>JARYHS010013630.1:315424730-315465084 GCA_031002005.1 Vandiemenella viatica | reverse complement strand
TCTATTTTTAGATATTACTTCTTGAAATCACAAAACAGACTGGCTTAGCTGCCGGCGAAAAATCTAACGTAATGTATCGAAGTTTACCAGGACGCTCAATCAGTGCACCGGAATTGGAATGCGGGATCTGCCAACTGAGGGTATCAATGTTGCGGTTGCGTATGGAGCCATACCCAGACTCAGGAGTGTTCTGTGGACGGTCAGTTCTGGAGGAAGTATGTCGGACCATCTCGTACAAATTGAGTGCTACACAGACGCGCCAGGTGGGCTGAGTGCTTTACAGTGCCTGGCTTTGCCGGCGGCGGCAACACTCTCGGCAGCGGATGTGGTGGCCCTGAGCACTATCCCGGGAAGGTTCATCGTCGGCGGAGACCTCAATGCCAAGAACCGGGACTGGCATTGCCGAGTCACTAACGCCAGCGGCAACTTGCTGCAAAGAGAAGCACAGCGGAGGGGCTTCGCGGTCTGAGCGCCGGAGCAGCCGACCTACTTCGCTGCGGCGGAGCGCTACATGGCCGACGTACTGGATGTTTATGTAACGCGGGGTATCCCGTTCCTGCAGTCAGTCCCGCAGCTCTCCTCGGACCACAACCCAGTACTAGTGGATTGGGACGTGGGTCAAGAAAGGGAGAACACGGGCGGCAGGAATTACTGGCGCGTCAACTGGGACCAGGACCTGAGGTGTAGCAGCAAAAGGGGTATGTTTCTGGAGATTGGTTGTATAAGAAGCATTAGGCTGTGGCTTGCACGTATGAATGGGTTGTAGTAAACATTCAAAGTCCACGTAAACAACGATTGGTACTCGCTGTTGGTGCACAAAAATTTTTAAACTTCAAAGATTTAACTTCGTTGCTGGGTAGGTCAACTCTGATAGCGTTTATCCTTTAGCAATCAATCTCATAGCGGTCCAAGAGATCTTTGCTGCCGAAGTGCTGCAGACCTCTATCACATATATGCAAAGCACCATTGTGATTACTTACTGAAGAACTAATTAGCCACGACAAGTTTTTGAACCAGCAGTAACGATATTTACCATTACCATCCGCAATCATTAACATTTTAATATGGCTGTTGCATTTGTCTGCAGTGTAGTGTAGGGGACGGACAACTCTGTGTTTATCTTCACTAATTTCATCAAGATCGAATATTTTTATTGAAAGTTCTGGATTATGCTTCTCGAATTTGGAAATGTCTGATAATTTTACTGGAAAATCTATACCAGAGAAGTCTAGATAATGGCTCCTTGTAATTATTACCTCGGTCTGCATTTTTGTGCACCAGTATGTGAGCTGCAAGAATCGTCCATAGAAAACAAAACTCGTCTTAGTTTTCAACAGCTTTCTTTACCTGGATATCAAGTGGCAGAGCAACATAGGATGACCCTCGATATAGTGGTTCGAATGTAGCTATATTTATGTCGAGGTATATTATGCGATCGAGGGCCTTACCATTGTCACGTTCTTGAATTTCAGAAAATTTGTTCATGATTTCAGATCTCACATAGACTCCTTACCGGTCAGCCAGGGAAGTGTTTGTTGTAAGAGCTCTCATCTTAGTCCAAAAGCATAAACGGGCGGTTTCGAAATTATTGCTCTTATGAATTTGGAAGTCACAAACCACACCGACCTGTACCTTTACAGATGGGGAAGATGGGTTACCGACAATTTCACGGATTTTTTCGGACATAAATTTTAAACAGGCATTGATGCAGTTTCTTGGACTTTTGAAATTTTTTGAATTAATTGTACCGGAATAGATTCTATTATGGAAAGCACTTATTCTGGCTTTTAGCTGTAAATGTATTGCACTCGACTTACCTTTTACAATGTTGGGAGTCGACATGCCCGACCTAGTAGCGTCAGGAGCATGCATAATACCCATTGAGTGGGCTTGTCGGCTGGTCGACATTGCTGTCGGTTGTGTGTAGTAGATTGGCTCCTAACTCGTTAAGGCGACGGGTTGTGGTCTGCGGCTGGTTGATGCTACCGGTTGTGACCGGTGGACCATCTCCCGACTGGGTGAAGCTGAAGGCCCGCTGTCGATTGTGGCCAGTAAACTGTATTCCAGCTGATAGATGGTACGGCTGTCGGTTGTGACCCATGTCTTGTTGATGCGACCGGTTGTGGTCAGTACACCGGCTCCTGGCTGATTGAGGTTACCAGTTGTGGGCAGTAAAACGGCTCCTGACTTGTTGAGGCGACGGGTTGTTGCTCCCGGCTATTTGATGTGACCGGTTGTGGCCAGTAAACTGGCTCCTGACTTGTTGAAGCGACCGGTTTAGGCCAGGCGACTATTTGTGAATGTTCGTAAGACAGTTCCCAAGGCCTCCATACAGCGGTATGAGGTGATAGGCCGCTGTAAGTGGGTGCCTCTTTACTATCAAGTTTTCTCTCTTTGGTGACAAATCATCATTGCAAATCACTTCATTTGGCACTTGAGGCGACCGGTTGAGGCCAGGCAACTATTTGTGGATGGTCGTTAGACGGCTCCCAAGGCCTCCATATAGCGGTATGAGGTGATAGGCCGCTGTCAGTGAGTGCCTCTTTACCATCAAGTTTTCTCGCTTTGGTGACAAATCATCATTGCAAATCACTTCATCTGGTACTGAAACAATGATAAACGAATTAGGAAAACGAAATATATTTAGTATACTAAAAGAACAAATGCTAGTGTCGCTGAACAATGATAAAGTATTTATCTTTTGAAACTGTATAGTGAAAATAATACATAAAAACTCATATCCAGTTAGGAAACGTATCAAGTCTTCCTGTTCGAGGTTATAAACATCTACAAATAAAAAGATAAATTTAAGTTACTAAAACTGGTAAAGAATATTCATTTCCATCTGTAATTTGTAAGGAATCTACGACAAACAGCGATATAGTAAAGTATTTAGCTTTAAAAATAATATTTTAAACCCACAACCAATAGGCGAACGCATCAAGTCCTCCAGCATGAAGTTATAATCATCGCTATCAATCAGCGGTGTAACGTTGATGTCCTGTGATGACGACATGATAAACTAGCGGAGACAGCTGCGCGTTTCTGCTTATGATGATTTATTGAGTTAGAACTCTCGAGAGACATCTACATTCGATGTGTTGTTTAGCACGTATTTCCGCGAGCAATAAATTTATTAGAAACGTTTTATTAGAAACGTTTTCCCTGTGACGCCTTGTGCGTCCAAGTAAAAAATTCCACCAGTGTTGTTGATCCAGTCCATGATAACGTTGTATTTTTTTTAATTGTCATTGAGGAGTGGTTTGTTGTGAGCAATGTGTAGAAGTAGTTGGTTGATGTTGTAGCTACTTTCTTTTGTAATTTCGAAGGTTAGCACACTGAAAGCATCTTTTGATGGTGCTGGCATCCCAAGTTGTAGTAAAGGTCTGGTTTTTTATTGCTAAACATTTATACTCTAGGCAAATGAGTGTTTAATTGAAGATGCCGTCGTTGAATTCGATGGCCAGTTTTGCGTGAGCTTTTTGGATTTGGTGCAGTATGTCGTCACTCGTACTCTCTTGGAAGGAGACCCATAGCTGGTTTGGAATCGATTGGTTACATGTTGTTAGAATTATGGCGAATAAGTAAGTCTCTGATTTGTTCCGCTGAGGCTGAGATTCAGGAGTTTGTAGTGTTATTCCCCAGTGATTGTCGTTTTCCAGCATTACTAAGGGTTGAAATGCTTCTCTTTACGTCTGGTATAGATAACCGTCAACAATCTTGAGATCTGTGAAACTTGTTGGTCTCCGTATTTCTTGTAACAACATCTGGGGATAGAAACATTCAGTGTTGTTCGGATGTATGGTATAAACTCAGCCTAGTGCGTCAGTTTTCATGATTCCTGGATGATCCTATAATGGAATTCTTTGTTTTCACCGTCGAAAGATTTTTCTTCTTTTGTTACACATATAATGGATAGGAATGTCCACAATGTATCTAGCTGGGGTACCAGGCTTCGCTCTGGGAGTTTATACGAGATTGTGTGGTAATTGGAATAAAAGGATAACCTTTAAAATATTTATGTTCTGGAATGTTCGGGAACATCAAATCCTCTCAAACGTTTCTACTGTTCTAGAAATTTCTAAATGGCAAAACTTCAACCCCTTATATCTTCAACAGCACGCCCTTCAAGTAAAAATGGGAATATTCTTCATCGATAAGGAATAGAGGGCTACCACTTCATGTAGCTCCCTGGATTGTACCGGGACTCGTTTCCGAGTTCTAGCGGCACGCACATTGTACACTTACTTTTATAATATATACTGATTATGAGTAGTCACATAAATATGATCTACATGTACATGTTAGTTATTTTCTCTGTTAATCCGATTTTATTAAAAAATAATTATACACCAGCTGTTAATTTAACAAAAATTAGAACTGCGTGCAATACAGCTGAATTATATTACGTTCCACAGATACACTTGACAGCAGCAGCTTCAGCTGGTTGCTGTCCCTAAATAACTGGATTGCGTCCTTGCTGGATCCTCCCTCAAACATGACTAACAAGAGACGTCGCGACGCTACTGCCAGCGCCGCTCGTGGCAGGAATAAGAAGCGCCGACACTCTACACTCGCCGGCTCAGGTGATTCATTTCTTACAGCACACTTATTTTATTTTTTTAATGGTCAATAATGCTTGTTGCTGGTATCACATCTTCTTGCTGTGTGATTCGCTTATTGAAGAGGGCGTCGGAATATCGTAACCAAAAACACTGTAATATAGTCATCCTTTAATTGTTTTTGTTGTGATTGGTCCTCGTCGGCCTCTCTGTTATGTCATAGGTTTTACGGTGATGTGTTACAGAAAATGGGATTGGGTTGGCGAATTCGATATTAGTTCTTGTATGAATCCACTTAATAATGTTCTTAATTTCTTGTCATTCTATTTTGTATCATATTGCGTTTATGCGAGTAAATATTCGACACTAACTATCAATATTCATATCTATTTGTGAGTGGATTTTTTTTCAAATTATTGCAAAGAATTTTTAATTTTTATTTGCTATTATCTAAGGATTTTGACATTGTTGTTGTGTTTTTGAAACTATAATTTGATTCTTCATACTGTCGATAGTTTACTATTACGCAGTTTCCTATTCTAGGCTTGAATTATTCTAATTAAGTACCTGGATGACCGATTTTCAGTCGGCATCTTTCGATTTATGTTCAATATACAAGATTTTGAGTAAAGTTTGATTAAAGTTAAAGGTTGGCATCATAGGCATTTTTAAGTGCCCAGTTCCCTGCAAAGAGAAGTTTAACTATCATCAGTAGGCTTATCGGTACCTGAATCCTACGAGATGAGGTTAGAGCCGTTTCCGAAATATCAAATCCTAGAACTATTTATTTTTTTAAATCCTATTACAAACTTGAAAAGCAAATCGTTATCTACATATAAAATTTCATGCAAATCACTAGAGCAATTTACGAAAACGTCTGGTTTACCACCTCATAAATGTCTTTTAAAGAAAAATGCTATTATTATGTTAAATAGAAATATTAATGCTAATCATGGATTAATTAATGGTGCAAGATTAGTGCTAATCCTCTTAGAAGAGTACATCATCAGTGCTAAATTAATTCACTCCAATAACACTATGCTATTATTACCTCGCATTAACCTCACAATGCCAACCCTGCCTTTCTAAATGATAAGAAAAACATTTTTAAAATTAAAAAAATAACAAGGTCAGACGTTTCAAAACGCAGGATAATATTTATCAGAACCAGTTTTTTTCGTACAAATACACGTTTGCGGCTTTTTCAAGAGTTTGTAGATTCATTACGATCATAAAATCAACGATGATCACATTACAACTGCTTGTTTTCAGAGAAGTTATATAACGTAAAGAAGATTGAAAAGATGACTTCTGACAAAGCCAATACTTTTTAAAATATTTAATTTGAAATGTTTTACAATTAAATATATAGTATTTAATGGTAAAGGCATTTTACAGTTATGTAGTATTTAATGTTAACGACTTAATATAGTGAAATGGATGTTTATTACTACTCTTCAAAATAATACCTTTCATTAATAAATACTTGGATTTACTTATTTCCTCATTTTTATATTACCATTTAGTGATTGATCATGATATTGTGCGAAATATTCGCATGGGTCAGTTAGTATACATAAATTGTTCGTTTAAATATATGAGTTCCTTGAAACCAAAGAGAAAATATTAGTAGGCTTCCTGGTACCTGAATCGTCTACGCGATGGCGTTAGAGCTGTTTTCGAGATACCAGGAACAAAAATTGTTCGTATTTTGTACAAATGGGTTTTTGCAGAAAAGACAACTATTAGGTAATCTTAAAAAACAAAACGTTATCTAAATATGAAATTTCATCCAAATCGTCATAGCCGTTTGCGAGATCCAAAATATATATATACAAGAATTGCTCGTTTAAAGATATGAGATTTTGTGTGTTTTACGAGTAGACAAATCCTATTATCACTGGATGGTCTTCAAATACGGAAACAATTTTTTTTTAAAAAATACTGTAATTTGTGTCAGAGAATGAATATAATTCTAACAGCCATGTATATTTGACCCGCGATAAGTACTTCATCACCATATGTTTACAGTAATTTCATACTGTTTTACGACTGGCGCACTTTTTAGAAGGCAAAAATACTGTGACTTCAGACATCACTGGAAAAATAGACTCGTTGTTGCCTGCTTCCAACGAACTCTTCTAGAATCATAAACCAAGAGACTAGAAAGACTAAATCTCGTTCTCCTATAACGATATTTCTGCATAGCAAGGCTCGATTCTGGTACACAGAGCACGTGTTCACATGGAGGATATTTCCTTCCTCCATGCGTGTTCAAGATCCGCAATAGGCGTCAGAGAAGAACTGTTTCTAGACATTTGTTACAGCCAACATGTGACGATCCTTTCTCTGTCAAAAGTTGAATCACCAGTTGCTGTGACAAGAACACCACTATTATAGCTGTCGATGTGAAGAAAACTCATAAATATGTCACTACAGGTTAGCGACATACCTCACATATACCAGGGGCAATAGAGGTGAAAGACGTTGTCGATTATAATAATCGACAATAATTTTTAGTTTAGGGAGCGTGCACAAACTACGTGGCTCGGTCCAGAAAGGGGGGGGGGGCTACGCTGGGCTACGTGGATGGTAGGGGGGTTCCGAGCCAGGCCACGTAACTTTCACAGTTAAAATGAGGAACAGAACTCACAACAGCATGTGAATATTTATTTCCCTCAGTTAATTATCTCCTTATGTAATTTACAATCGTCTGACAAGAGAAAACAGTACAAAATGTCTTCTGGAACCAAAAGAGAAAAAAGCTACTTGTTGCGTGGGGGTGGGGGGGGGGGGTTGAGTCAAAAGTCACGTAGGGCTACGTGGGGAGGAGGGGGGTTCACAGGAGGCCAAATTGGAGCTACGTGGTTTAGGCACGCTCCCTTACCAGACAGCTGCCCGACCGTAGCAGACTACGCCTCAAGTTTGCAACGTCATTCTATGTCACACAGCACCGCTGACCAAATGCTAAGAAGGACATAGTGCACTACCAAAAAGGTTTTATGATCTGAAGATACACACATTTCTTTTCTGCTGGTTGACTTATTTAATTTAATTGTGTTATTTAATTTTATTGAATATTGGCACCCAGGAGCGTGGCCTCATTGCTGGCGCATCGCGAGCAAGCATACCAGTGGCTGGAATTTTTAAGTATTGATCATTTCGATCAGGCTGTTGAAGTTTCACAATCAGTTCTGAAATGCGCCTTTCTCCATGCGTTGGCTGTGGTCGATCTATCTAGATTGTCGAAAAGATTCATCATTTGATACTTCCCTTCAAAATTGGTTGTCGATTATAAGTAAGCCCCGGATTCTTAGGTTCGAACCTATTTTGTTCCCAACCGAATATTCTCAAAATTTTAATTTTCTTTTTCGTCTTTTGTATAAACTAATAATATTCGTAAACTTAATAGGACCTAAAAGTACCTAATTTTTATGTTATGACCTAAAATGACCCAATTCGGTTTTCAGAGCCTAAAAGGACCTATTTCGATGTACTGATACATTACGACTATAATTTTGTTACTTAAATAATACATGACCTGCCGGACTAGCTCGGTGGTATGCGCCATGAGCAAGTAATTTGGACTCAGGAGACGCCCTGATTCGAACCCCACCATCAGCTTGTCTGAAATGGTATTCCGTGGTTTTCCATTTCTCCTCCAGGCAAATACCGGACCAGTACCTTATTGACAGGTTACGGCTTCTTCCTTTCCTCCCTTTCTTCTCAAAAATTTCGTTTCCTTCTTCTACATCGATCCAAGTTAATGTCACCTAGGCGATCCGGCCAGTCACCATTCTCAGCAGCTGTATCTATTACTACGTGAATTACACTGCAAATATAAGCGGTATAGGAATGATCCCTCGCAGAGTCCGAGGATGAAGCCAAACTTGGAGGGTAAACGAACTATGTTTATGTGTAAAATAAAATGATTTACTTTAACATTGGAATTTATTGATGTGTTTCAACCTCACTGTTGGCGGTAACATTGAGAAAAGCTGCAACAATGCGGTGCGGCAATTTCACATTCCAAAGGCTTACATTCAAAAGAAAAAAATCGACAAAGCAAGTTTTAAGCATAGCATGTTATGCCCCGGCTACACGCTCCGTCTTACCTGCACAAACCAGTTTGCGCATGCAAGACGGAGCGCGCGGACGGAAACAACGTAGGCCTTATAGGCTATAGAGCAGTGTTTTTCAATCTGTGGGTCGCGACCCCTAGGGGGGTCGCGAAGCTTTACTCGGGGGGTCGCGGGCTGAATGAAAAATTCAAGGTTCTACCACTACAATTAAAACACAATTTTAGTGAGAAGGATGGGCTTGTTTATTTTTCAAAAGTTTATCAAATCGTGGTGCTATTTTTGAAACGTTAATAATCAAATCATTTTCTAATTGCAGACTATTTCTCTTTTTAGTTTTAATGTCTACCATTGCAGAAAATGTTAGTTCACACAAGTATGAAGTGGCGAATGGCACTAATAATTTTAGAGCTTCCCTTGCCAGCTCTGGGTATTCATGTTTTCTTTTCATCCAAAATACGTCGATACTTTGTGAATTAAATTCCATTTTAAGCATGCCATCAGCAGCTAAATCTATAAGACATTCTTTCATATTTGTGGTGACATCAGCCAGATCTATTGACTTGTCTAAAAAAGGGTTTAAAATCCATCTGCGCCCATTGTCAGCTTCAGAATGCCAGTCTGGAAAGTAAGTCATAAGTTTCTCTTGTAAATTATGCAAGCTCTGTATCATGCAAGGAATGTGAGCCCTTACTACGAGACTTTGGTCTGATGCGTTATCTTCAACAATCTTCTGAACACACGGAAAAGACTCGAATATACTGTTTTGCAGAGAGGTTAACCACAAACCAAGTTTTGCGTGAAATGCTTTGACTTTATCTTTAGCTGTTAAAATATTTTCTTCTCTACCTTGGAGGTTCTTGTTCAAATTATTAAGGTGGCTAAAAAGATCTGCCAAAAATGCTAATTTCAAGAGCCAAATAGGGTCAGAAAAACGATTAGCATTTTCAGATCTTGTATCTTGTAAGAACATTAACAATTCAGCTCTCAGTTCTAGAACTCTTGTCAATACCTTTCCTTTGGATAGCCACCTGACTTCTGTCTGATAAAGGAGATTTTGATGAAGCGAGCCCATATCTTCACAAACGATTCTGAATAGCCGGGTTTGCAAGGCCTTTGATAGAATTCACAATTTTTATTACCTCCTTGAGCATATCATTTAAATCAGAAGATACTACCTTATCAGGTAGAGTCTGTCGATGAAGAAAACAGTGTGTCCAGGATATGTTTGGCATTATCGATTTTAATTTCGCAATGAGTCCGCTTTTTTTGCCAGTCATAGCTTTAGCGCCATCGCTAAAAATAGCGATACATTTTTTCCAATCAATATCGTAGCCGCAAGTGCTTTCTAAAAACATATCGTACAAACACTGGCCAGAAGTGTTTGCAAGAAGTGCTTTGCAAAATAAGATTTCTTCCATGACATTGTCACCTGCTTCAAAGCGGACAAATACTACAAACTGAGCACAATCGGAAATAACTGTAGATTCGTCAAACTGCAAAGCAAAATGTTGGCTGTTCTTTAATTTTTCGATTACTTGTTCTTGAATATCATGGCCATATTGTTTATTCTGCGTGAAATAGTATTAACAGAAAGTGGTATGTTTTTTAACTTGTTTGCCGCCTGTTTACTGACCATAATTTCAACCATATCAAGAGCTGCTGGCAAAATCAGATTTTCGGCAATTGTATGTGATTTCCCTGCTTTAGCAACTCGATATGCGACTTTATAGCTAGCTAATAATGCTGAATCATTGACACTGGATGCCTGAAAATAAACCAGACAATATAAAAGTGAGTGTGAAATAGCCAATAAAAATTAAGCATTTTGAAACCTTTGCAAACCAAAATTAAGTATAATAAAATTTGTATGCAAACGGCAAAGAAATAAACATCATAAGACATCAACAGTAGAGATGGCAACAATTATAATAAACTCGACTTGATTCGGTTATCCATGCTAAAATTAAATTAATAAAACGATTTTATTACCTGAATTATAGTATTTTGCTGCTGACTAAGAGCTTTCAACTTTCGTTCAAAGAAATCCAACGGCTTATCGGCTTCTTTTTGATGCTTGGTTGTGAGATGCCGCATAAGCTTTGACGGTTTCATACTCTCACGTGATAAAACATCGCCACAAATTACACATTGAGGTTTATTATTTATGACTGTGAACCCATATTTCAAATAAATGTCATCGTAATGTGTATTTTTTTCGGGTTTGATTCACCACTACCGCTATTGACACTCGTACCACATGTTGAAGGCTGCGATCTTTTGAGAAACTTATCCATTTTACAACCACGCGGAGCAAGCGAAAAAACCAAAGAATGACGTCCGTACTTGTTGACTGCACTTAATTGAATTGAGTGAGCTGAGAATTGAAACAAAATAACATTGCGGTGTGGCAACGTCGCCGTCTCCGACGCAGTTTGACCCGCGCGAATTTGCGTCCAAGTTCATAGCTTTACCCACTTACCTCGTACATACTTTCAAAAGTCTCGCGGCTTCTTGCAGAGTGTAGATATGGATAATATTAAAATGTACCAAAATAGAAAAAAACAACATTTACGTAGTAATTTAATTAAATTATTTCTTTGTCTTCTATGATGTGTCGCGGTCGGGGAGGGGAGGGGGGGAGGGGAGGGGGGTCGCCAGAAATTTTCAACTTGTAAAGGGGTCGCGAAATCAAAAAGAATGAAAAACACTGCTATAGAGCATTCAAACTTGAAAGAGCGGCTTGTGCAGTCGTTGACCTGCTGAAGATTTGACTGCACAGTTTTACCTGCACATGCAAGACGGAGCGTGTATCCGGGGCATTAAGCATTAACAATCTCAGGAACGCAAACACTTTCTGAGAAATTAACAGTTGTATACAATCATCGTTGTGGCCTCGCATTCGGGAGGACGCGGTTTCGAATCCCCGTCCGGGCATCTAGATTTGGGTTTTCCATGGCTTCCCCAAATCACTCCAGGCGAATGCCAGAATGCTTCCTTCAAAAAGGCCATGGCTGAATTTCTTCCCGTTCCTTGTCCCCGGTCCCATCCCGCCTCTAATGACCTTTAGCCGTTGACGAGACGTAAAGCAATAAGAAATATATATACCGTCATCGTTCAGTTGTAACACGGAAATTAAAACATTGTATAGGCCTACATATTTTTAGTTCCTTCATTAAAAGCCATCATGCCTAAACAGAAATCCTGAAGAAGTTGTCTCCTGCGAGAATAGACTGGAACGGATAAGAACTTTTCTACCGATGGGAAAATCATATATTGCCAAGCATATTAACTAGTTATTATCTTGGGTGTTATATTCACGGAGGTCGTCGATGGATTAGATGAAAGCGAAGCTATTGCATTAGTAAATGCAAAGAAAGCGCTGCACTCAGTACCAGCTCTACAGGAGTTGACCTATATAAAGGCAAACTTTTACAACCTAGGAATTTCAGTCAAGAAGTTGGAAGGAGGCACTCTACCGTTGGTGGAAGCACTTCAAATCATCCAAGACATGAGGGCCAAAGTGGTTCCTGGACCAGTTGGGTTGTCTGTAGCTAAGAAGCTGGAGGCTGTTTTAGCACGTAGTCCAGATTTCAAGAGGATGTAACAAATAAGCCGTGTTCTCTCTGGACTAAAGGAACAAGAAATACTGCCTTGAAATCCTAAGGAAATCACTGATACGAAGTTCCCACCTCTTACCTCATGTGACGTGGAGCGTAGTTTTTCCGCATTCAAGAGAATTTTAACTGAAGACGGCAGAGGGTTTACTTCAGAAAATCTGTCAAAATATTTCATTGTTCAGTGTCATATTGGAAGTTTTTAATGAGTGGTTTTAATCCACAATAAAGACAAAATGTTTTGAACATAATAGTGGTTTACCCCTGTATGTCGCATGTTGTAATGTGAACGAGCAATGTCATTTTAGAAATTTTTAAGGAGTATTTGACAGTGAAGTCACAATGTTTCTAACACTATGGCAGAATATATTGCGTGTTTTAAATTTTATTTCCCTTAAAACGTGCAAATTACTAAATCAGAATTTTAAAAACCAATAAAGTCCTAAAACATGAATTAAATAAACCTAAATTTGGTTTTTTAGATACTACAAATCCGGGGCTTATTTATAAGCAATAGTGCCCCTCCTCAGCGCTTTATATATATTCACGTAAAACATCTCGAAGTTTTTATGCTGTTGCCGGTCGGAAACTGTGTTAGGGTGACACCTCTGAATAAGGTTCAAATATATGCGCTTAACGTGGAGGACGGGATGTCTCAATTTTTTCTATAATGCGATGTTTCGTCCCTAGAAAAATCGCGTATATGTGAGAAATTCCCACAATTTACTCCTTAATATATTACGCAAATGAAGTTTCAGCAAGAAGTACATATTTGGATCTGAAAATCCTTTTAAACAATTTTTTTTTCATTACGTTTTGTTTATTTTGTTTTGTAGGGTTCCGTACCAAAAGGGAAATGGACCCCTATTGCTGTCGCTCGGCTTTCCGCTTTCTGACCTTAAACTTGTATAATATTACTACGTGTTTTTATTGTTCATTAACTGTTTAATGCTTCATTTCTACTATTTTACAACTTTTAACTACATACAATACCAACAACAATAAAAAAACCAACTCCACATATATTTTTTATTTAGCGCATGATGCTACATGATACACAGATATTAATAGTGATCCATTGTTTCGTTGTTGAAGAGTAATATCTATTTTGTGCATCAATAGTAGTGCTTGAAATGGAGCATTAACTATCTGGTGGAATCAATTGTTCAGCTGCGGCCTTCTGAAAATATCACATATGTTACATCCTTTGTATTATATTTTGCGTTGATGACAAATCTGGTACCAGGCGATGCTCTGCCCACTATTTTGAACCTTACCGACATAAATATAATTTCCTTTTACTTTACTCACTTCGAGTCTATCCTTAGAATATCTGGCAAAGGGCCATTCATAATGTTTATGACGGCTGTCTGTTCCGTTTGCAGGTAGCTAACTTGCTTCTGCATACTTTGTTAATCATTTTAGTCGCATTTTGCATAAATTGTATTTTTAATCTCCTGTTAACCCCTTTATGGCTAGACAGACGTTTTTTATTTATTCTGTGACATTGTTTTGTATACAGAATTAATGAGCTCTTCATGGTCGGTCATTCGGGCTTCAATTTTATTAATCTATATCGCCTCATTTAAGTAATTTTTAGATAGTTTTGTGTTGGACCCAATGAACATACCGTTGAGATTTGATGAATTCCGGAAAACAATGTAGCCTAAGATATCGAACTGAACAATCCTCTAAAAATCAGAAATCCCTAACATGTAGTTGTTTTATAAAATTCGCAGTTTCCAACTTTGTATCTGAACTGAAGCCTACTTTTTTTACTGTATCATTTACTCCTCTGTCTGGAGGAACGGACTATTTTTTATGGGTATTGTTCCCCCCCCCCCCCCCCAATCTTTCGAAAATCATCTACGATACTTCCATGTAGCTGACTCAACAACATTTTTTTCTGTTTTCAAGTAAGATCTTTGAAGTTTCTGTAGTGGTCACCTTTCAGACCATTTATATTCTCCTCCAAATCTCTGTCTCTCGTCTCCACTGATGTAGACGAGAAGCTGGAATTATGAGAGACACAAAGTTAATTCACGGAATTTCAAGCAGCATAAAATCACATAGAACAAGGATCACACCAATCCCTTGCTGATATGATTCAGTTTCTCCATAGGAATCTTCGGCTTGGACAATGCCGATACCATTTCGTTAAAAGTAAATATTAGGTAAGTGATTTATATCAATACTCAGTAACGTTTTGAATTTCAGGTTTCTTTTACTAAGCAGTTTGGGCACTATCGATAGGATACACATTTATGTTGGTTTTAATGTCATTATCTGGAGAGGAACCACACTCGATTAACGGAATAATGATAAGCGTCGAAAAAAGTCACAGAATATTTTAGCCGTGATTAAAAATTTGGAAGTTATGTACAAGTTTTCATGTTGGGCAGGGATAAGAGTCTTTTTTATAGTATAAGCTTATGTTCTGTTACCAACGTCTTTTTGTTCTGTCGTTTCCTGAAGCGTCAAGGCGCAGAGTGATGACTGCCCAACACAGAGAGGGACGCTCGAGACGCACATTGACCAGGAACAGAAACCGCCGAGGCCGTAGTCGCAACCCTCGACAGCAGCCGCAACTGGAGCCGCAGAATGTACAGCCCCAGATGGCACAAGGTCAACCGCGAAAGCAGCCTAAGTCGCAGAAGAAAAAGCCAGCCAGAAGTAACCACAGTGACGACTGCTCTACCTGTGGAGGGAGATCAAGGTCACGTTCTAGGTCAAGATCCGAATCCCGGTCAAGCTCCTCTTCAAGAGAGTCCGGTAAAGGTGGCAAGCAGCAGGACTCTCAGGATGGAGGCGAGATGAGCGGAATCGTGGAGCAGCAACATCAGCAGGGCAGATCTGGAGAATGGCACGGCTTACCGGATTCCGACTGATTGTCTGTAATGTAAAATTGTCAAAGTTTACTTACCATTAAATTTACAGTTGTTTTCAGTAATTATGAAAGTTTTCCTTATTTTTATGTTCTAAATGACTAAGAGGCTCCAGACAACATTTAAAAACACCTTACCGCAGTTAAGTCCAATTGTGTTTGTGTGTTTGTGTTTGTGTGATGGAGAGAGAAAACAAAATGTTCAATATTGGTGAGCCATTACTGACGTTAAAAATGATAAATGGGTATCCTCAACTTAGGTTGGATACCTACCTACCGACAGCAAGAGGTCATCACGCAGGAATTTCTATAAATTTTAAGTCTTATACTTTTCTGCACATGTTTATGATTCGCTGAAGCAGTTGTTTCGTACTGATAAGGTAGATTTCTTCATTATGGGCTAGTCACAGCCGACCAGAAAACCGTTAATCCGTTAAGGGTTATTTAACGTAGTTAACAGAATTTTAAAAATGTTAGTTTTAAGTTAAACTTCCGTTAAATTGAACATCCGTTAACTTTATTCCGTTACATTGTTTGTTGACGTCATTTAGTTTGTTTGAATTGCGCGCCACGTCACGCTGGTACGTTCAGCGAGTCGAATAGCGAACGAATTAGATAATGTGAAGTGCTAGTATGTTGCATTTATAAATGTTACGCTAGGCATGGTGTTGAGCAGGAACGCTAGAGTTGTGGAGAGTTTGTATTTTACGTCTGTAAACCGATCCTCACTACACGTTTCATATTCAATCAGTGATTGATTTTTATATTTTTATAACTTAAATTTTTATTACGAGTAATACAGTGGCACTTTTTAGTTTGTGTTGGTTTGTAGTTTGATAGTGAAATAATTTAAAAAGATATTCGTTACACTATTAAATCATGGAAACTGAAGATCTGGAAACTGTTAGTGAATTCTGGTATAGATAGCAGCAAAAGTATTTTTTATTTCTATCTCCATCTGCTGATAAAAGGTCACGTCAACAAAGCATTTGCTGAATCTTTTGGCATCGTAATTACCGACAGCTGTGTGTCTCAAGATGGTGAATTCATTGTAAACTTTATCGTTGCCAACACGATCCTTTAATTGTTGAATAATCCGATACGTTTTACAAGCTGATTAAAACGTTGAATCCCAGAGGTACACATACGGTATTATATTTCATTTTCGAAGGTACTAATAGCTAGCACTGTGTAGCAGACAGTCCTGATATCCAACTAGTACGACGCCAAGACTCGTGTGATTGAATCGTATTAATCCAGAGTGAATAAATTTCTTGTTAACTACACCGCTTCAGTTAAGTCGCATTGTAATGATATATTTCACACTGACTTTTCACTTTCTGTTGTAATTGTGCACTATCAGGTCCGTGTACTGATGGATACCACTGAGGCGAGTGTTACTCTACAACTAGCATCAGATGCCTGTTGCCGAGCCATCTGACAGTCATTGAGAACTTCATCGCTGTAGTTACTGTGTACGAATGAGCGGTTGCACTGGCAGCAAGGTGTGAAGAATAATTCTGAGCAATTGATTTTCTTTATAACACCATTGACCCAAGTGCAAGAGAAGATGTTTTATGTTCAGTAGCAATACTAAATGTCTGCTCACATGCGAGTCAGGACAATCAAAATTATTTGGTATTTCAATAAAAATTTGTTATTAGCACATTACGTCATCTGGACCGTTACGTATGGTTGACAAAGCGGAAACGAACTGAACACACTATGTTGGAATCCAGATAAAATAGAATTCTATCCTTGAAGCTGCTGTTAAACGAGTACTACAGGCGAAACTTCTACGGAGTTTGCCAGCCTGAGCGTGGCACTGACCATGTCACCACGATCTTGTACCTAAGTCTTGAAGTCAAAAACGGATCACCACTCTACTGGGCTCAAAGGCTGCAATAGCAACCGTCTTTATGTTTCTATCTTTTAATTATACTAAACGGTTTATATATTGTTCGGTGGAAAAAAATGTCGATAAACATACTAAAAGAACTTAAAATTTTTGATGGAGGTTAACCCTACTACAAACCGAAAGTTATGACTGGCAAGTAAAATGGTATTTCTCCAAAGTACAATCTTACGAAGCATGACCTGATTAACACCTGAAGTGATACGGACAAGTCTGTTTGTTCTATCGGTTTCTTAATAATACAAGGAAATGCGTATAAATTTCACGGCAATTTAACGAAGATGCTTAGGCAGGTTTAGAATATTAAAATAAATGAATTAAAAGTTAGATGTTTAAAAGCTTAGACTTCTTTATAATAAAATTCACCAAGATTCGAACACAATGTCGTTCATAACAAGTCAAGCCTTTGTTTTAAGGCCAACGGAGAAAAAAAAAAATGCAAAGTGGGTCATTAAAACATGTAAATGCAGTTATGCCACTGAACTGAAACTGTCTCCAGCTTATGGAAGTAGGATGTTTTTGATATTATGAATTCTGTTCCGTTTACCCTAGACGTCCTTCAAAATTCGCAATCATCTAATTAAAACTCCAGCAACATAACTTTTCGAAGATCAGCAATAAAATGAAGAAAATAAACAAATGTTTCATTGCCAAAAATTACCTCCTTATCTGATAATATCAACACAGCAAAGCGCAAAACGTAAAATAGAGCCACATTATTGAGAAGCTCAATCGATATTTAAAACACAACAGGCTCACTGAAACCTATGTACTGTAAATCCTTCACAAACAAGTTCAAACAGTTACGTTTAACTACATTACCGTTTGATATTCTCTTTTGTCTTTTGTATACACGTCAGTCCTAGTCCATATAGACACGACTGTTGTGCTAGGAATGGGTTACAAGAAATGAGCACCTAATAAACACAAATGATACAAGCCATTATCAGTTGTTCATATATGGTTAGATTTCCTTAAATTGCTATGTTTACTGTTCTTCTATAGATTCAAATTGAAACTGTAAAGTTTCTATTCCGTGACTCATATTTGTAGCATAAGAAAATAAAATAGCATATCTGATAAAAAAAATAAAGAGAACTGTGTCTGCATTGTATATTTTCAACCAGAACTTTAGATTAGTATTTGTTTGAGAGATCTGGTGGCTCAGTAGTTAAGGTGTTTGCATATCGAAAGGTTCGCGGTTCGAATCCCTATCTCGGCGGGGATTTTCATAGGTTCTTAACCCCACCTTCACCTCTGGCACAGCTTGCTGTGTAATGTGAAGTACGCCAGAACGCTCCCGTGGTTCGGATTCCACGTTTAACTGTAGGTCACATGAAGCCGCGTTAGTTTAAAGTGGCTACGATAGGGACTAAATACGCAACCAATAGAAATCTCGTCAGCAGGTCATTACGACCACACGGAATTATATGTTATTATTATATTACAGCGTTTATTTATGAATAAGATATTGAAGTAGTTTGGTTAAATGATATTCAATTAGTTAATATTATTATCATTTAAAATACTCCCTGGTTTTCGTCCTTGACATTGCTTTCAAGAAAGAAACAGTTGGTTTTTTTTTTTAAAATTATATGTCATAAATGCAGATACAACGCTTTAAAACTCAATAATTTATAATAAAACCATACTCGAAATATCTCCGCAATACAATTGTTTAAAGTTAGCTAGCAAAAGCGTTCAACCAAACTGCTGAGATATACCCTTATAAGAATTCAAATGATCTTAGAGTTTGAGATAATCCTGATGTTCAGGTTCGTGTAAGTGGTAACGCAAAAAGTTATACGAAATCCAATATCTTCTGATATTAGACATTGCAAACGAAGAAAAATATTTCGGGAAAAAAAGCGACGATTTACGCCGAGTATTTTTTTGTTTCGTTTAATGGTAGCAGAAATATCTATCATCGTCCTCCCACAATCTCTCTGGCGCATCAGAATGGTTTTCAACACTCCCAACAAAATTCTACATGTCCTTTCATCTTGCACTAATTAAATCAACTTCATTATTTTTAAGTTGGTAAACTTTTATTCTTTAAATAAATGACATAGCCTTCTCCTTAACGTATTATTTCATGTAGTTACGTTAGTTTTGTCTAAATAATTTTTTAGGAAATCCAATCTAAAATTCCAGCAACCAACAAACTGAGAAGTAAGATTAACTTAATGAATAAATAGTTAAATATTCGACTTATTTAAGATTGGTGAAAACTGTGTTTCCACTCTGCCATAGTGTACATAAGAAAACATGAAAAGTATTCTGAATAACCATTTCAAAAGATATATATGCCAAACGCGCGCTTTGAGGATTTAGAGACATAGTAATACGTCGCATTTACTTAATCTTATACCGGCCTAATAATACTGAAACAAAGCACTCCTATTTTCAGGAATTAGATAGTGTTCAACAGTAAATTGAACTAAAATTACAGTCTATTCACCAACATTAAAAACCGTCTACCTATGACTTACTCCGCACGAGAGAAATATTTTCATAATATCTTAGCAAAATTGTCACCTCTCCCATTAGGGAAACGTTAAACGCGCGTAAAGGATAAAGGAGGAGTTTTTTTTTGGCAAGCTGCTGAGGCGAGATTCCAATCTTTTAAATGAGTCTGCTTACAAGGCGCGGTCCCCACGTGGAGGCAGCCAGGGGTTGTGCCACTACACTCCCCCTGGACACGCCAGTCTCAAATATTAATAGCCGCTACAGAACAAGGACGACGTCGAGATTACAGGCTCTCTCAACTTCAAGCAAAATTGCTAGGTGATCTTGGTCTTCGTCGCAACTCAAATTAATTCACATTTTGTTAAGGAATGTCTTTTTTTTTTATCGTGAAGAAAATCATTTAATGGATATCAAACGCCTAGGTTTGTCGATCTCTGCGCTATTACAATAATAACATTGAGATTTTTTTTTTGTTTCAATAATTTATGTTTCTAATTCACTGTCCCATTTTTCTATTTGGGTTATTTTTAAACCTGAATTATCTAGAATATATCGATCATATATCACCATAGTACATTTTTATGCGTACGAAGACTTACGTTCACTCAATGGGCAGATCGTCATAAGTTTCACTCAAATATGTTACAGCAAATTACGTTTAATTCAATTTAATTGCATTGGAGCACAGGCTCCGGTGGCAATTTCCCTTCACCCCCATCTTCCCTCTATCCTGCGCCCACCTGCATTTGCCCTCTACGAATTTTATGTTTAAATTCTTTCAAACTTTTCGGTAAATTATTCATCATTTCTCTTGGTAACTCATTCCAATCCCTGACACCCTTGCCTGAAAAAGAGAATCCTCCCACACCCTTGTGCCTGAATTCGAGTGCCAGCTTGTGGTTATCTTTTTCCTTCCATGCACTACTTTTCATACCTATTGCAATATCTTTCCATGCCTCATCGCCAGTATATGCGCTGTACACTCCCATGACCCTCCTCATCCTCCTCCTGTCTTGCAATTAATCCCATTCCAGCTCCTTTATCATATCCGTTACTGATTGCATTCTGCGATAATTTCCAGAAACAAATCTAGCAGCCCTTTTTTGCACCCTCTCCAACTCCTGTATTTGATACGTAAAATGAGGGTCCCATACTACACTACCATATTCCAGCAATGGTCTGACCAAACTTTTGTAACCCAATTCCTTTACTTCTCTCGTACATCCCCTCATCACTTTCTCCAACAAGTGCAGAATTTTGAGATCTTTTCCTACCACCTGTCCAATGTGTCCTGCCCAGTTAAACTTGTTATTAAATGTAATGCCAAGATATTTACATTTCAAGTCTTCAGCAAGCAATTCTTTCCCCGCCTTATATTCATAATTAACTTTTTGTTTTTTATTTGTGTATCTAATAAGCTGACTCTTCTTTGCATTTATCTTCATCCCATGTTTACCAGCCCAACTAGATATCCTGTCCAGATCACCCTGCAACTGTTTACAATCCTCTATCGTTTTGATTCTTTTATATAGCATTATGTCATCTGCAAATAATCTAATTCCAGATAATAAACAATCAACGCAATTATTCATTAGATTAACGAATAGGAATGGTCCCAATACACTACCCTGCGGCACACCTATTTTTACTTCCACTTCTTTTGATACTACATTTTCTACCCTAACTTTCTGTTTTCTACCTTTTAAAAATTCTTCTACCCAGCATCCACTCCAATAGAGTTTACCTTATTTACTACCATTTTATGGCTCACTCTGTCAAATGTCTTTGACAGATCTAGTGCTACACTATCAATTTGGCCTCCCTTGGCCATTTCATCTGAAATATCTTGCATATATCCCGCCAACTGAGATTCGCATGAATATCCTTGCCTGAACCCATGTTGCCTGCTTGAAAACCACTTACGTTCCTCACATATTTTTCTCATGTGTTTGCATATCAATCTTTCCATTAATTTACCTACCACTGATGTCAAACTGATTGGCCTGTAATTCTCAACTCTATTTCTCACCCTTCCTTTATGTACCGGTACTACTATTGCACTTTTCCAGTCCTGTGGTAAGCAGCAAGTATCCCGACTCAATTTAAATAATATTTCAAGAAAAGGAACAATGTCACATCCTGCTATCTTTAAGATATCTGTGGTAATATTATCTTCACCTTCAGCTTTTCTTATTTCCTTCATGATTGCCTCAGGATGAATTTCAAATTTTTTACTATCTTCATTTCTAATTGTGTTGTTAATTTCGTTATCCGAAATAGACCATCCTGTTTCTGATTCATTGTCCCAAATGCTTTCACTGAACCAGTTACTTAAAATCTCTGCCTTTTTCAAATCGTCAGTAACGTCTTCTCCATCCTTATCTATAAGTATCTTTACACCCTCCGTTCCCCTCAGTTTCTTGATATAGCCATAGAAATTTCAGGATGCATCAGTCAATGGTCCTCCTGCACTGACAACACTCTTCATAATCCCATGTTTAGCCACTTTCTTTGCTGTTATTAAGTCCTTGTTTAGTTGTTTTAAATATTCCCTACAACCCTACTTTCTCTAAACTGTGTTATGTTCTCTTCTTACCAACCTCTTTAACCTCCTCACTTCCCTATTATAGTGTATAGGTTCTCTACTTCTCTTTACTTTCTGCCTTGGGATAAATGTTTCTTCCCCCTTTCTTATTAGCTCATTGAACTCTTTCCACCTTGACTCTACTGTACTTGTGCCTTCCTTCCATTTGCTGAATTGTTCTCTGAAATATCTCTTCAAATTTGAAACCTGTGCCTTTTTATAATTGTTCCTATTTCCCCTTCAATTTTGGCTGCTGGTTTACTGAATCCTCTAATATCCATCAGACCTGCTTCATGTTCACTTATTCCTTCAGTTACTTGATACCCCACAAGGTTTTATTCGGGCTTAATTAGAAATATATCCGAAATATTGTGTGAGTCCTCCTTCCCTTATTAAGATATTTACAAATCTTTGTTCCCTTGTGTTATTTATCTTATTTCGTTCCCAGTTTACACCTGGTAAATTTAAATCGCCACTAATGATGATCATTCTATTCTCATCTCTGAAATCTGAGTATGGATTTAATTTCTCCCCAAGAGCCTCATCTTCTTCTGTCATTCTTCCACTGCGATAAACAGCCAACACTCTGATTGCTTCTTTTTTATTACCCCAGAAATCTACCCCAAGTAACTCATGGTCTTGATCTATGAACGCCAGTGAACTGTGGTAGTTTTTGTTAACTAGTATGAAAACTCCTCCACCAATTGCTCCTCTATCTCTGCGGTACACTCTGTAACCATCAGGAAAAATCTCACTGTCTACTACTTCTTCTTATAACCAACTCTCTACCCCAATTATTACTTGTGGTTCGTGTATCTCTATTAAGTTTGCAAATTCGATTACTTTGTTCATTATACTTCTACAGTTTACCATTAACACCCTTACTACTGGCTTTACATTTTAGAATTTATCTCCTCTTTCCCAGTTTTACCACAGTCAGTTATTGTTTCAGCCACTTCATCTATTTCTTTAACATCTGCGACTTTTCCCATCGTGAATCTGCAATCAGTATCACTTTGATAATCTATTTTTGTCCCTTCACCAGCAGCTCCTAACCTAAAGGAGGCACAGTCCTGACCCCATCATCACAGGAAATGGGCTCCCTCACTGCATTAGCTAACAACTCAGAAAGTACTCCCTTCTTCCTTCTATTTAGGGGTAGGCCATGCCTAGTGAAACCCCACCTACCAGTGGTGTTCACAGGCACAACCCCCAACACAGAACTAATGCCCTTCCCAAGCAGCACTTCCGTTTCCAGATTAACCCGCCTCACAGCATAGTTCAATTGTGGCCGGTCATGGCGACTTACGACCTGCATGAGCTCCACCCTGGTATGTTGTACCTCCTGCCTCTGGTCACTCTCTATACTATAACTCGCGTTTCTATCATTACTATTTCCCGCACCTCCTACTATCACTACTCTATCGTCCTTAGTGAAACTCCTACAAAGTGAACCTATATCCTCTATTACCTGGCCTAATATTGCACTAGGTTTGAAAAAACTTGTGACCTGGTATCCTGTACCTAACTGATCCTGCAGAAGAGGGCCTACACCTCTCCCATGGCTACTACCTAGCAGCAAAACTGTTATTTTTCCTATTCCTGCCCTGCACGCCCTTATTGCTAAAGGTCTGCTGCGTCTGACCTATTCCTACATCTACATGAGGAAGGTCTGCTCATGACTCTGGCAACAGGTCAAACCTATTTTTTCCCACAATTTCTTAAGTGTCTGGCTTGTTCATCCTGTTAACCATGTTTCTCCTACGACCTGTTACCAGCTCCCATCCATCCTTCTCAACTTCCTCCAACCCACTATCTCTACCTTCTGCCTCTACAGCTTGAGCCTCGACAAGCTCAGCCCCCACAGGCTGTACCTATGTAGTCTGAGCCTCCACAGACTGGACTTCCACAGGTTGAGCCTCCACAGGCTGAGCCCCCACAGGTTGAGCCCCCACAGGCGAGGCCACCACAGGCCTCACCCAATGTCGTGTTAGTTGTAATGGCCATAAACGTATGAATGAAACATTTTTTCTGAAATTTGGTTAGTAATTTACAGTTAGGAGTAAAGTTGAGAAAACTATCATTAAGTAATTTAATTTGTAACTTTAATGAATGTGTAATTATTATATTATGCAAGAAAAGCAAACTTGCATTAAAAATAGAAATTTCTTTCATTTCATTGCGTTTTTTACTTATTAATTCATATTACACATTCTAAAATTACTTGAGTTGAAGTCAAATGCTAAACAAATATTATCTTGATTCCATAATCCCTCAAATCACTTCATGACTCACTCATCTTGAGATCTGCCTCTACCTGTAGTCCAATGCGCGTAATTACTCTGTTGAATTTCCAAAGATTTTTGCCTCCACCAAGTCAACCTTTATCTTTGGTTTCCACGGACTACTAATCAAAAATAAATTCGTTAAAATTAATTCTAAGCATCAAATTTAAAATGAAAACCAGCTGTAAGGTACTACCTTACAACTTCGTAGTTCGTATCCCAAAATTTGACCTGGTCTACATTTTGGGCAAATAGAATATTTGTTCTTAAAATATTTATTTTTGTTAAACGACTCACTGTCTACAAACTGGTTATCGTGGCTATGTTAGAGTGGTAATGAATGTTTAGGTTGTTCGAGTTTCTTGAAACTTTCCGTAAAGTTGAATTTTAGCGCATTACATTATTTTAGTATTGATACATTTTGACCCATAAAAGCACTTGAAAAATGCAACCGTGAAAACTCTCAAGAAATCATTTAATTTGAACTGTTATTATTACAAGAATTATTATTTCTACATAAATCTGTGACAAATTAACAGTCTGAATGCTGAAAACCATTCCAAAATGTAATGAGTACCCTGGGAATGACAATCATACATACATTATTGTTATTTGATCCATTATCTACTGGTGTAGCAGTAGACTTGATTTATTGAGATGGATACGTGTCATTTGTTTGAACTATGAATTTAAGATATTGTGTTGTAGTTCACGCAGGATGGCTGGGCGAGACCGTTAAAGTCTTAAATGGAATGGAATGGAGACTGAATTATTGTTCATTCAGTATATGCTTTTGGAGCAGTTGGAAGTAACAATAGACTTGTTGCAAAGATCTGTTACATAACAGCTCTGGTCATGATAGTGAAAGCTGAAATCCGGATTTATTCTTACATGAAGTTGCATCCACAGCTGGTCAACAGTTGGTATCTCCATACTCAGATTTTTTTTCGTGAGTTTAGTAAAATGTTGTTATCTCTTTTTTAAAATGAACATGTGGTTTTATGGTCTTTAGCAAACCGTTGATGACATTTTTGTTACTGATTGCTGACATTGGCATTTAAGATTAGGCTGTAAGGAATAGCATACCCGTACCGTTGGGCGATGATAACGACACTTTATTCAATTTGCTGGTAATGCTCTGATGTTATCCTGTTACCAATAGAATTTCACTTAGTCGTCTATATCCTACGACATTCAACTTCATTTTACGAATGTAGAATGACTGATTGTTCAATATTTTTAATTATTTCATTCTTTCATTGTGCCCTCATTTCTATGCTGGTGGCCATCGATAAATTACGTCACATCTTAAGGAGGAGGGAGGGGTTAAATAAAATGTAACAAGGAAGGGGGCCGAGTCATAAGTTTTGTGACGTCACATACATAATTTGTATTACTTTTTGGCAGATGGCAATTACCTGCGGTGTCGCACGTCAACCGCCTTTGACATATGACGAAAGCTCAATACCGCCTTTGAGGCTTTGATCGTATGGCATCTGCGATCTGTATATTTCACCATACAAATTACTAACCAATACAAGCAATCATATAAGAGGCAACGAAGATTCGTCCTCAAAAAAATTCAGTTAGACATGACATGGAAGTTCTTTTTTTATATAAACGATGGTTTATGGTATATGGTTGGATGAATATGTTGATACATGGAATGCTCCTAACATTATTCAAATCCAGAACTAAGTGTCTGCTTTGCAATCCATAAATAATGTAAAAGAATGAGTTGAAAGTCCACGAACACAAGATGATTAGCTTTTGTATCATTCATTTGATTTGTTATGTTTTTCTCTTTTCTATAATGTTTGATTTCCTATTGATTTTATAAAAAAATATGGCAACTAGAAATATACAAATCATTTTAGAAGTGTTGTTTTAATTAATAATATATAAATAGACGTGTGTTTCCCTATATTTCACTTTTCAGCCACCAGTACCTAGCACAGATCACTGGTGTATGTGTGTGGAAGTAGCATGGAGTTTCTTGTCATGCACATCGTTGGCCGCGTGCCGATAGCTGTGGGGATGTGAAAGAAATGATCGTTAAAAGTGGTCGATGCAGGGCATTTTCGTATTTCGACTAATGACATGCGTCTCCGTGTATGTCACTCTGCTGCCACAACTACATAGCATAGACCATTGATGTTTTGTGTGTGGTAATGGTATCGTGTACTATGGCGGTTAGATGTCTGTATACTAAGGGGGTGTGGGAGATCGACCTGTGGCACTTTCATATTTCTACCGAAAACGTATGTGTCATGGTGTATCACTTTTGAGCCAAAACTATCTAGCGCAGATCAATGTTGTTTGTGTGTAGTAGTAGCACACAGTCACCCGTCGATCACAACTTTGGCCAAATTTCGGTAACTGTGGTGGCGTGGGAGATATGGTGGTTGAAAGTGGCCGATCAAGGATATTTTCGTATTTCGTCCAAAGACATGTGACTCCGTATATGTCACTCTGCTGCCACAACTACATAGCTTAGGCCATTGGTGTTTATGTGTGGTAGAGGTATCGTGTTTTACATCGTGCGCTATGATGGTTAGATGTCGATAGCTGTCAATCTCAATTCTTTACAAACACGAACGAAGTCTTGGGAATGAGCTAGTTTTTAATAAATTGCAAAATATGTGATGTCACACCAGAGGATGGAGGTCACATAAATGTGTCCACCTGTGACAAAGAAAGGGGGGGGGCTCAAAAAATCAAGAAATTCGTGTGACATAATTTTTGGATGGCTCCTGGTTGCGGAATTGAGACAGGTAGTGAAATCAAACCAGCTGAGATCTAGAATGATGCTGTTTAAACACCCAAAAATACTTTGGTTTAACTATCCGATACATTATAGTTCCTTTCTTTTACTACTGTAGACTCTATCTATTCTTTACACTAGTTGAGTGCGTATATTAATCTGGCCTTTCACAAAAACAACATACTTTCCAAACTATTGTTTTAGTGACTGTCGCCATACCACATTGCCGCTTGTGTGTGCTCTTTGCGAGAGCCACTCCTATGAGATTTTCCTAAAAATTGTGTATAGCAGTGAGGAAAGTGTTAGTTAAAACAATATATAGGAAAGTGACATAGCACAATCCTTGTGAGCACACAGTTTTCAGTAGCGGCTCTGATTATTTCTGCTATATGCGCTGGTTTTGTAGTTATCATTCATGTTGTGATTCTATCCGAGTGAGTGTACACTGACGAGGACGCCTTCAGTGAGTGGTCCTGCTCTCATTGCAATCTTAACTAACACTGATCAAGAGTGAATCTGGTGGCTAGTTAATAGCTTAATTGCTTCACTTTCCGCTGCTAACCTAAACGTTTATTTGCTCGAGAAAATAACAGTGTACAACTAGCATCCTGTCATGCGTCACCATATCATGTTACAAGTCTTTGGGGGGCTAATTATGTTGAATAGTGGAAACGAAATTTTGTAAGATACACAAAATCACACGTTAAATATCTTAAATGTTGTTATGAACCCCTAAATGTCCATATACTGCAAGTACTGCAAAAGCAGAAAACTAATTGAAAGCCACTATTAGAAAATTATTTTTTTGTATCGCGAATATGGGTAGTTTAAATTTTCTTGTAGCCAAATTTGCGTCGTCTTTGTGCGTGGAAAACTCCATACCACCACAAAACTATATTTAATTCACTCACAATGACCGACGAAATTTGATCTGGCCGATGATGATAACATCTGGACGACTGGAAATTTTAAATAATTCGTAGAATTCTGACAATGCTCCGACTCGGCGTTCATGGCAGAATCTGACCATTGCGTCTTGAGTCATTAACATACGATAAACGTAAAGCATAAAGGAAAGTACTGATGATGATAAAATAAACTATGTCTATTGCATGCAATTAGTTTGATTACCAGTGCCAGTAATACAGCAAGAAATTTATGATTAATGTTACTGAAGATTAGTAATTATAATTTAATTGCAAGAAATGAGGTTTATATGCGGGAATTATACTGTTAAAATACAATACTCTTTCAATCTGTAGAGCAGTCGCTAGGAATGAAATTTTTTTATGTTGTCGATAACCAAGCTTAGAATTTTTTAATTGCATATTTGCTGGAATGCT
Source organism: Vandiemenella viatica (assembly GCA_031002005.1). NCBI lineage: Eukaryota > Metazoa > Arthropoda > Insecta > Orthoptera > Morabidae > Vandiemenella > Vandiemenella viatica. Next base: position 315,436,582 of record JARYHS010013630.1, on the reverse strand, counting down.
TCGGTGTTGTTGTGCTGAGTACAAGCTGAAACAACCTTTGAGGTCATGAAAGATGCTAGAGGGAACACTGGAGTGACCTAAATTCGACGCGCTAAACCTGCGAGTTGCCGTTCAGTGTTACAACTACAGAGTCTCATCGGAGTGTAAAGTGATATTTTCATTTAGATTAATTCTATTTGTTCTACTTTCACGTTTATTTGGGAGTGCCGCTGGCAATCTGAACCAGCCCGCCCGCCCGGCGCGTCTGTGAGTGGTGGAGGGGATGGCGGGGTGGGACGCCTGCTGGCTGTTGGTTGTCTGCCGTCAGTGCAGCGTCGGCGGCCGCCGCGACGCCACTGCACACTGGACACCTGTCGCGCCAACGACAGCCACCGCGGCCACGTGTCGGTCTCAGTCGAGTGTCAGTGATATTTAGTTCATCACGTCATCTACAGTGTCAATACCAAATTGTTACACGAAATGGAGAACCTCAAGCAATGTGAATTTCTATACTTTACTAGTTCTACCTATAGTAATCATTTCCTGTAGTGAGTTAACTCGGTCTCGGGGTAATTTCTGGTATATTTCAGGAGATAACTGGTTTAATGCTTTATTTTGCGAAATCATAATTAGCCTAAATTCTGAATACCTGATTAATCTTTCTATATTGACATGAATCCCATTATTTTTTTTAAGGAATACTTGTTTTATTGTTACCTTTTCTAATCCCGAGGTGAAAAATTGAATTGAATTTCCTGTTTCAACTTATTTGTTAACTTATATTTCCGTATTTACACTAGTGGTAAAAAAAGTTCTGAAATCTAAAGCACATCGATTTTTCCAGTTGTTCCAATTAGAACCAGCTAATTCGAAATAAAATAGATTATTGGATACAGAATAATACAATAACTGAAAGAACAAACGTAGGGTACTATATATTCTTCCATTCTATGAAATTTAACTTAGAAAGCTAATCAGCGGTGTTTTGTTTACTGAGGTGAAGTCTGTTGTTAGCAAAATAGGTAACTTAATTTGTCGTTGCCAATTTGGAGTGGTTGTTGAGACGATTACCTGCAACTAGGCAAAGTACAAATTTAAGTCCTGGTGATAGATTACTTGTAGCTGGTGACACGAGTGAGATGTCTGTGTCCGGCGGAGCGGGGTCGTGCACGTTGGCTCTCAATGGTCTGACAGTGACGGCGAGAACACATACCACCTCCAGGAGGTCCCGCAGCGCGGCTCCCGCCTCCACACCAGGTACAGTATCACACTAACCAAACAACCAGTCACACATGACGTTTTTTATTCGTAGCTTTTCCGTTTTGTCTGAAATTGCCAGTTTACATTTATATCGAAAGATTAGTTTCAATTCGTAATTAAATATGACACAGTAATCTAAAGCAGCAGTCAAAAAAGATTTCATAATATCTTTTTCTTTGTTGTTTTCGAGCCACGTTTGGAACAATTTCAGATAATTCCTTAGTTGCAAATTTTTACATTTCTTCTTTTAAGTTCATTATTCAAACTCGTATCCTGCAACTAAGGGATCGTGTTTTGCAGTACGACGAAACTTTCAAATCCTTTTAGTGCACTTTCTGGAATACTACTTTAGATAAATCCTGTCGGTCGTTCGGACGGACAAGGTGACGGCAGTGACTTCAGGTGGACTGAACCAGGTTGCAAAATGTGCAGCATTGTGAGTATTAAGTAAACATCGGTAGCTATATACGTATTCATTTTTATGACAAGAAGAAAAGCATGGATGATTTTACAGATGTCAACTGGAATCGTTTTAATTTTAAATCTGTCTCGCTTTTGGGTCTTGCAGTAAATTTCATACATTTTTCCTTTTAAAAAATCTTATAAGAACCATCCTATAATTTTCTACATACAAAATTGTATTTTCTGCTCATTCAACGTCCACGAACGTAGTATTCAAAATCAATCGTTTATTCCAGCTTTGTCAGAAGTGGAAGAAATACGACGTCTTTTGGCAATGTTTAACTCAGTACTAAAATAAATAATCGTATCTAATTTATAGCGGAATGATAGGAGTTGTGTTCCTACATATACCATAAAACTTAACTTAGTCCACAATCCGAAGGTTGGTTGGATCCTCCCGAAGGAGGCATACTAAGCCATTTTGTCAGAGGTAGGACGGCCAGTTCCTTTCCTCTGGGACCTACAGTTTAACGTGGAATCCGAACCACGGAGCGTCCTGGCATAGCTCATATGACCAAACTCAACTCTCAAAATTACTGCGTCTGCCGGGATTCGAACCCGGGACCGGAGAAGCGAAAGTTTTGAAAGCAAGCGCCTTAGCCACTTTTTTTTTTTTTTTTTTTTTTTTTTTTTTTTTTTTTTTTTTTTTATTGTTTCACTTTCACAATGTTACAGTAAAATAATACATTTCTAGTCATTACAAATGATACGTAAAAAAAAAAAAAAAAAAAAAAAAAAAAAAAAAAGGAAAGTGTTTGAATTTCAATATATAATAGTTGGATTACAATCATTCCTTAAAAAGGCATTATGTTATTCAGGTAGTTGGCATAGTTTTCTTTGTAGTATCGATACGACATAGCTCGTTTGTTTTCTGTTACTAAATAATACCAGTATTCTTGTAGATTGGCTCTTTCTTTGTTGTGTATTATGTAATGGACATAATTTGCTAAAAGCCAGCATGTTGCGTTGTTCTTTTGTTTTGGGTAAGAACTAAATTCAGGTGTCATTACATCTTTGATTGTAAATGCTGTGTCGGAAGTTCTGTTGAGCACTCCTAGTTTCCACCTCGTCCACTTCCAGATCGGTGGTACCATGCAGCCAGTCAGCCTGTGCTCTATCGTATCTTGAAGGTTGCATTTGACACAGTTGGGTGAGTGAGCGAGGTGAATCGTGTGTAGACGACTGTTTGTTGTTACACAACGATTAATTACTCTGTACCATGTGGATCTTACTTGTGATTGTAGGTTTTCGTTTTGGACGTTCTTCCATATGTTCTTCCAGTTAACTGTTGGGTTTTTTCGTTCTATATTACTATGATATCTACTGTCCATCAACAGGTTGTATATTTCTTTATTATTTGTGGCAGATATATTTCGAATCTTGTTATATATGTAACTGTACTCAATAAAAAATGTCCGGAATTGCATCAGCGTCTGGTTGATGTGACGTATGTCAATCGGTGGTTCTGTACTGGCGGGTAGTAGTTGATTTATTAGATATGCAGTTATGCTGTTTGGATATTTATGCCAGTTCCGTAACATGTCTTTTAAAAATATAGCAAGAGATTTATATTTAACATCTTGTAGCTCGAGACCTCCTTTGCTGAGGGGTAGAGTCAGGGTTTTAAACTTTATTTTAAATATTTCCCCTTGCTGTACAAACCATCCTATTGCCGACTCTATATTCTTTGAAATTTCGTTGGGGAATGGGCAAGATGTGTGAAGTATACCATGCCTTTGATAGTGCAATGAATTTACAAATCTCACCTTTTGAATCATGTTCAATTCTCTTATTTTGTTGTTGTTGAGTAATGCTCTGACAGAGTGCAGTATTTCTTTCCAGTTTAGCGCCATCATGCTCCGAATGCTGGGAGTGAAGTCAATGCCAAGTATTCTCATCTTCTTCACTTCTGCCCATTTAGATCTCATTTCATAAATGCCTCGCCCAATGTTCATTACTTTTGTTTTCTTATTGTTGATTATTGCACCCGACGCTTTACAATATGATTCTAGTATATTTTCCACTATTTTTAGCTCACTATTGTCTTTTATCAACACGGTGACGTCATCTGCATATGCTCGGGTGGTAATTTTTTCCCCATTTATGATGATTCCTTCCAGGTGGCGGTTCAAACATATTATTAGTGGTTCTATTGCGAGAGCAAATAAGTCCATAGACAGAGGGCATCCCTGTCTAACTGATCTGTTTATTTCTATTTGCTTAGATAATCTTCCATTGATCAGCATTCGTGATGTTGCACCTCCTAAGATACTTTTTAATAATTTTATGAAGGTACTATTATAGCCCATGGTTTTTAGTGTTCTGTAGATGTGCTCATGACTAACCATATCAAACGCTTTTTGGAAATCTACGGAGAGGACTGCTACTCTACATTTTGCTGCCTCCACTGCAGTTATGGTGTCTCTGATGTCCATTAGCGTGTGTATTATCGGACCGTGATTTTCCAGTTACACGCTTGGTGTTCGCCAATTACTTTCTTGATATTGCTTTTTTATTCTGATTAGCTATTATTCTGGTAAAAAGTTTGTAGTCGGTGTTTAACAAAGAAAGATGGCCTAAATTCGTTGGCATTGATAGGTTTAAGGCACTTAGGGATTAACATTATCAGGCCTTCCTTGAATTCTTTCGGAATTGTCACCATTTTTAATATTTCATTGAAGATATCCGTCAGTGGTTCCTTGATTTCATTCCAAAACGTCGCATAAAACTCTACTGGAATGCCGTCTATACCAGGGCTTTTGTTTCTTTTGCTCCTCTTTATTGAACTCCATATTTCTTCTACGGAGATGTCTTCAAGGAGAAGTTGGTTGTCTTCTTCAGTGATTGTATTGTCTACATGTTCCAATATTTTTTCCGATTCGAGCGTGTTAATTTCTTTTCTACTGTAGAGCTCCGTATAAAATCTATGGAGGTATTCTGTTATTTGTTGCTGGTCTACCAGTAGCTCATTTGATTCAGTTTTCAGTTTAGTAACGGTCCTTGCTTTCCCCTTTCGCTGTTCCGCCAATACCTGGTATACGGACGCCATTTCACAGTTCTTTAGCGTTTGAGTAGTAATGTCTTTGGATCTAATCTTTAGACCTTCTAACTGTTTCCTTTTAATCTCTGGCCCAAGGGTTAAACGGGCTTTTTTAGCTACTTAAGGTGCGGACCATCTGTTACCTAGCAACGAGAGAAACTCTAAGTTTTTAAATCCCTTAGATATGAATAGGTGTAATTATAAGAGACATCACTTCATTCCAGTAGTAAAGCAACACAAAGCATAATTTTCAAATGATGAATGACTTCTAACGTTCCATAAAGCAGCTTTATAGAAGTAAGACTAAGACGAAATTCTCAGTAATGGCTGCGGCTACCAGTAACAATGAAATCAATTTTAATCGAAGGAAGCTTCCGCCTACTTATCGAAACAAATTTACGGTACCTATATTAATAGGTTGCAGCTGTGGCCCATTTTTTATTTTATTTTTTTTTTTTTTGCTAAGATATTACATCACAAAGTATCATTAATAAAAGTTTCATTTAATCATCTAAACACTGATGAATTATGTAGCACCTACTGCAGTTGTCTCTCATGTCAATTCAGATTCTTATTATTTTCCATTTCTTTGGTCCTAAATACATAATTAAAATTATAATACTTGAGTGTTAGCTTTGAAGAAATTTCCTGCTTTCGATATTTGCTATGTAATTTTCTCTCTACATCATGTAAGACGTCCAGAAATGCGATATGTATTTATTTATTTTGGTCATATTCTATTAGATTACTAGAGCAGATCATGTTTCTTGGAAATTGAGAAATTCCTATCGAAATATGTATCAAAAGGAAACCCCTCTTCTCTAGATATATTCGAAACGTTGACTCGACTCCTGTGAGAGTTTTTTTTAAATAAACTAGACCCAATTTTTCGTTACACTCTTACTCCATATTGTAGCATCGCTTGTGAAACATGGTGGTAGTGGGAATGTAAAATATCAAGAATACTGTACCAACACACATCCTAGTATCCCTATTTGTTACAGAAATAAGTAATCAGTTTTTTCTAAATAGGCAGTTCCACTGATACAGCAGATTTACTATTTTCAATTGTGTTTCCTAGGGCGTTGTAAAGTAACTGTGTCATTTAAATAGAATATTTTGATTGTATTTCTTATCAATTCATTACGTTATATGTGGATATGTGGTGCATATACGATCACAACAGCAATTGCGGAACAAATTCGAACTAGTTTCTCGTCAGATTTTACTTTGTTACTAATGTTGTGGTTCAATGCTGGCTTGAGTCTCCAAATGCCACTCAGGTATATTTGTTTTTTCACTAACGGTGTGCATTCTGATGTGCAGGGCGTTAGTGGTGCTAATTTTGCTCATAACTCAGTACAGATTTCTGCCACCTTATCCGTTGCAGTTGTTACCTGCTATCATTTTTCTAATAGCAGCTACATCATCAACACATGGAAGTTGGTATTTCATCGGGTTTCACATGGTAATTCATAGCTTATGACTCACGCAGCTGGCAGTAATTGGATTTTTATGATGGTCTAGGCAGAGACGTTGATCACTGTTTTAGCATTAATCTCTACTGAAAGTTAATTAGTGTGAATTGTAGCAGGGGTAGCAGTTACTTGAAATTCTGAGTAGAACATTAGAATTTCAAGAAGCATACATTCTGTAATTGAAAGAAATTACATAAGAAATTGTAATGAAGAACCTTATAATCACCCTAATTTTCGCACGCCTGTTAACTAATTGGCCTAAAATTTCTTGAAGAGCTTACGAAATCAATGTGAATAATAATCTATCAGTTACAGATCCAATTAGTAACTGCGATTCTGTATGATAAGAAGATAAACATTTTGATGTGAATATGCCAACTTATTTCAATAATAGACTTAAGTGCCAAGTGTTATGGGGTAGATTATGATGTCCTGATAGCGGCAGAACAAGGAAGAATGGTTAAAATAAGCTGTGCAGTAACTGAGCTTTAAATTGTAATCCAGTGAGTGGTGTGAAAGGTTTTATAAACAGGATTATGGCAGAATGACATGAAATAACGGACATGGGGCCATGACGCATTTCATTTTGAAAATTATATTCAAGATATCGAGACTGCGTCTTGAATAAATAGTTTCGATGCATATCTTGCAACTGGTTATCACATAACCGATGTATTATGAGTATTGTGAGATGATGAGATGCTTGAGTACGATAAAAAGTTACCAACGTGCACTATGAAGGTCATTCCTCCAAAGTACACTCCTCTCGTGCAGTCTTTAGACGTGTTTTATTTAGCGGCTTATTTAAACGAGCAAGACGGTGAGATCAGTCCGTGACAAGGCAGTAGAGAAATACAATCTATCGTCCACCACCAGTTTTCTTTTCGATTTTTTCCCATGCTATTATGAATACATGTGGTTTCTATCACACCTGAAGGACCATAGAATATGCCTTCAATGTTTATAACTCCATTCTGTTATCGCTGTGATGGGAACAAAATTGTTGATACATACTTAAGATTGGTGAATATCAATAAATAATTTCCTTCCCGTACTAAGCAAACTACAGGAGACAGTTAAAATCTCTATGACAAACATTCATAATTGATTTAAACAATTTGACCAAATTGTTAGACATTTTATGGTAAAAAGTTTTTCGTTTTCTGACTATAACTTTGCCTTTAAAGTCACGTACGTATGCCTATACAATGAACGACAGTAGAACAACCTTGTTTTGATAATAGGTCTGAATAAATTTTGAATCAGTAACGGCTATGCAAACTAGTTTTTATTATATCGAACTTTCGCCTTGCTTTTCTAATCTTAATAGTAATCCTGGAAGATTGTACTTTTTTTTTTATAAAATCGTTGAAAATTTTTTACCAGTTCTTCTGGCACTGACAGTTTGGATGTTCACTTTCAAGTAAATTTGTCAGTAATGTTATGTATGCCATGGTCAACAAAATCAATGTTTTGGTTCTCAGAGGATTATACGAAATAATTTCAGACTAACAGATGACTAGTTCATATTCAAATACCGTGGGTGGGTTCCTTTCCAATCCTTGGGCAATAATCTTTTCCGTGACATTTTCAAAGATATAACCACATTTAAAGAATCAATTTTTAAAAAATAGACCAAGAAAGTATTTGCCTTAGTTTATCGATACGTACATCCTCTCCATTCTTTTAGCTTCTCAGTTGATATATGGTGTGACTTTAGTGATCCACAGTACAGTCAACACAAGAAGAACTTATCAGTTCATGAAAATCACTTATGTCTGTGGCTAAACTTGAACCGTCTACTCCAGGAACTAACCGAACGCTAGCCACAATGTTTCCGGGTCAGCAGTGGCAAGCGCGACACCTACTGTGCTAGCGGCTGAGACCTACCAAGCCGGCAGCAGAGGTGGCAACAACTCCTATACCCGTGTTGACCAGCATTACGTTTCCTTGTTCCTAGTTTCCTGTATAGTCTCACAAACAACAGTTACATAATATGAAAACAATTGTTTCTGATTTTATTATCTATACTAGTATCAGCTTGTAAAATTTTCACACTTGTGTAACTTTCGGTTGTATTCTGGATTACCAGATGACTGGTAACAGTTTTACCCCTTAAATCAGCGCGAGTTCTTTACGGACTACTGTCGGAAGAGCTAACCGTAGTATTAACACCAATATGGTGTGATAAGTTGGCCTACAATAATAATTTCAAGTAACAAAAAGCGTCTAAATCGCGAAATGAACTAATTATTTCGTACATGTCCGCTATCAAACGCAGCAATTTTGTTAATTACCTAAGGTTTTCAGTGTACGTCCTTGAATATTAACCAATAGTTTATTATCATTATTTATTTATTTTATGCGAATGGACCTATACAGATCACGCAAAACAGTCATTTTCTGTCTGAGTTCATTCCAGTATTCTCAGCATCCGTTTACTGAATGCAAGTTTTCTCTCTTCTGTCCATGTTGTGCCGGTCTTCTTGGCTTAGTTTCTGGCATGACTACCCAGTCGTGTATTTTTTGTCTGAAGATTTTGCGATCAAGGATTTCTGAACTCTGGATTTTATCTTTTTCCAGGTCTTGTCTTACTTAATCGAACCAACTGTTAGGCATTTTTAATGGTTTGCATGAGTTTGAATATCTGCTTAGTTGATCTGTGATCTGGCATTCTGTAGATGTGACCATAGAATTTTTGTCAGCGTTTCTGATGGTCGTTGGCTATGTTTTGGTGTGGAACTCTACTGTTTTGTTTGATTTTAGTCTGTAGCCTTCTTCTGATTTGGTTTTGGTCCCAATAATTTTTCCTGATTATTCTTCCTTTTGGGATGTTCTCGATATCCCTCTTAGAGTTAGTGTGGGTGTTTCTGTGGCGTATAAGAGCGTTGGGTTTAATAACTGTATTGCAGTGTCTAATTTTTGATTGAATTCCCATGTTCTTTTTGTTGTAGATGTTGCAGGTCTGTCCTGAAAACTTTTTCATTTTGTTGAGGCTGTTTTGCTGTGCCCTTATTTTCGAGTCCTGTTGGACTGATAATTTCGCCTAAGTATTTAAACTCGGTGACTCTGTGATTTTTCCATATTTTGTGTCCAGTGTTTTATGTCAGTTTGTGTGCACAAGAAAACCGTTTTCTCAAAGGAGATTTTTAGTCCAATTTTTTCTGCTAATTCTTTGAGGGATTCTATTTGTTTGATTGGCTGTTGTTCACTTTCTGACAGAATAGCCCAGATCATCTGCGAAGGCCAAGCATGGATATTTAGTCTGTTTCTGCCCTAGTTTTACTGGGTGTTCGTTTTTCTCCCATTCTCTAATGACTCTGTCCAGGGCTATATAAATAAGATTGGCACGAGAGACCGTCACCCTGTCTAACAGTTTTTGTCTCGAATTCTCTGGAGAGTTCTCCCATGAATTTTACTTTGTTTGTGTGTTGGTGAGTGTCTGATTGATTAATTCTCTTGATTTATTGTCCAGACCATATTCCCTTAGGATGTTGAGTAGGCTTTTCCTGTCGATGGAGTCATACGCCTTCTTGAAGTCTACAAAGGTGCATATGGTTTTCTTGTGCCTGATTGATCTGTATTTTAGGATGGTTTTTAGGTTAAAGATTTGCTCTGCGCACGATCTGTTAGGTCTGAAGCCTGCTTGGTATTCGCCAATTTTGTGTTCGATTTGTTCTTGTACTCTTTTGCGGAGACAAGCAGAGAGAATTTTGTAGGGGACTGATAGTAGAGATATTCTCTGTAGTTGTTCACATTGGTGCGGTCACCTTTTTTGTGAAGGGGAAGTATGAGAGCGCACTTCCAGTCTTTCGGATTTCGTTTGTCTCCCAACAATGTCCGATGATTTTGGTTAGTTCTTGGAGTGAACTTTGGCCTAGATTTTTCAGGAATTCCGCCACTATGCCATCTTCTCCTGATGCCTCCCATTTTTGAGTTCTGAATATGCTCCCTGATTTCTTCTAGTGTTGGTGCTGGTGAATCTGGATTGATTTTCTGAGAACCCTTCAGCTGGTTCTGGGCAATTTAGCAGTTGCTCAAAGTAGGTAGCGAGGAGTTCACAGTTTAGTGCCAATTTTCCATTTGCGTTTTTAAAGCAAAACTCTGTGAGGAGAAGCCCTTAATTTTGTTTGCAAATGTTCTATAATAGTCTCTAGCATTATAATTTCTGAAGTTTTCTTCATTGAATCCAATTGTTTCTTGAGGTATTGTCTTCTTGTTTTTCTGAGGTTTTTGTGGCTAGTCTTCTCTTTTCATCGAGTTCTGTTTGGTTTTCTGGTGATTTGTGAGCGCTATACTTCTTGTATGCAATTTTCCTGTACTCTATTACTTGGTTGCATTCTTCGTTCCACCATGGGTGTTTGTACTTCTTTTTTAATGGAATTTGTTCTTTAGCCGATGAGGTGATTTTTCTTTGAATTCTATCCAATTATTTGCGGGTATTTCCTCCCACCTCTGGTGATTTCTGATGACTGTAGCTTGGTAAGATCGAATTTGGTAGTGGTGTTATTTTTTTGAAGCAATTTCGAGGTGTCATTCTAATCTTGACTCTTGTGAGGTAGTGGTCAGAGTCGATGTTAGCCCCTTTTCTGACTTCAACATTGTGAATTTCTTTCTTGAAGTTTCCTGATATGGCTACATGGTCGATTTGGAATTCTCCGATTGAATTTACTGGTGATCTCCAGGTCTTTTTCTTGCTTGGTTTCTGACGAAGTGATGTAGACATGATTCTGAATGTTATTCTGCTGCATAACTCACTAGTCTGATTCCATTCCTGTTGGTAAATCTGTGGCCGGGAATTTTCCTATGGTTTCTTGGTATTGTTTCTCTCTGCCTAGCTGTGCGTTGAAATCTCCGAGGAGAATTGTTACATCTTTTTGTGGGATTTTGGTGACGGTAGTTTCTAGTTTGTTCCAGAAGTTTTCTACATCTTTCGGGTTTTTCCGGTTGTCTATGTTTGTTGGGCATGTGCGTTGACGATGGTATAGTGCTTGTTTTTTATTGTAGCCTTAGTGTCATTAGTCTGTTGTTGATTATTATTATTTTTGAAAGAACAGCCAACCAATGTTTCACCTGTCGTTTGAGTTTTATCAGCAGCATCCACAGATACCGCTATCGCGAAAAAGCCGTATTAGTTTTTATTCTTTGTCTGCTTACTAAACACCACTGAAACCACAAAGGTGACAAGGCTATGTGAAATTGTGTCATCATCTATTGAACCCTCATCGTGCTTTGTTTTTTGTTTTAAAAGGAGTATTCAGTGCGCTTTAAGCAACTTTCGATATTTATGGTAGGTGAAAATAAGTTTTTGACGCTAAAATACTGTCAACTCGGCGTTGACGACATCTCGTGTCACCGACAACAGTAACTTAGTTAAAAGTTTTTCCGTATGTTTCTAAATAACTTTAAATGTAGTAGTAAAAGAACAATATGTCTTAATAGCACACGCAATATTAACTAACTTCAAAAATCTGCAGTTATTTGTCAACGCTCTCACTTAACCCAGAATAGTTATACATCGAAAATATTAATTTTGTCATTAATATTAAGTTTTTTAAGTGAAATACGATTGGTATAACGTTTTCCTTCCTTTTATCCTAGCGTTTGTTCAAAAATAATGTTTTGTTTCAAAA
>JARYHS010013630.1:315125965-315423730 GCA_031002005.1 Vandiemenella viatica | reverse complement strand
TATCATTATTTCCATAATGTATTTTTTGTCACGAGCTATTTATCTCCCTCGATATCTAATAAAAATCGAGAAATGACCTATTATTTTAGGGCTTAAGGTATCTGCTTTGGTCTAATCATATTTTAGGAAAATAATTTTTCGGACTTCGACCCTTAAAGGGCAAAACATGTTTTTATGTCATGAGCCATTTATTTCCCTTGATATCTAACCAACATAGATAAATGCTGTATCATTTTAAAGATTGAAGCCTCTACCATGATCACATCATATTTTAAGAAAGGAATTTTTCAGAATTCATCCCTTAAAGGGCAAAATTATTATTATTTCCATGACATATGTTTTGTCATGAGCCACTTTTCTCATTTGATATCTAACTGAAATAGTTAAATGAGCTATCATATTAAAGATTAAGGTCTCTGCTTTGGTCACATCATATTTTAAGAACGAAACTTTTCTGAATTTGACCTTAAAGAGCAAAAGTAATAACTGTGAATGTCACATGTATGGGAAAGTTCATTGCCAAGCGCTAGATAGCATTAGCATATATCACAGTGATATTAATGAACTGCTTCACTGCCGTTGACGTTTGTTATGTACCTTTTACACTAAACTATTTAAACAAATGAGGCAGTTCTTCTTTCATCCTATTACAAACTCCCATCCTTACTATTAATTGTTTTCACGAAATTTTCACACAGGTCGTTTAGTTATTAAATATTTGTAACAACAAAAAATAATCTGATCTCTTTACTATACGTCTTACCTCTAAAATGAGTAAAGTTTCTACCAACATATTTTAAAGTAAGTTCGAGGCTTGATGTATTCAAGGAAGATCTCAGAAAGGCAGATGTTCCACAGGAGGAGAGTGGAAATAATTAGCTATTTGAAGAAGGCTGTTTGATGAGGCAATAGATTGGTTATGATCCGTGATACCACTGATGTAACTCTTTGTGTTCACTGTGGACCTCCTATCTTCATCTATGGTGAAGAGATGGTTTACTTTTCCTATCCTTTCTTATTAATATATTTTCATATCTAATACTCTGTATTTTATACTAATGAAATAAATAAATGTCAAATAAATGTTAAATTTGATTACATTATTTACAATTAGTGCATATTTCAAGGCAAGATATTAATTTTTCTGTTGTGTTTTCTGTAGCGGTGTGGAGGGGAACTGAATATGGCATCTGTGGCTGAGGCGCTTCCTAATGGTTAGTACTTTCAGTGTTTTATCATTGTCCTTTTTTTCCTTTTCAAAAAAGAAAAAATCTATTCTCTAGATATTCGTAGTGTATAACTGCATCACTGCTGCCATGAAAGAACTGCTTTTTAAAAATGTCTTATGTCAAATGCCCTAGGTTTGAGAACAAATTGGAAACTTTCCAAATAGTATTTATGACTTTTTGATTTATCTGGAATGAGTATTGTTTTCTGCTGCACAAACTTGATGGAGCCATTTTAGTTTCATCCCTGCTTATTCGTGCTAGCCAGGCTCGCTTGTTGACGTGGCTTTTTCAACCCCATTCCTCACTTTCTTCTTGTGACAACCTACCTGGTTTCCACTGCTTCTCCGCTGATACCTGAAGAGATTGCTAGAACTTTAGGTCCTTTACAGAAGGTTATTTGAGATGACTCTTTTCAGTATGAAGACTTAACACCATAGAAATTAAATTTCTCCATTACTGAACAACTTTAAATAGAGATATGTTATAGTGCCAAAAATGTGTCATTATCTATTAGTAACTCTGATATTGTTTTGTAATTATCATTTCAAAATTCTATGATTTAATACTATGACTCACTCAGAATTAATAGTGTCTTCTATAAAATCAGTTTCAAAAGTATTTTTTCAATAACACATGTCTCCTGTGGCTCTAGTCAATCTGTGGAAGGGAGAGAATTGTGTATTTGATATTATTTCCTGATTCACAGTTGTTGCTTACTTTTTTTATTTCAGTAGGGCATAATAAAACTATCCCTCTGGTATTCTGAAACTTATCAGTTCATTCATGCACGCATGTCAATCCAAATTGTTCATTTCCAAAATTTTCTTATTCGTATTAAGAACAACAATATTGGCCATTTTTTTACTCATCAGTGAAGTACTGCTCAATTGCTCTCACATCTAGCTGGTGGATGTTCAGCTTCTCTAAACCATTGACATCGTAGCTAGGACACTCCTATCCAACCCTTGCCAGCACTCACTAACTATCCAACACCTTGCCAGCACTCACTAACATTCTACCACTTCATACCAGTAGGCAAAATGTATGCTGAGGCACTTCCCATCCACGGTGATACAAGGCATATAAAATGTGGCTGAAGTCACACCACCCTGGACTATAGATTGCTATAGAGTCTAACATTTAACTAATACAGATAGCTGAATAGCAGAATGGGCATTATCATCACCACAGTGCATTATACGAATCAGTAATCCCTGTTCAAAAAGGGGGCGCTAATGACCCCACCGTTGACGCGCCCTTAAACCCCAACAACAACCTGTTCAAAACTTCTGGGATTCAACCTGTGCCAATCAATGCTGAGTAAACTAAATTGTTTTAGATGCGGCATGAGAAGAACTGCTACTCTCCACACCTGGGGCTGGGCAGATTTGCCTTACTGTGTTTTGCAGTGAGGTTCGACAAATTGTGATGCACTTTATGCTGGTTTGCCCACTCCATGCCTTTCCTGTGGCATTTAGATGTCAAGGTTGTAGAGGCTGCAGCTGACTGTCCAAATGTAGTGGTTCTTAGGATGACAAAAGGATCACAGAGGGAACTTCTGATTGACCTTGCTTGTTCCATTATATTGTCCAATGTTTCTCATTGTTTGTGTCAACAGAAACAGAAGTTCCTTTTAAGTTGATATTTTCCAGAAGAAGCAGCAGAAATTAAATGGAATATAGGGACACTGTAAACATATGTGTTAGTTTGGTGTTATTAAAATTACAAAGATTGGTGCAAGAAACACTAACCCACCTCAGCTTAGTACACCACAATTTTCACTAATGTATCACACTACAGGTACCCATCATCTTCATCATTATCTACACCTTCTGCTTCATTCCCTCCTTCAGCTGGCTTTCGTACCGTAACCATCGAAATTTCACAAAAGATCAAGTTTCTGCCATATACAACTTTTAACTGTTTTGGCAGCTGTAAAATCGTACTGTATTTCTTTAGTTCGGTTTTGAACTCTTGACAGCCCACTTGATGATATTTATGTAAAATGGTTATTGTAATGTTAAAATAAAATGTGTTTTTTTAATTTATGCTATTTTCCTGTATTATTCGTATTTAAAAAAAATTAAATTAGAAAAATAATCTCGAGTTAGAATTAGTTATTAACAAGCTACCACTGAATTTACCTTTGTTTGATCTTGGTGAAGATTTCATTTGCAGTTTCAGTTTGCAGTAGATGCACTTTTACACCTGTCAGCTGAGGAATTATTTGCTCAATTGTATGAATGTTTTTAATAGCTCTATAGATATAGTTTCACTATGTTGTTAATTAATTCTCATCTTGTGAGTTTATTTCCTTAAATGTCCTGTATGCTTCAAACATTAAATAAATAATAGTCCACATAACTATATTTCCAAGAAGTATGAATATAAAGTATTTTTGTGAAACTCATATTAACACTGACTTACTATGAGTATCTGACTGCCCTCCGAATAACGAGGTTTCTGTCCCTGATGAAGCTGAGTATCTTTCTTCAAAGCTGATTGCCTGTAATAGCTCCCCAGGCCAACCAGGCCTCTGTACAATGAGTAAGAAGGAGGAAATTAGTGTTTAAGATAAGAATTACTGCAGCGTGGTGCTAATCATGCCACTTCAAGATCTTGGAGCTCAGCCTCTGAGCATCCCCCTAACAATTCTACAATGCCTTGAAGGAGATTGCATTCGCTGTTGTGTAAAATTAGAATTAGTTCCTGTAGGAACAAATTACTGAGCTCATTTAATTTGAATGCATTTAATGGTGATCTGATAAAATCTCAGTGTAGATGATAGATGATCAACAGGTATAACAGCAAATTACCGAAAAGAAAATGGAATTTCATGATAATTTGCTAACTACTATTACTATCTAAAGTTTTTATGTCATTCTATGAGTTTATGGATGTATATAATTGGTAAGTTTTCTAATTAAAATGCCTTCTATAAACAATTGTTGTGGTGACTTTTTGTAATCCCCAGACTTGTTTCGCCCTTATGATGTCGGACATCACAGTTGTATGATGCCCAACACCATAATAGTGAAACAAGTCTGGAATATAAAAAATCACCACAACAGTTGTTAATAGAATTAATTTTATGTATAAAATTTATTGCTCAGCAACTGCAGAAAAATGGTCTACAACCAGATTAATATATAATAATTTTCTTTGTTTTTGCTGTTGGAGTCAAGAACTTACCAGACCACCCTGATGTTGGAGAATAGTTAGGTATTTCTTGTTTATACAGTGTAGTTGTTGACATTATTTTCTAAAACTTTCTTTTCTGTTATAGTTGCACAGAAGTTACCCGGCAAGAAACAGCCTCGAAAAAAATCTGCAACGTATATTAGTAAGGCCATATCTGACAACATCGTTACCAAGCCTGAGTCTCTCATTTCAAAGAAAGGTAAATATGATATAAAAAATCTTCTTTACATCAGTTATTTCTTCATATTTTTTTTCCTTGAAAATAAATTTAACACCTTTCTCTAGTTTGAGGTAATTTATCCATTGCCTAAGTTAGTGGGTGAGTAAGTATCAACATCTGTTTCTAAATATTGCAATTTCTGAATAAATGTAATTTTATTTATGTACCTCTGTAAGTAATTATCGTATGTAAATCTGTTTATTTGGTCCTTCACAATAGCAGAAAACAGGCTTTTTTGAGGAAACTTGGATGTATTCAGGGCTATATTAAATATGGGGAAAAAAAGCAGTTTTATATATGTAACCTACAGATAAAGCAAACAACCAGAGCTGAAGGTTCTCCCAAGGTTTTGCACATTAATTACCTTTTAGTGAGTTAAGTTTAGCACATTTTATTAATAATTAAATTTCTCTTAACATTCTGTTGTGGACAATCAGTCAAGAATCTGCTGTCCATAAGAGGTGTTGTGGTTTTAGGGCATGTGTACATCATGTTAATTAGTGCTGTGATCCACAAAAGAAGAAAGTTAGATATTACTAAATACTCTTGAGAGCTGAAATAATTATAATGATTTGCAGAATGTACAGCTGATACAAAATTATGATTAAAGTAACTATTAATATGAAATATACAATGTTTTGTCAGATCACAGCATCACTTAGATCTTCTTATCAATGTTATGATAATTAATTGGCGCTAATGTCTGAATAGATGTACAAGGCACAACTAAAAATATGAACAATGCTAGTGAAGAAAACTGCTTGAGATACTTAAACACTCGTTAATGTGATAACAGTGCCTGGTGAGAGCGGTTTGGCATGTTTAATTGAACTTTTTTCTGTATTCATATGTTTACTTATTTTGACCAACTGAAATGTATCCTGATACCAGCTGTAACTTCACTATTTGTAAGATTTTATGTAGTAACTAACAACAGTGACTTTGATTTTGTAATGCACCCTCTCACCGGGATTTCTTGCAGTGTGAATACAAGACGATTGGCGACCGTTTCAAATAGAACCTTGCAGAAACAAATTATGACGGGTATTAGTGAAGCCATACATCCACGTTTACAGTTAATGATTGAAGTGTCTAATCACGAAGACATGTTTCGTTGTTACACATTATTTTAATTATTAAATATTTACTGAGAGAGGTTGTAATATGTAAAAGAAAAATTCACTATAATATTTGAACAAGATAAGATTTTTTTCTAAATTTTTTACTGTAACTATACACACTACATTATACACATTTGATAAATTTAATACAGATCACATTATACTAGGTACAATGAATTTTAAAATTTCTGATTACTTCACACACTTTAGTTTTTTATCTTTAATGAATGGTGACAATTTTCCAAAGGAAATAACTAAACAGAAATCAAGAATGAACATTTGAAGAATTTAATTCATCACATGACATTTAAATGCCAATATCGAAGTGAAAAAATCGAAAAGTGAATACCAAATCAATTGAGATTTAGAATAACTCATTGTCGAAATATTGGAATGCTTTGCTGAAGTGATGAGCAATAATACAATAGTAATTAATATTATGGGCAATTGTTGGATACAAATGATATGCTCGAATATATACCATAGCCAAACTTTATCTGAAGATGATTACGATATTTTGCCAGTTAAGGAATTGTGTTGTATTAATTTAGTAAAGAATGTCAGGCTATAAATGCTGTTACATAATGTCAAGTAACTGTTACTGTGCTCAAGAAACTGTGAAAAGTTAGGAGAAATAAAGATCATAGTTTTCCTGCATCCTCTAACTCTCCTTTTCCTTATATGTTACCAACTTTTATGCATCTAAATCGATTGCTGGTCATGTGTTTCAAGACGAAGGAAAGCTCTGTAAAATCTGCATTCCAGGAACTAATTAATCCTTCAGAAACTGAATAGATGCTTTATTTAGTTAGTTTTCTTATTCTATAAATTCCTTCTGAGGAAAGAGCTCTGGGATGTTGAACATGCAGTGGTTAATGTATGTACAAGTTAAGTAATATCAGATACAGTTATTTGTTTTGAGAAAATTGTTTGGTGAAATGGAAGGAGTTGCCAATAAGATAAACTTCCAATTTTTCTGTAAATAAATTGCGATGGAGTGGATGCTGCGGTGGCAATCTCCCTACATGCCCATTCTTGTCCCTTCCTCCTGCAACCCACTATTGCCCTCAACCAATTTTTACTTGAAATTCTTTCAGTGTTTTCGGTAGATTATTCATTACCTCCCCTGGCAACTTATTCCAATCCCTTAAACCCTTTCCTATAAAAGAAAAATTTCCCACACCCATATGCCTGAAATCAACTGTCAGCTTGTGGTCATGGTCATCTTTACTCTTCCAAGCACCTCTCTTAATTTTCCCACCATTATCTTTCCACACTTCATCGCCAATATAGGCCTTATACATTCCAATGACTCTCTTCCCCCTCCTTCTATCCTCCAATGAATCCCACTCCAGATCTTTTATCATATTAGTTACCAGTTGTGTTTTTTGGTAATTTCCAAAGACTAATCTAGCAGCCCTTCTCTGCACTCCCTGCAACTACTGTACTTGATACCAAAAATGTGGGTCCCATACTGCACCATCATATTCCAGCAGTGGTCTGACCAGAGTTTGTTACTCCAATTCCTTTACTTCTCTAGTGCATCCGCTCGTCACTCTTTCCAACAGGTGAAGGATTCTGAGCCCTTTCCCTACTATCTGTCCAATGTGTCCTGCCCAGTTAAGTCTGCTATCAAATGTTATGCTGAGCTATTTAAATTTCGAGTCTTCAGTAAGTAGCTCCTTCCCCACTTTCTAATCATAATCAACCTTTAGCTTTTTATCTGTGTATCTAATAAGCTGGCTCTTCTATACATTTATCTTCATCCCAAGTTGACTCACCCAGCTAGTTATCTTATTTAGATCACCCTGCAGCTGTTTACAGAATTCTATTGTTTTGATCCTTTTATACAACATTATGTCATCTGCAAACAATCTAACCTCTGACAGTAAACCATTAACACAATCCATTCATCAGAATAATGAACAGCAATGGTTGCAATACACTACCCTGTGGTACTCCCATGTTCACTCCTACTTCTTTTGATACTGCATTTTCTACCTTGACTTTTTGCTTTCTACTTTTTTTGGAATTCTTCTACCCGGCAAATCACCTTTTTATCAACTCCAATAGTTTTTACCGTATTTAGCACCATTTTATGGCTTACTCTGTCAAAGGCCTTTGAAAAGATCTAGTGCTACACTATCAACTTGACCTCCACTGGCCATTTCATCAGAAATATCTTGAATATAGCCTATAGCCTACTAACTGAGATTAACATGAATATCCTTTTCTAAAGCCAGGTTGCTGACTTTAAAACCAATTATGTTCCTCACAGACATGACTGATATGGTTGCATATTAATCTCTCCATTCATTTACCTACCATTTATGTCAAGCTGATTGCCCTATAGTTTTCAAGTAGGGTTGTAACGGAAGTCATCTTTGCGGATGCTGATGCGGACGTTCAGTGTTTGACATCCACAGACGTGGTTGTTTTGCAGAAGTGGATGCAGAGGTTAAAAAATAAATTTATAATTACTTTAGATTTTATTATTTCATCAAAAATAAATTTAAAATAATTATATATTTTATGTCAAGTAACACTATTTCCATACAATACTGCCTTATTAATTTATTTTTTTGCCTCATGTTTTAACAACAAAAAATGGGGCATGATTTCACAAGTTAATTAAATAACCATGCATGCATCTAAAAACCAATCATTGTCATATGAACTTTACGGAGTTCGTGGCACAACTAATTCAAGCCTCAGCACATCTCCGTGCTCGCTTTTTTTTATGACTATGCCTTGTCGACGTTGAGGTCATTAGAGGCAGGAGAGGAGGGGGTATAAAAATGGCAAGGGATTTGGCCATGGACTTTTAAAGGAAGCATTCGCATTTGGGGAAATCACGGAAATCACAAATCTGGATGCACGGACAGGGATTCGAACTTGTGTCCTCCCAAATGCAAGGCCAGAGCATTACCGCTCACCCACCACGCTCGATTCTGTGCCCGCCACCCGCCTTCCCACCGCTATAGTGGCCCATTCACAGTACAACTTGTAGGATCTACAATGTTCTGATTTTCGATAAAGAACTCTTGATGGGTCATGAAAGGGGTTACAGGACTACATGTTGGATGTTGCTGGACTTCCAGGCAATCAAGACAGGTCCTAGCTGTTCAAAAAGTTATGTATATTGGAGGAAATTATTGGAGGAAACATCCTATAAGTGTGTGACAGTGTCACATGGTGTGCTGCAAGAAAGTATGAGTGGAAAGGATTGTGTGGAAAATTTTGTTGGACCCCTTGTAATAGCATCACTGGATGAGCGCATCCTACGGTAGTTCTACACGGATGTGATAAAGAGAAAAGAATAATATATTTTGCATTATAACCAAAACATCTACTATACAACCGCATTAAAAATTACGGATGCAGATGCAAAAGTAAACCCAGGATTTCATGTGAAACTTCCGCACTTGCGGATGCGGATATCTGTTACATCCCTATTTTCAACCCTATTTGTCACCTCTCCTTTATGGACTGGAACTACTATCACACTTTTCCAGTCATCTGGTAACCAACAAGTATCCCAACTCAATTTAAATAATGTTTCAAGATAAGGTACAATGTCCCATCCTACTACCTTTAAGACACCTCTAGTAATATTATCCACACCGGCCCCTTTACAGTTTTTTAGATTCCTCAATTCCTCCATGATATCTTCATATTTAATTTCAAATTTTCTAATCTGTTCACTTCTAACTGTGCAGATAGAGTCGTTTTCTGATATAACCCCTAGGGTTCCTGAATTATTGTCCCTAGTGGTCTCACTGAACCAGTTACTTAATAACTCTGGCTTTTTTAAATCTGTTATTTCTTCTCCATCCTTATCCATAATTTTCTCAACACCCTCTCTTTCCATGTTTTCTGGTATAGCCATAGAAATTTCTAGATGCATCAGTCAGTGATCTTCTTGCACCAATAATATCCTTCATAAACTCATTCTTAGCCAGTTTCTATAACATTATTAATTCCTTTTTTAGTTATTCAAAAATTCTCTAATTCCTTACTGTCTCTTAACTCCGTTATGTTCACGTCTCTCCATCCTCTTTAACCTCCTCACCTCCCTGTTATGGTGTGTAGGTTATGTACATCTCTTTATTTTCTGTTTTGGAATAAATACGTATTTCATCACCCTTTTTATTATCTTCTTGATCTCTTCCCACTTCATCTCCACTATACTTGAACTTGGAAATTATCCCTAAAATATCTTTTCAGTTCTGAAATTTGTGCTTTCCTATAACTGTGCCCTTCAGTTCTGGCCCCTCGTTTACTGAATACCCTTATATCCATCAGAACTGAATTGTGATAACTTATTCCTTCTGTCACTTGACAACCGATAAGGTTATCATCAGGCTTTATTAGAAAGATATCCAACATGTTTGGTCCCATTGTTTTCTGCTCAAGCACCTGTGTAAAGCCTTCTTCCCTTACTAAGGTATTTGCAAATATTTGTTTCTTTGTGTTATTTATCTTATTTTCTGCCCAGTTGACACCTGGTAAGTTCAAATCCCCACAAATAATGATCCCTTCCCCCCCCCCCCCAGAAGTCAATCCCAGGCAACTCATGGTCATGACCTCTGAACACCAGTGAATTGTAGTAGTCCTTGATAACCAGTATGAATACCCCTCCCCCAGTTGCTCCTCCATCTCTGAGGAACACCCTGTAGCTATCAGGCAAGACCTCATTGTCTAGTACTCCTTCTTTTAACTAGGACTCTACCCCTATAACTACTTGAGGTTCGTGTATCTCTATTATAGTTTTTCAAACTCTACTACTTTGTTCATTATACTTCTACAGTGTAACACTTTTATCACTGGCTTTATGGTATTTTCAGCCCCAACATTCGCCTTCCCAAATCTGCTCGCCTCTGTTATTGTTTCAGAAGCTTCTTCTTTTTCTTTAGTATTAATGATTTTTCTAATTATGGATCTACACCCAGTGTCCTTTTGATTACCTATTTTTATCCCCTCACCAGCAGCCCCTAATCTAAAAAAAGCACAGTCCTAACGCCGTCACCACTGGAAGTGTACTCCCTTACAGCCTTAGCTAACAACCCAGAAAGTATTTCCTTGCCCCTCCTATTTAGGTGTAGAAACTCCACCTACTGATGGTCTCCACAGGCACTACCCCCACGACAGAACTCATGCTGTTTCCAAGCAGCACGTCTGTTTCCACATTTACCTGCTTCGCAGTGTGGTTCAATTGCAGCTGGTCATGGTGATTTAGGACTTGCATGAGCTCCACCCTAGTGTGTTGTGCCTCCTTCAACACTTTCTGTACAATAATTAGCATTTCTATCAATACCTCCTACTATCACTATCATGTCCTCCTTGGTGAAACCCCTACAAAGTGAACCTATATCCTCTATTACCTGATATAAAGTTGCACTAGGTTTGAAAAAACTTGTGACTTGTAACCTTGCCTAGCTGACCCTGCAAAAGAGGGGCTACACCTCTCCAATGACTACTATCTACCCTTTTCATCCTATTCTTTCCTTGTACACCCCTATTCCTAAAGGTCTGCTGCACCTTACCTACTCCTACATCTACATGAGGCTCTTCCCCTCCTGACTCTGGTAACAGGTCAAACCTATTTTCCCCAACTATTTCTGGAGTGTCTGGCTTCTTCATCCTGTTTACCATTTTCCCCCCCACCACCTGTTATCAGCTTCCAACCATCCATATCATCCTCTTCTGTATATCCACCATCTCTACTTTCTGGCACTATAGGCTTAGCCTCCACAGGCATGGCCTCCACAGGCTTAGCTACCATAGCCCAAGCCTCCACAGGTCGAGCTACAAGGGCCCTGACTCTGATCCTTTCATCTTTTTCCCTGATCCTCACATCGATCTCCAAGATCTATTCATCCCTAATGCGAAGTGGACAAAACCATGGGAGAGCCTCATTTATTTCCCACATTCCCTCTCTACTGCGTGCCCAATGAAACTCCTTACACCCACTGCACACCACACTATTCATCATGTTTCCGTGACAGGCACCACACTTTCCAGTCATGATTTTTCCCAAATACTTCAAGTACGTTCCAAACAAATTTTAAAGTAGCAAGAACAATACTCTATTATAAATTAAAATATGGTATTACAATGAAGTCATACAAAATTAGTATTACAAAATTCAAAAATGCAAAAACTTCTGGAATGTAAAACTGTCGAAGTGTTAAGGACGGAAGCAAAAGAAAATGTAAAAATATGTATTTATTGTCCTTATTATAGCACTTTGCTTCCTTCAAAATTAGTGATGCCCCTCCATGAGTGCATTGTTTCCACAAATCCAATTATATGGTATCTTCTAAAACATCTGAGATACAACAAAACCTAAATTAGTTATCCATATCCACTTCAATGACATCAGTCTCGCTTGATTGAAGATTCCTCCATCAGTCTCAAAGTATCCATAACTTCATTCAACTTTCAATGTAGCTGTTTCAGTCTTCATAGACTGTGGAACACTAATTTTTTCCTATTTTATTATGTGCAGTAATATTGCTACCCCGCAAGTCCACACAATGCTAATAAAATGCTAACCCAGTCTTTGCTGTGGTTGCTTATGTCTCAGGCGCCATCTGTTGCTAGCTGTCCCTGGACTAAAATAATTTTTAACTAACTGCTCCTTTGGCTAGTTGTCTTTAATATGCTATCGTTGGCTGCTGGTGGTAGAAAAAGTAATGTTCTATAAATAATATAGAGGGTTACATATATATAAATAATTCACAGGCGCTGTCTCTCGCAAGCTGTCCCTGGAGTATAATAAGTAAATTATGGTGGGTATTAAACGTCAATCTAGTCTTTGCTGTAATTGTATAAAATAGTAAAGTACCCCCATATAATATTCCCTCTCTTTCTGTTTCGTCTCTTCCTTCTCTCTTCTGTTATTTGCTGTATTACAAAAATAGGAATAAACAATTAGCATCTCACTGCTATTTCAAAATTAACATTTACACTGTCCATTGTATAAAGTACTTCAACTAGTTGAAATCTGAAGTCATCTTCAATAAGTTTGACCTTTGTCAAATCCATTTCAACTTCAAGACTAATTTGTAGTATGCTGTCCCAGAGTAGGTGACAGTTGAAAATAATAGTATACTCTATAGAACAGATCAGATTCCACAAGACACAACACTTCGGTAACAAAGCCGTTTTACAAGTTCGATTAACCGGTCAAGCCAGACCACACCCCAATAGTTCAAAGAATTAAATCACTAGCTGAGGAAAGCTAATAAAAGTTCGTCACACGCTCCCTTTGTTCAAAAGTTTAGTTTATTTAGACAATCCCGAGGCCTCACTTGGAGAAATACTATTTTAACACGCCATTATGGTTAACTTGAATAAAACAAGCGGCATCATTCCAAAATAAAACTTTCACTGATGTGCTAGGTATAAAACTTTCCAGCCTACTGAGCTACATGTTATCGCACTGACTGCTTCCCTACGACTGAGGGCGAACAACTGCACGCAAGCATCTATATCACATAGCACTTTCTGCTTCTCGAATATTCCTAGCGACTGTTCTCACCCGAACCGTAAGAATGTATTCACTTCCTTATTAACAGGGGTGGCTGCTGGGAGGCTGATCAGATATCAAATCGCACATCTGATGTCCTTACATTAGCTAATTTGACCTTGGCCAAAAAAAAAAAAAAAATCTATGTTTCTGAAATTTTACCAACAGCTAGATATTTAAGTAAATGTTAACTTTAGTTATTATGAAAAATATCCTAACTTTAACCGTTTAGCCAAAAATAAATACTTTAAGTATGAACTTTCCCACTCCAGGTGAATGCCGAAGAATGTTTAAATTGAAAATATTGAAAATACTATCTTAAAAACTATAAAACTGCTTTCTATTTTGAACAAACACAAAAACTAACTTTGAAAATGAAATGCAATATTATTCTATCCAATCTAACTCGTGGTTCTGAGAACAAAATTTTGTCACGCAGTTACAAAATTTAACAGATAGCTTACACCCTCACAAGGTGCTGCCAGCCAGGCCGGATGGGCCCAGGTTCCCCCCCCCCCTTTATTGTGGGTCCAGGCTGGATGTCTTAAATCATCTTACCATAAAGCAGTCTTCATCCACCTAACTGAATTTGCAATTCACTGAACTCACCCAAAACACTTAATTGCAATGGTTGTCTTACCAGCAGGCAACCTGCTTTAATTTTTTTCAAGGTCACGTTAGAATATTGCTTCATATATTTACCACTAATTCCTGTTACAATATGATAATGAGTGTGGATGCATTAATTTCCCTTTGTTGATTCAGATCAAGGATAATACTTTGACAAGTCTTTCCTTAATTCAATAAAAGTTAAGTACATGCTTAATTAATTGTTGAATAGAGGGGTTGCATGTAGACTGCTACAAGAGGAAGGGAAGGTGTTCAGACAATTGTGGAGAAGGATGTGGCAGTAGTTACTAAGGACTTGAAAAAGGCTGAGATTATAAGTAACTCTTTTAATGAGGCCATTAGGAAATTTCATTTAGCGATGGGAGGGCGAAAATTGGAGGAAGTTCTTTACATAAGTAGTAATGAACATATTAATAAACTGGAAATATATCCTAAGGATATTATGGGAGAAAAGTTCCGTAGTAATACTGGTTTTTAAAGATAAATAGGTTTGCTTAACAATTCCAGTCCATGTTGTTTGACATCAGTAATGGGTAAGTTGATAGAAAGATTGTTTCATAACAATGGTAAGGAACGGTTTGCAAAATAACAACATGAGTTTAGCAAGGACATCCATGTGAATCTCAGCTAGTGCAGGATATTGCTGATAAAATGGACAAGGGAGGCCAAGTTTATGCATTTGACAGAATGAGCAATAAGATGGTGGTAAATAAAGTAAAATCCTTTGGAATGGATGAAAAGTGACTTGGTGTGTGGAGGAATTCTTATAAGGTAGAAAACAAAGAATTAAGGTAGGAATCACAAGAGGTAGAAGTAAACATGGCAATGCAGTAGAGCAGTGTATTGGGTCCATTGCTGTTTATTATTCTAGTTAAGAACTAGATAACCCCTGTGAAAAGTTTGCGAATGCAATGAATTGTAAGGTTGGTGGTTTGTAATGGGATGAAAGAAGATCTGCCTCATTTGTTTCAATTATTTATTTGTTTTATGTAATAGGTCAACACCAGTGAAGCAGTTTGTTAATATCTCTTTGATATGTGCTATTGCTACCTAGCAGCTTGGCACTGAACTGTCTCAAACACGTGACATTCATAGTTATGTTTTGTTCTTCAAGGGTCAAATGCTGAGAAATTTCGTTCATAATTTATAATGTTGCCTGAGTGGAGACTTAATCTTTTAAATGAAACCTCATTTATTGATTTTGGTTAGGTGTCAAGGGAGATAAAACAGGCTCGTAACAACAAAATACTTTATGGAAATAATGAAACTTTTGCCCTTTAAAGGTTTAATCCCGAAAAATTCCTTTCTTAAGATATGATGTGACCAAAGGAGAGATTTTAATCTTTAAAATGATACCTCTTCTATTTATTTCAGTTAGATATCAAGGTAGATAAATGGCTCATGATTAAAAAAAAAATACTTTATGGAAATAATGATAATTTTGCCCTTTAAGGGGTCGAATTCTGAAAAATTCCTTTCTTAAAATATGATGTGACCAAAGCGGTGACCTTAATCTTTAAAATGATACCTCATCCATATCGGTTAGAAATGAAGGGAGATAAATGGCTCACGACACAAAAATGCGTTGTAGAAATATTGATACTTTTTCCTTATATGATCGATTTCCAAAAAATTCCTTTCTTAATATACGATGTCACCAAAGCAGAGTACTTAATCTTAAGGCCGCGTTTACATGGTAAGAGTTGACAGGAATGAGTGTACTGTCTTGCTGCGCGTGCAGCGCTGGGTAGTCCACTCTCCTCGTGTCAACAGGTATAAGACAGTCAGTTGACTGAGGATAGTGGACTCAGTTCACGACCAACTTTCAGCGTGCGAGTTCAACAAACAAAATGGGGACAACTAACAAGTCATGTAAGCGGAGTGAAGCAGAGGCATTAAAATCTTTAGAACTTCATGAAAGTGAGGAAATTCTGTGCACTTTTGAGAATAAGAACTATAAAAACAAGTATTTTAGAGGCTGCTATAAAAAAAAATGCTTCATGACAGTGTCATGTATCGGCAAAAATATTTCACAACAGCTCTTCAAATTGAGATACAGTTAGTCTTAAATGATGTAACTCTACATTTGCGCTTGCAACTTTATTAAACAAAAAAAGGTGCTGAGGCATTAAAAACATTTCTTTTTAATATTCATTCTCTTAACCATTTCCTGTGTTTTATTTTGTTATTCTTCATACCATTCAACATTATAATCAACAAATTAGATATGATGTTAATTCCTTCCTGTAATATGGACAAGATCACAATGTAGGAGTAGAGAACTGTCCTGACAGTGGACAGTGTACTGTTTTCTAATTATTACGAGCATGCTAGTCCTTTCTCTTACTCCCACCACTGATGGTCCGGCGAGCTGTCATTCCAGTCAACTCACATCGTGTAAACACAGCCTTAAAATGATACTTCATTTATCGATTTCAGTTGGGTATCCAGGGAGAAAAGCGGCTTGGGACACAAAAAACTGCATTTTAGAAATATTGACATTTTTCTTTAAGGATCGAATTTCAAAAAATTACTTTCTTAAAATATGATATAATCAAAGTGGATACTTTAATCTTTAAAATTATACCTCATTTATCGATTTCAGTTAGATATGAAGGGAGATAATGAATTGTGAGCAAAAAAAAAAATAACTCCTTGTACAAATTATATATGTGATTCAATGATGGTTTTCAGTTTGAATTTATGTTGTTTAGAGATTACTTAAAGTTATGTAATAAGATCAAAATTGGAATCGGCTGTGAACATCTACGAGGTATATGTGCAGGATATCTAGCTGAGAAGGTTTACAAGGAATGCAAATTAATGCAGAGAAGAGACAGCTTACTAGGTGCACAAATAGAAAGTAATGTTTGACTTTGGCTTTAGCGAGAAGAAAGTGTGAACTCAACTATAAACATGCTGTCAAAACTTTTGATTCTTAGAATAATTTTCCAGTTTGTAAAAGTGGTTTAAAAACCATCTTTTATTATTGGGTAACCAGTAGATGTACCAAGGAATTGAGGAAATTTGGTTACTAAACATTGGTCAGACCATTACTTAAATATGGTGGTGTAGTGTGGGACCCACATTTTGGGTATTAAATTCAAGAGTTGGTGGTATTGCAAATGAGGACAACTTGATTTGTTTGTGAAATTTCTACACAATGCAATTAGTTGCTGATGTTATAAAGGAACTGATTTGTGAGTACTGAAAGAAAGAAGTCAGGTGAAGGAAGTGTTGAAGTCTACAAGGCTTATAGTGGTGAATGATGCTTGGTTGATGCTGGTAGAAGGATTGGGAGTAGTAAATAGAAGGGAGAGATGATTTCAGCCATAAGGGAGTGGAAAATTTTCTTTTATCTGTAAGGGAATCAGAGATTGGAATAAATTACCAAGGGAAATGCTGAACAATTTATCAAAATCTCTGAAAGAGATTAAAATTGTAAAAGGCAAAAAGTAGGTGGGTGGCCCTGAAAATGTACTAGGCTGTCCAAGCTACATGTGGAAGGGGGTTGATATGTCATTACATCTTTGGCAACAGAAACTTCCTTGCCTCAGTTTCATATAATCCTATGGCTGTTTTTCAGGTCTGCCCTCAATTATCTGCACTGCTTTTACCTGACATATAAGCCTCTCTCACAGGGGGAAATGGCAGAAATGTTGTAAATAGTGTTCATGCTGTATGTGTAAATCATGTTAAATAATGAGATATCAACCCAAAATTTTTGAGTTCACTAAGTCTTGTTTACCTTTTTACCATTTGTAGGCTTTTTAAACATTTCTATTTACTCTAACTGATATTATTGTCTCTGTTTATGTTTTGATTCACCAAACATAAAATTAAAACATAAGAAATAATAATTATTTATCAAAATCAGTCACGGAATCAATTTGAATGAATGGTTATGAGTTCTTTAAAATTGGTTATGAAACCTCCAAAAATTTAAGGGATTGGCATAGAAATAGGTTAATAGTCGGTGGGTAGATAGTGTCACATAGATATTGCTGTTCTTAAGGCTGTAAACATCCCATTCATTAGCATTAGCATCCTAACAGGAGATTTTTTTTTTTTAAATACCGGTAGTTCATTACATAATGATCCATCAGTTTTGTAGCGTCTACTAAAGTGCTGACTATTAGATTCAGAGGGGCAAATCTCAGATTGAAATCTCTGGCCTGGTATAGTGTCTTGTGATTCTGTGTTTATTTTCTGTAATGACCTTATTACCACTGAACACATTAAGTATTACACAATCAAAATGTGTGCAGCACAGAATTCAAATTACTTTATTTGTAGTCATGTGGTGCTTATCCTTTTGGATAGCTCTGAAACTATTCAGGCTTGGTACTGGAGATTGTAAGTATGTTTGTGGATAATAGTTAGAGACCCAGCTCAGTGATGGCAAGGCTGTGATTGTTCAGGTGTTTATTTTTATAGGAAAAATATTATAACCATTGATATCCGTAATACTAGAATGCAACTGAATGTAAGACCAAGTCATACTGTTGACACTCATAAAAGAAGCAATAGCTTTTAAAAAGTCCTATAAAGAGCATGAAGAGTAAAAACTATGTAGCCATGTTAAAATCTAGGAAGTCCTTTCTCATATGAAAAAAAAAAGTGTACAGTGTTGGCCATTATATGGTCACTATTTAAACAATGGGCTTATCTTTAGTCAAGCTCAGATTGCATATAAATGAAAACATGTTTAGGTAAAATGTAACCCACCCGGAAATGATAAGACATGTGAGACTCTCAGGCAGTAACTATTATCACAGGAGCTATTAATATTTAAATGGACAGTGCTTAATTCAAACAAAGTGAGAAGCACTTCAACCATTCTGACCAAA
The DNA here is from genome assembly GCA_031002005.1 of Vandiemenella viatica. Lineage (NCBI taxonomy): Eukaryota > Metazoa > Arthropoda > Insecta > Orthoptera > Morabidae > Vandiemenella > Vandiemenella viatica. The sequence goes on along the minus strand of JARYHS010013630.1, from coordinate 315,404,945 downwards.
TGTGTGCAAGTTTTTCCACAGGAGCACAGCCAATTTTATCCTATTGAGCTGTATTCCACTTTCAGCAATTGCTGTTATTTAATGTCAACACTAAGTCAAAATCAGAATTTGATATCATAGTTATGGACTAATTTAGTGGTTATATCTTCTTTAGTTCTTGATTTGTGCTATTCAGGATTAATATCTTCAGTCTACTGTATCAGAGATAATGATGAACTTTGATTCCTTAAAAAGTTTCATATGTCTGAGGTACATCAATTTAGTATAACACCAGCTTGGGGAAAATTCTATGGGTAAAATCGTGCCAAGAAGGTTGCGGTAGAGATTCCACCCACATGAAACAAAAACACTGGAAGTACAATGATAGGAAGAATGGATAAGTGCATGCTGTGCAAGTCACCCACACTGTTACCCCACCTTCACCATTGATATTCACTGTGACATCGATGAGAAAACAAAGTATTTTGTTTTTTACATTGCAACCTAGAGCAATACTGGAGGTCAACATGGCTCTGGCTGGTTGAGCTAGGTCACGTTACCCACCTTCTACACTGGATTATACTGCTCCTTGAAAGCAGCATGCAGTTCGGCTTTTGTACTGTACAGGGTGATTTCGTTTTCCACAATGAAAGAGGAATTAATATGTGCAGTATTTGCATGCCCCACTGTTTGAGATGAACGTCACATAAATCAATACAATAGATTCATTTTAGAAAACTGAACAAAATGGAACCTCAAACAGACAATTCATCCCAACATCAATCATTATAAATCTCAAGAATGTAAACATTTAGTTCTTGAGTTAATGATTCCCTCAAGTAAAATTTAGACTGAAATTGAAATAGAAAATTCTGATTTTAAAATAGAAATTCTGATATTGTATTTGAAAATTCTGAATTTTACTTGGAAATGTTCTACAAAGTGCTACATTAATTTACTTGCAATAATTATAGTTACCTTATGGTCATGAATCTTTCCTCACCATGTTTGGAATTGATGTGGTAATTGTTATAAACATTTGACTTATCCAGTTTTTCCAAGATTTTGTTGCAAATGTACTGGAAAAATTCTGTTGTCATTTTTAGGTTTGCATGGAATCTGGATGATTTTTCTGCGCCTGATATAAATGGTTTATATTCACAAAGCATTTGTCTCTGTCCATTTATTAGGTGTGAACTGAACTCTCTTTTATGTAGAAAGTAGCCACCACTTTGTGGCTATTGATAGCTCATCATCATAAATATTACTATCACTTTAATGAATCATTGCAGGCTACACAAAGTAAAGGATAGTCAAGGTAAACACAAAATCTATATAATTTAAAGTTTGTGGCTCCTATAAAGATTTGAAAACTGTCATAAACACTAGCAGCTATACCTGGACATTGACTGCGACATAGACCTTTATTTTCAGTGTGATCTTCACCTTCCTAAAGCATCTGATCGTGTTAGCCTGCTTAAACTAATTGGCATACAGGGTATAATAACCATGCTTACTTAAACTATCATAAAATACAGTAATACCCCGCTTTATGCGAGGGATACGTTCCGCAAAAAATCGCGTTAAGTGAAATTCGCGTATATCAGGGTTTACGATTAAACATAGTCAAAAGTTAATGCAAAAACATACAAATCATTTGAATCAATCACTTTAATTCTAAGAACACTTTATGCAGTATTACATGTTGTTTTTTTTATGGAAAAATACATCTATTGTCTTTTGAGTAGCATTTCTTTTACGTTCTTGTAAAATAAGTTCATAACACCCAACGCTGTTTTTAATTGTTTGACACACGGTCATCATCACTATCTATGCTCTGCAATATGTCCAAACCTGAATAAATTTTTGAAAGAGCACTTTGAATTCCGCTTGAAGATAAAACTCTCTTCTACTTGTTCTTCCGCATCGTTTATGGCATTATTCTGTAACTCGACCAGATCTTCATTTGAGAAGTTCGTCGTGGGTTGCTACAAGTTCTTCAAGATCTTCTACCATGACATCTTCAAGTTCAGACCTCTCAACCATTGTAGCAATGTCTTCAAGCACTTGTCTGTGCATTTGGACAATTCTTCTAGGTGCTTCCACTACATCTGGCCAAAGATTATGCCACACCCCGTTCATACAACTCTTTTTAACTTCGTTCCAAGCCTTCATGATGTTGTATGACTTCCACCACTCTCCATAGACTGTCTTCCTTCCCTGTCGGTTTCATGATTTAGTTGGCTAAAAGTGCGGCGATGGTAATAAGCTTTGAAGTTTGCTATTGCTTCCTGGTCCATAGGTTGTAATATTGACGTTTTGTTTGGTGGAAGGAACTTCACGTACACTTTTAAGTCTCTCAGTGTATCAAGTGAGATTGGATGTCCTGGGGCATTGTCTAAGAGTAATATAACCTTACGTTCAAGCCCATTTCTGTCACAGTAGGATTTAACTGACGGGCAAAAACTATTAGAATATCAATCTTGAAAAACTTCCCGTGTAACCCACACCTTTCTGTTGGACCGCCACGCGACTGGTAGGCTTGTCCTGTCTGTTCCTCGCATTGCGCGGGGTGTTTGTGAATGGTAAACCAGTAAAGGTTTCAGTTTGAAATCACCAGTGGCATTACCACCCAGCAGAAGTGTTAGTCGATCTTTCGTAGCTTTGAAACCGCTGGCTTGACGTTCTTCTTTAGAAATGAATGTTCGAGATGGCATTTTTTTCCAGTAAAGCCCGGTCTCATCAACATTGAAGATGAGACAAGCAGGAATTTTTTCTTGTGTTACGAAATCTTGAAACTTGTCTGGAAACTCAGCTGCAGCTTGAGTGTCTGCACTGGCAGCCTCGCCTGACATCTGGATATTGTGAAGATTGGAACGCTGCTTGAAGAGATGAAACCAGCCTCTGCTGGCAGCAAAAGTCGGAGTGGAAGTCAACTTCCTCTCTCTTTAACATCTCAGACAAAGATTTTGCTTTTGTGCATATGAGATCTTGACTCAGTGGTGTGTCCTCTTATTTAAATTTTCGATCCAGACTGCTAGCAACTTCTCCATTCTTTCTAGGATAGAAGATCTCCAACGAGAAAGTTTTGTTGCACTTTTAGGTGAACTTTCGCTGGAAAGTTTAATTTTTTCCCGATTTTTAAAAATCGTTCTCACAGTCGATTCTGACAGACCAAAATCTCTGCCAACAATTGTTGCTTTGCCTCCATTTTCCATTCTTCTTATCACCTTCATCTTCAATTCCAAAGTTACGCTTTTACGCTCTTTTTTTCTTCATATGCGGCATTTTTAATGTATCGTTAAATTATGTATCTCCACCAAACGTTAAAACACGACTGCCAGCCGAGATAAACATATGGAACAAACGAAACAAACGAGGGAATCCCTATAGAACAAAGTCGTAGAACGGGGAATTCTTCGATCAGAGTGGTCGGAGAAAGCGGGGATTCCCGCGACCAAAGAGAAGCCAATGACTACATTATGTACATACATATTCTTAAGTAAGCAATTCGCGTAATACGAGGCATTTTAACGTGAAATTTGAAATTCGCGCTAAAGCGAAACCACGCATAACGGGGTCGCGTAAAGTGGGGTATTACTGTATCATTTTAAGAACACTTATTATGCATCATATCTAAAGTATTTTACAGTTTCATTAATGCAAGGCATAGACTTGCACCATCTCTGATGTTTATTTTGATCTTTTATATTCTGATTTTCTAAAATTACATTATAGCAGACAAGCTGTTTTTTCCTCCCTTATTTGCAAATATTAGATTATATGAAAGTCAGCTATTGGTAGACCGTCAATTCCTATTTATGTGAAGCCTTAAGAATCATTTAACAAACTTCTACGGGGAAGATATATTCTATGCATGTAGAAACTTCTCAAAACTACGAGAGAAAAGAGCTCGTAAACTCAACCAACTAACATTCTTACTACGATGCCGGGATGAAGATGTCTTACCATCAATTTTAAAGATCTGACATCACATTGGAACAAGAAAAGCAGAACGGATCCTACTGAAGACAGGTTTTATGCTTCCGCGTGAAAGAATACGACAGACATGGGCGGAGCTGGCTCACTTGACAGGTAACTTATACAAATTACATCTATGGTTATCCACTCTACTCGAAGCTCATGATTGGAATACGTTGGATTCAGTTTCGTTGAACTACACGTTGCAAGTGCTGAATAATACTAGAGAGGCACAGATTTGTAAATTTCAAAAATTCAAGGCAGAACAACAACAACAACATACTCATATTCCGCAACTTGCCAATACAGTGGTGAATCTCATGGATGAAAAACTAGATAAAGCAACTATATCTTTGCTAATGAAAGGTCTTAATTTTGCCCCAGTTACCACACATCTGCCAACATTAGATATCATAAATGGCATTGAGAGTGTCATTGTGGGGTTAGAAACCAATCAGGCAAATAACATCCGTCAAGAGACAGCTCGCATTCTTGCCCATGCAAAACTGCCATGCAGCAATCTGTCTAGGGAAGAAAGATCGGCCTTGTGGGTATTACGGCAACATGATGATATTGGTGGTTCTCCCAGCTGACAAGGGGTGTGTGACCGTAGTAATGAAAGCGTAGGACTACCATACTAAAATTAAGAAGTTGTTGGCAGAGAACACTTATGAAAAGTTAAGCTGGAACCCACTGCAGTAGATTAGATCAGAGGTAGCCAGAAGAGTTAACACCTCAAAAGCGATTGAGCAGGAGCACAAAACAAATCTAAAAAGAGGCAACTGCATGATGCGCAGGTTATATGAATTGCCCAAAGTGAAAAAAAGAGAGGTTCCCTTAGGTCCGATTGTGAGTGCGGTCAACTCACCTACACATTCACTTGCGCGGTATGTTGCCAGAAAACTCAAACATCTTACCAGAGATATAAGATCAGCTGTAAAGAACTCAGCTCATTTTATACAAATAATTGATGATATGACACTAGAAAAGACTGACATCATGGTGAGTTTTGATGTTATTTCATTATTCACTAACATGCTGGTAGACGAAGCCGTTGCTGTAGTACGTGCTAAACATCTTGCACAAGGAATGTCTATTGAGTGGGCTGACCTGACAGAGTTCTGTCTTAAGTCAACTGTGTTCCAATATGGTGGTGAACTTTATGCTCAAGTTGAAGGTGCGGCAATGGGCTCACCACTTTCACCTGCAGCTGCCAACATATTTATGGAAGCATTCGAAATGGAGGTCCTTAGCCATGTGCACCTAAAACTGAAAATGTGGATCCGATTTGTTGATGATACCTATGTCATCTGGCCTCATGGTAAGGAGAATTTCCAGGAGTTCCTACACCACCTGAATAGTGCCCATCCAAAAATCCAGTTCACCATGGAAGTGGAAGAAAATGGACAACTGCCATTCCTCGATGTCCTGGTTCAAAAGCGAGGTGATGGACGTTTGGGTCATACGGTGTACCACAAGGCGACCCACACCAATAGATATCTGTACGCCATGTCGCACCATCACCTGGCAACGAAGAGAGGTGTATTAACATCACTGAATTTAAGAGCGAGGACAGTATGTGATTCGGAAAGTGTGAAGGAAGAAATGGAGACTCTTACAAAAATATTCCGAGTCAACGCCTATAGTGAATCAGACATCAGAAGGATTTTCAGACCTAAAAAACCCATGGAAGACGTCAATTTATCTCGTGATAGCAATGTGCCAAGAAAATTCGCCTGTCTTCCATACATAAGTAGCATCACTGACCGGATTGGGAAACTGTTTAATCGGGTGGAGGTGCGAATCGTTTATAAAGCTCACTGCAAACTTGGCCAGTTATTATCCAGGGTAAAAGACAGATTACACCCACACCAACTTGCGGGTGTTTATGAAATCCCCTGCAGTTGTGGTAGTGTATACATCGGAGAGACAGGTTGCACATTGGCAGAGATACTTAAAGAACATATCCGCCACTACAAATATAACAATAGCAACAAATCTACCGTTGTTCACCATGCTATTAACACCGGGCATGAAATAAAATTTCAAGACATGAGGCTACTGTGGAGAGAAGATCAGTGGCGGCCTCGACCTGTGAAAGAGGCAGCAGAAATCTTAAGGAATTCCAACAACATCAACGAAGATAGCGGCTTTTTCCTCTGCAATGCTTGGTGACGGTTGCTATGTGAACATAAATATAAACAGTATCTCTGAAGAAGGCTAGAGTATAACAGCTGAAAGCTTAGATAAATTATCAAATAAACGACGCGGCATAGCCCGTAAAGCTATAAATCATGTACAAAATGTTAATGTTACTTACAAATAACAAGTAACATAAGAGAGTCCTTATTACAAATTACATTCTGTTAATTACTATTAATTATGTAACTCCTCAAATTTAATTCTGAGGAATACTATTTTGTTTGATATAATGGTTCAGTGTTACATTTCCAAATCTGTAGCATAAATATACTTAAACATGAAAAATGTCACTAGGTATCTGCAGAAACACTAACTGTGTCAGGTAATATTATATGACTTTTTAAGATGGTAAAACACCTTCACTATGTGTTGGAACCATCAAGCAGAGTTAGCAGGAGCTGAATTTTCATCCAAATGTATCCTAAAAGTGATTCAGGAGACCTGAGTATACCAAATGCGGTGGAGGTTTATCACCCTTTTCCAAGTAATTTCTCAAGGGTGTAATATGGTAACTGCTAAATATGACTTTTCTTTATCATGTTTGAAAAGTGTAATCAATATTGCCTCTTTCTATAAGTAGTAATTCACAATAAAATCCTGTTATCTGTATTTACTTCTGATGATCCAATGATTATTTGTTCAAAAAAGCTCCATGTAGGCCTTTGAATCACCTCAAATCTCATCTACATTTCACTTTGCTACAATGGCATTCATCATTCCACGAATGGAACGTCTTTCAGTAAATTCTTCTGGATGGAATTTCCAGTAGTTTGGTATCAGTTAATTACGAAGAAAGGCAGTTATTGTTTATTGAGGGGGTGAGGATAGGTAAGGAACTAATGTTCAAAAATATTGCATTGGTAAATTCAGGAACCTTATAATTTGGTTGCCTCTTTTTCAGTTTTTATCTCTGCGTTCTTAAATATAATTTATTTATTATTTAATCAAGCACCCCCTGTCATTTATCTTTCCACCATTATGTGGCACATTTCTCAAAGTTCTCAAATATTTTTGTAGCTTTAATTATCTTGATCATATGCATGTTACAATTTTGCTAATAATGTATTGTTATACATGTTTTATTTTCCCTACCATCGATGGTGGCCATTTATTTCATTGTTCATGTTTCATATTGTGTAATATGATTTGATTAGTATTTTTATTCACAGGAACTACTGGAGACGGCATTGATATAATGACTAACTACTTTAAATTAACATCAGTAACAAATTTCATTCTGTACGAGTATCGAGTGGATTTTGATCCAGAGGAGGAAAATACACCAACAAAAATAAAAATATTGAGGAATCATAAAGACACTCTTGGAGGTTATCTGTTTGATGGAAGTGTTTTATTCACTCCTATTAAACTTGCAAAAGATGTTAGTATTAATTCTTCCTTATATACTGTATGATGTATAAAAAGTCCTTGTTTAGCAATTAGTTTAGTTCTATTGTTAAAAACAATTTTAACACTAATTTTCAATATCAAACAGAAAATCTTCACATTACTAGGGTTAAGTGGAAGATGGTTTGCAAACGAGTGTTAAACAGTGGATAATTTTGGCAGAACAAAGATTACAGTAATGACAGGTGACCAAAATGGGCAAAATTAAAGAGAAAGATACAGTAAAAGAATTAAAGGAAATTAGATGTAGAGTGTAGAAATTAGTAGTATATCAAAACAGTGACATATAGCCAGATACTAATTGTATATCATCTTCATTATTTTTTAAGTTGCTCAAAACTGCCAAAATTTGTGTCCTGTACTGTGAAATATCCAACAAAGTTATTTAATTTGTTTTAAAAATTTCCAGTTACATATTTTGCTACTGTACCAACATTCTAAATCTTTATACAGTGACTAAAATTCTGATGATAATAAGAAGGGAAATGCTTTAGGGCAATGTGAATATAAACAAAGAGAAGGGAAGTCAAAACAGCAAGCAGGCAGATCATTATTTCACATAAAAGGAAACAATACAAATAATATTTCAAGGCCCCCTTCCTGAGACAGGGGAATGGTTGGGTTTGAAAAAAGTTAAGCACCAAGCATGGTGGGTGAGCAGTAACGCTCTGGCCCCACATTTGGGAGGATGTGGGTTCAAATGTCCGTCTGGGCATCCAGATTTGGGAGTTACATGGTTTGCACAAATAACTCCAGTCGAATGCCAGGATGCCTCCAATTCATTCCATGTCGACACAACGACAGCTGGGCAGAAAACCTTTAATCCATTAATTTTTAACTAACAAAGTTTGAAAAAACTAAACTTAAGTTAACCTAAAAATTGCTGATGACCTTAATTTCCATTACATTGAGCTACCGCTAACTTAAGTCCATTACATTGGTAGTTGATAAATTTAGTTTGTTTGAATTGCATGGCACGCCACGCTTACAGTTCCATGAGTCGGATGGCAAACAAATTAGGTAATACGAAGTGCGAGTGTGATGCGTATACTACTGTTATGCTAGGGCATGGTGTGGGTGTGAGCAGGAGAGCTAGAGTTTTGGAGCATTTCTTTTTTATGTCTGTGAACCGGAGCTCACTACTCATTTCTAATTCGATCAGTGATTGATTTTGATATTTTTATAATCGAACTTTTTTTTACTGCCAGGTAAATTACACTTTTTATTTGGTATTGGTTTGGTGTTCGTTAGTGAAATAAATTAAACTGATATTCATTAAATGATTACGTAATGGAAACTGAACTCCTGAATCCTTTAGTGAAAGCAGCAATGCCCACGCTAACAATAGCAATGAGAATATTAAAAATCCTTGGCCACATTTATGTGATTATGTTGCATTTAAATCACAATTTGGAGAACAATTGACATATGAATGCAAACCGTGTTTGCCTAAATTTCTACAATCAAGGCTCACGTGTCTAGCTTTAATAATCTTAAACAAAATAATTATGAAGAGGATGCATATATCCAAATATGAACAGTTTGAAGAAAAAGTAAAAGCAGGACCAACTTGTGGGAAAAAAGAAAAATAATTCAAAGCCTTTTCTGATATAGATAGCAGCAGAATTGATTTGATTTCACCTCCATTTGCTAGTAAAAGTTTACATCAATAAAACATTTGGCATTGTAGCTATCGGAACAGTCGTATTCCAAGCTGGTGTGAACAGATGTATCGTAAACTTTTTTGTTGCCAACATGAGTCCATGTTGAAGAATCCGATACGTTTGAGAAACTGCTTAAAACGTTGAAGTAAAACTTCAATTTCCATAAGGACAGTGGGTAGATGTATTATTGATTCACATCATGGTACACACTACCTTGGTACTGTTCGCAGTAATACCTATTGCAAAATATAAACATCAGCTCCACTTTTGGATGGTTAACTTTTAATGGTTAACTTTAACTTGCATTAATTTGCAATAATGTAATGCTTTAACGATTATTGAAGTTAATTTTTTAAGTAACGGATTAACGATTAACGAAGTTAACTTTTCGATTAACTGTGCCCACCTATGAACACAACACACACTTTAAACCTCACAATCTCAGATCTTCATAAAATTTTCCAGAGATGTACGGTACAAGTCATATAGACTTTGAATAATACCAAATTTAATTGAAAAATATCTACCTGTTTTCGAATTACAGTTGTGTAATAAAGTTTACCAAAATGTGCTCAAAAAACTAAATGGACATTTTTAATTGCTCTTGAAGCTCTCCCAATTTACCTAGAGATCTGAGAGAGGTATCATTTTACAGCATTTTCATGCCCTATTCAGTGATAAAACATAATATCCACTAAAACAATCTTGTTTGTATGAAAAAAAACTTTTATTGAAATTGTTAAAAAGTACATAATTTAAAATTTTGAAATCCTCAAGAGAAATAGTACTGTTGTAAATCACCTGGAAAGATATAAATGTGGAATGGTAATAGCTTCTTTGTTGAAATGATTTAAAACTGAAGCTTTTTTTCGTTAATTCCAGTATACAACTGAATAACACAAGAATGCTAATGTTTACACTCTGGTGAAAATAAATATGAAAATTAACCTGATAAAAAAGTTCAATATTGCGTCTAAAGTAAAACTTTTCATTAAGTAGTAGGATATGTTCATCTTACAAAGCTTGAAGAAAAATATTTGTTTGGCATACATCACTTGCATGTGGAACGTAATTCCGTCTAGAGGGTGTCGCAGGATTCACTTGTCTCAGAACATTCACTACTGATACCCACAGAACACCAGTATTTCTTGGAAATGAGACATGTAATAGCCCAGATGGATGAGGAAATGTTTTTATTTCATCATGGTCTTCATTTTTCTATAAACTGTATCCAAGCCAGTTTACTTCATAGGCAGCAGTGCAGTAGCCTGATATGAATTTTTTTTAATGTTTAACTTGAGATTTTGACATTTTCTTCCCCATACATTCGAATCAACTGAAAAGTTTTTCATCAATAATATTGCAGTAGTTTTGGGAATGAACCCATGGTAATGCTGTGATCCTATGATAATCATGCTTCATCAAAGCAACTTTCCGAGAATAAATCTGATTCAGTATATTCCTCCTGGGATGAATACGCAAACTCTACCTTGTTAATGTTTTGTACTGCTTACTCAAAAATCGTGGAGTTTTCAATTTGATTTTCGTAGGATATATGCAAACTAGCACGTCGCAAGATCCTTTTCCATTTTCTGTGGCTGAAATTGCAACTCTCCTTTCACTTAAAATCTTGCTCAAGAAAGCAGAGGTGAGGTTCAAAAGTTTTTCTTATTTTTATATTGTTCTCCAGATCTATCTGAAAAATAAAAAATCTTGTATGGATTTTTTTTTTTTTTTTTTTTTTTTTTTTAAATTGGATGTTAGGAGGGATATGAGATTGTTTTTATATATATTCTATCATTTACCCGCTGCTTCGCAGGCGCGGAACTTGGCATGTGTAGAAATTCGTGTGGTCTGCCTCTTTCCGAAACTGGTACTAACCTTTTGAAATTCGGAACAACTGCTTCCACAAAATGGCCTCTTCACGTTTTGCACTCTCCTTTTTCAGAAAAATGACACATGTTAAATTAAAAATGCTGAAATATGAGTGCGCAACTGCGAAATATTGCCAGCACTGTAAAATTGACCCAAAAATTATCGGTACCTAAACAGTCTCGTTTTGTCATTGAGGTCTTGGTTAGATTAAAATTCAGTCTGGACCACGAGGAAAAAGTTTACGGGAAATTCGTTCTACGGCATCCATCTCAGAAATTGGGCATTTGTTTACAATGGAAGCAATGGTTTGTCTCTGATCGCTTGTATCGATTCTAAGATGGTAATCATTGTACTACAACTTAGACAAATATTTCCTATTTGTTAATTTAGTGCAACTTTTTACACTGAACGAAAGTGGACATGGCAAGGAAACATTAAAATAATGGATTTGACCAACATTTCAAGACATTTTATTAATTTTGCAGTGCCAGCGGCATCTAATAGCTGGGCATCGCTCTCATATTTTGGCATTTTTAGTTTAAATTGTGGTGACTTTGCCGAAAAAAGAGAGTGCAAACGTGAAGAGGACATTATAACAAATCAGTTAATCAAAATTTCAAATGGTTAGTACCAGTAGTAGGTAGCCCCCCCCCCCCTCTCCCACAGAAATGCCAGGTCTATTGGAGATCACGATTCCGCTACAACAACATTAAATAATATTGTTTTAATACTGCTGTAGTCAGTTGCAAGACGTATTATTTTCAAGCAGAAATTCCGTTGTAATACAGCCTGGACCATTATTTTCAACCAGAATTTAGGTTGTATGAGATTTCATAATTCCATATGAATACAATCATATGCCGTAATTAATAACGTATTTTTTTCTCTAATAACGTCTATACAACAACCCACATTTCGAGCCATTTTCCTTCGCTGTATCTAAAAACTGAAGTAGTTAGATTGAAATGTAACCTAGACCATAAACAAATTTCGCCAAAGTCATCTGGAAATACACTCTGGACAAGCACATAGATGTTTTGTTTTTGGGAATAGCTTACTTTGCGATACACGTCATCATTAACATGGCATTCATTAAACAGCTTATTAATTAGCAATAATTGAATTTCTCATGCCATATGTTTTTGCAAAAACATTCTGGGTCAGGCTATATTTCAACCTATGGCCCTTACAAAATCAAACATTTCAGATACACCTAAAAGCATTAAATGTTTCACTAACTCCATTTTTGGACTATACTACGATATCCGAGCCGCCGAAATTTGATAATTTAATGGTTGATTCCTGTATATCTCAATGGGACAAATCGAAAGCAAAGCATAAACTTTTCTGATATCTCACTTAATTATCGAGATATCGAATATTAAAAATCATTTATAGGTACAGTTCCTTGTTCTTTTTGTGGCGTTTTTCTTCTGGTTCGGGCCGTATTTCAACCCTATGGCCACAGCTCATAAGATTACAAAACACCTATTGTGCATGTTCACAGTGTAGTTCCTAGTGCGAATTTGTTTTCTGGTCCAAGTAGCATGTCAACCTAATGACCTCAATTTTGAGGTGCGATATCTCGAGAACTAAGAGAAGTATAAAAAAATGGTATTCTTTAATTTCGAATTGTCTCGTCGAGTTACAAAATAATTCATCACCAAATATAGTGTTGGCGAAATTTTTCCAGGCCACTTTTCAACCTAACCACCTCAAATGTGGCATACAATATCTCGAGAACTGAGTGAGACAAAAAAAAAAAAAAAAAAAAAAAAATTATTCTTTACTTTCAATTTGTCTTGTCGAGATATATATGAATCGATCATAAAATTTATCAAATTTCAGAAGCTCGGATATCGTAGGATCATCCAATTTGGGTAATGATAGCATTGTCTATTTTAGGAGCATAAATTATAGCAATTAATTTCTTAATACACCGTTTTGAACTACAACAGGGCTAAAATACTCGCATTAATAAATCCACTGTATCGCAAGTTAACGGTTGTGGTTAGGTTGAAATGCGGCCTGGATTTCACAATCTAATTGCAGCAGCAATAAAACCCTTTATTACACATATTAAGCAATAAGTTACTTACCGTAAATATCAAAATTCTTTTATTCTTACTGAAGATTTAATATATTATGTAGCAGTTGGAATTACTAATTTCGTAAATCGAATAATTACAACCAAAGATAAATACTTTATAAACAATTCAAAGATTAGTACAGTCATTAGCTATTTCAGCAGATTTTGATTCAGACCATTAGCTCTAAAAACTTGAAAACCACATCCAAATTGCAGCGGTACTTATTGCACAATACCCGTTACAGCAAAGAGACACACGCAGCTTGTTTACAGATATGTAATAGTATAGATTTGAAAAATGTAAACAGCAGCTTTGTTGTGCTCTTGTCAATTAGAAACAGCCATCTAATTAAAATGTTCAACTTCATTTTGCCATTTAAAATATACAAAGATGAATCATTACCATCTGCCTTGTACAGTGGTTAACTATCTTGTAGCACTATGCTATAATTTTCAAATAATCACAGGTGATGACAAGTTCTGATTCTCTGAAATTTTCTTTAGTGTATTTCAGGAATTCTCCTGTAGTTAAAATTTTATTAATTTTGAATGTTTGAACTAATAAGTATTGCCAGCATATTGTAAGTGTATGATTTAATCATTTTAGACTCATTATTGAACTCTTTTATCAGGTTAGTGCTCATATTTATTTTCACAAGAATGTAAACATTGGCGTTCTTGTATTATTCGGTTGAGGAGGGTGGTCTGGTAGCTCAGTGATTAAGCTGCTTGCTTACGAAACAGGTGCAGGAATTTTGAGAGTTGCGTTTGATCATGTGAGCTATGCCAGGATGTTCCGTGGTTTGGATTCCACGTTAAACTGTAGGTCACAGAGGAAAGGAACTGGCCGTCTCACCTCTTACTCAATGGCTTGGTATGCCTCCTTTGGGAGGATCCAACCAACCTTCGAGTTGTAGATTAAGTTAAGTTTTACCGGTAATTAATAAAAAACAACCTCCTTCAGTTTTAAATTATTATAACAATGAAGTCATTACCATCCCACATTTATATTTTGGCAGGTGATTCACAATAGTACAGTAATACCCCGCTTTACGCGAGGGATACGTTCCGCAAAAAATCGCGTTAAGTGAAATACATCTATTGTCTTTTGGGTAGCGTTTTACGTTCTTGTAAGATAGGTTCATAACACCCAACACTGTTTTTAATTGTTTGACACATGGTCAAAACACGGTCATCATCACTATCTATGCTCTGCAATATGTCCAAATCTGAATAAATTTTTGAAAGAGCATTTTGTATTCCGCTTGAAGATAAAACTCTCTCTTCTACTTGTTTTTCCTCATCGTTTATGGCATTATTCTATAACTCGATCACATCTGCATTGCTGAGAGGTTCGTCATGAGTTGCTACAAGTTCTTCAAGATCTTCTACCGCGACATCTTCAAGTTCAGACCCCTCAATCATTGTAGCAATGTCTTCAAGCACTTGTCTGTGCATTTGGACAATTCTTCTACTTCCACTACATCTGGCCAAAGATTAAGCCACACTCCATTCATACAACTCTTTTTAACTTCGTTCCAAGACTCGTCTATGTTGTGAATAGCCTAAATGATGTTGTTTGACTTCCACCATTCTCGCATAGACTTTCTTCCTTCCCCGTCAGTTTCATGAATTAGTTGGCTAAAAGTGCGGCGATGGTAATAAGCTTTGAAGTTTGCTATTGCTCCCTGGCCCATAGGTTGTAATATTGACATAGTGTTTGGTGGAAGGAACTTCACCTAAACTTTTAAGTTTCTCGGCGTAACAAGTGAGGTTGGATATCTTGGGGCATTGTCTAAGAGTAATATAACTTTACGTTCAAGCCCATTTCTGTCACAGTAGGATTTGACTGACGGGGAAAAAAACTTTTAGAATACCATTCTTGAAAAACTTCCCGCATAACCCATGCCTTTCTGTTGGACCGCCACACAATTGGTAGGCTTGTCTTGTCTGTACCTCGCATTGCACGGGGTGTTTCTGAATGGTAAACCAGTAAAGGTTTCAGTTAGAAATCATCAGTGGCATTACCAAATTTATCTATATATAGATGTTAGTACACTTCAACGTGTAATGAAAAACATATTTTCTGAAAATCAGTTTAAATGTTTAGATACTAATTGAAATAGTGTTGATATTTGCAAAGCAATGACATTACATTCTATTTCCAAAAATTGTTATTTGTTTTTAAGAAATAAGCTTAATTTTCCTTTGCCAGCTTTGTCAACTTTGAAATTCTTTTCATTGTTTGCTAGTTGTTCAATAAGATATAATACAACTAATGAAAGTCAGGCATTTTTTTTTTTTTTTTTTTTTTTTTTCCAAGTGTTGAACTTGTTTGTGTCTTGTCATTTGATGAAATGAACATGAATACTAACATTGTTTATGACTACAGAGAATATCATATTGTAGGACCAACCATGACAGAGGCAGAATACATGGCAAATTGAAACACTGTTATACAGGGGGCAAACAATCCTTTGGATTCTCCTGGCCAACAATGCCATACACGTTTACTTTATTATTAAATAGTGCTGTAGTACTGGAAAATGTTTGAAACTTCCATGGTAGCTGTACTCTGAACTTAGTTTTACATTACTTAAAGATCTATTTTATGTAACTATTATATAATATTTGTAGCTACAGTAATAAGTGATGTGTTATTTTTAAATTAAACAATCCTGAATATGAGGAACTCTTATGTTGTATAATTTAATCCTGAAACATATATGCTGTCTGTAATGAGTTAACTATCACATGTTTAAAGTATTAAAAATTTCATGTTTTAGCATTTAATTCTAGACATCCCTTTCTTTATAGGAAATACAGCTTTTCTCCATTCGAGAAACAGACCAAGTTAAAATAAGAATAAAAATACGTCTTGTTGGCGCTATATCGTCATTAGATGCACAGTATCTGCAGGTCTTCAACATAATTGTCAGACGATGTTTGCAGGCTCTTAACCTTCAACTGGTAAAGTAATTTTATTGATTCATTATAACCGTTCAAAATATATTGTACAATAATAATCAATTTTAAAGATTTATTAATGAGAAAATCAGTGCAGTTAATTGCTGTGTCACCTAAGGAAATTGTTGAATTACTTGAATTAAAAAAGCTAAGTTTAACTATTTAGAAGGATATTTAATTTTGATTAAAACAATATTATTTAGGATTATAAGAAAGTAAATATATTTGCACAGTCCATGTCTCATTTCTCTAACATTGCGTTTCAGCACGGATAAAATTATGAGTGTTAAACTGACTAAACTTTGCATGACTACAGTGAAATTCCATCTATGATACAATTCATAAGACTAGTTTATTTAATATTATGAGCCTTCTTTAACATCTCTTCATATTAATTGTACACACTATCAAAGCTTTTCAAATAAAAACAATGCTTTCAGTGCACACTAACGTGCAAATGTTATGGGATATCATGTGAGGCACCCTTGTTGCCCACTGAAGTTCAGCAACCTAACATGGCACTGACTTGACAAGTTTTCAGAAGTTCTATGAAAAAATATTCAGCAATCTCCATCCACAATTGTGGAAGTTTTACCATTGCAAGACATTGTGCACAATCGGTTCTTTGGATCATGCCCCAGAAATGTTCAATTGGAATGATGTCTGGTGATCTGTTTGACCAGATCATTCACTGGAATTGTCCAGAATGTTCCTCAAATCAATCATTAACATTTTTGGCTGCCACTTTGTCAAGTCCATCATTGCAAACATGAATGGCTGAAAATGGTCTCCAAGCAGATGAAAGTGAACATTTCCAGTCGATAGTGCGCCTAGTTTAACCAGAGGTCCCAGTCCATGTCATGAAAACAGCTCACACCTGGATGGACCCACCACCAGCTTGTACAGTATCTTCCTGAGAACCTGGGTCCATGGCCTCATGGGGTCTGTGTCACACTTAAATGTTACCATCAGTTCATACCAACTGAAGTCATGAATCATATGATTGCACAACCTTTTTTCAGTTATATATGGTCCAACCAAGAGAGGCACTGCAGCCAATGGAACTCCCCCCCCCCCCCCCCCCCCCCGAGGCACTCCCAATGGTCTTATGCTTTCATATCCCATCAATGCCAAATTTTGCAGCAATGTTCACTCGGATCATTGAATGTTGCTGTTCTTCAATGCAGTTTTACCTGTCTGTCAACACTGACACCTCAATGCGAACATTGTTGGCATGGTCATGATCCACCACTTTAATGTCTATGGCAGGGGGTAATGTCGGAAATTGCATATTCATGACACACTGTTATCTCTGTGGGTCGAGAAATGTTGGATTCATGAACAATTTCCAAAATGGAATGTCCAGTATGACTAGTGCCAAATGTTAAAAGTCTGTTAATTCATGTTTGCAACCATAGTCATGTCCGAAAGCATTTCACATGATTGACAAGAGTACATATGAAACCCTGATATGCTGTGGCATATTGATACATTTCTTCCATGGCGCCACAGCAATCCAGATGCTTGCATCTTCCTATACCATGACATTTGGAATTTCAGTGTCATTTGGTAATTTTTTTTATGTGATTAATAGCTTTTCAATTACTGGATGCAACCAGTGCATGGTGTCAGCAGTGGACATACACAATCGTGTCTTCTTATTAACAAAACAGTGAGAGTGGTATTTTTAGTGTTTTGTACCTTCTAAATGAAAGGAGGAGTCCGTATAGAATCATTCACTTCCCCATCCTCAAAACTTCTACACCCTTTAATTTAGAAATTTATAATCACTCATTATTTTAGTTATTAATATCCCAAATACAATTATATCTTAAAAATTGGAAAAAAGAATGAGGATAAAAATAATTATCTGGTAGTTTAGTCAGGAGTTAAAGGGTATATCATCTTCTTGAGTATCAAATGAAAGCTGTCATACTTCTATATTTGAAGAAGCTTTTATTATTATTATTATTCCATGGTATGGTTTTTTTTGTGCAGAAAAACCATATCAATTATTCTGGAGCTGGGGTTTATGTTTTGCTTAACAATCTAAATGGGTAATTTAACAATTTTGATTCATTTGTAGATAATTTTTTTTTTTAATGTACCATATCATTTTATAGGGAACTAGCTGTGCCCATGACTTCATCGTTGTAAAATTTGATTTTTTGTAAATTCGCATATAAATTATCTAAGAAATGTTGAATGGATAGTAAAAAGCAGAGAAGCAACCCTGTTTTTTTCTCTTTCTTGAATCTCCTCCTAAATTTAGAGTATATATAAATGTATAAACACATTTTCTTAAACTACAACTAATTCAGACAGTTTATGTTTGTTGATGACATACAGGTGCACTTCAGAATTGTTTACATAGCTACTGTGTAAGTTATATTTGAAGTGGTATTGCCTGGTGTGTGGACAAACAGATACCTTTATTCTTATGCGTATTAACTATGATATATAATCTGTAACTGAATTGCAGAGTTATAAAATGTTTGATTAAAACACACCATCATGACATAAATATCTAATGTTGCCATACGTTTGCAAATAATTTAACTATTTTCATATATATTGACAAGCCAAAATGTTATGAGCCTATGCTTTCAATTTTTTGGTCCATTTTTGAATGCAATACAACAATTATTCAGCTTGGCATTAATAAGTTATTCTGCTTTAAAATAGAAGTTTACACGGATTAAAACTGATCCTACGCTTTATCACATAAGCTCACTAAAAATTATTTTTGATTCCCTTCACTTTTACTGTTGCCATACTACAGATATCATTATTTCAGCCTCATGTAAGTAGTACCAACAGATTAGGTTTCAGTTGTGATATAGTGAATTTATTATTGCACATGTGATAGAGGGTATGATTTTTTAATGGCAATAGTAGCGGAGGTTATGGTTAAGTTGAATTGCAGCCTGGTCCAGAATGACAACTGACATGCTTTGTTAAAATATAAGGCATGATAGATTTAGTTTTATAATTTATGCAGTGTAGCATAAGGTTTAGGATTCCTAATTAATTTTTAATTTCATTGGTTCCAAATTGCTATCAACTTAACAGCACGTAAGAAATCCCAACTTTATGGTGGTATAAATTACTACCAAACATGTACACACAATGAAATCCTCTCGGGTGTCCAGTCAGATGGACACCTGAGAGGATTTCATTGCATCATTACGCTGGGAAAGTCTCCATTCACACATCAGTTACCGTTACAGAAAATGTACATTAAAAAATCAAGGTTGTGAACAATACCGAGCGTGGTGGTGTAACGGATAGCGTTCTGGCCTCGCATTCGGGAGGACGGCGGTTCGAATCACCGTCCGGGCATCCAGATTTGGGTTTTCCATGGTTTCCCAAATCACTCCAGGCAAATGCCGGGATGCTTCCTCAAAAAGGCCATGGCCGAATTCCTTCCAATTCCTTGCCCCCATCCTTTCCCGTCTCTAAAGACCTCGCTGTTGAGAGACGTAAAGCAGTTAAAAAAAAAAAAATTGTGAACAATATATAATAACAATTTATTCATTTAAGCAACTGTGAAAAATAAATTGCCAGAGCATTGCATCAAACCCATCATTTATGACAGGCTTCAAAGCTAATTGATGTATAATCACCATTTTACTTTTATCCATATCTGTCTTCTCATAAATTGCAACCCAAATATTGAGAACAAAATTATGATGAGAAATTCTGACTCACACTGCGACGCATCCTTTAGAACTCACTGAATGTAAGTAGGTATTACTTAAAAAAAAATAAATTTAAGAATATATTTATATTTCCTACATCAGAACTTCAAGAGCATTAATTTTCACACTTTTAAACTGAACACATCATTGAATATGTCATGACATTCTTGCTTTGATCTTCAAAAAGCTGTGCATTTTATATCTGTTTAAAGCCATGAGTAAAGGTGACAGCACCGGCTGGCTATGAAGGAAGTTCTTTGGTGTTGGTAAAATGCGAATTTTTAATGAAAGTTACGAAACAACTCTTCTTTATATGATTTGCATTATGTTTGATTCGTATATTCTATTTATTTCAATGTATAAAACTAGAGAAGTTAATTACCAAAGTAAAAAAATAAATCAGAATTCAAACACAACTGTTTTGTGATCTTTTCACAATACAGAGTGATTTATGGCCCATATTTCTCCCATGCAGAAAACATTATAATTTCTTGATCCATTCCTAGGTCCATATAAGACTTGAGCTGTTAACACAGATTTTAATCTGGACCATGAGTTTTATAAACCCTCACAAGAAATAATCACATACAGTCAGGTCTGGTTATCTTAGAGGCCAGTAATGTAAGGCTGAATCATTTGGTCCATTCAGAAATTTCTGCACTTCCAGATGCCAGTGTGGTGGTGCCCCATCCTGTTGATATTATGCACTTATGCTAATGTAGTTTCCAGTTTGAGAAACACTGTTTGAATGCCTCTTTATGTATGGTCTTGAGCTCGGTCTGCAATTTCACCTTTATCTCATTTATTGTTGTAAAACGATGTCATTTGAGTTTGGGAAATAGATAAAAGTTTCCATATCTGGAGAATAGGGTAGTCGTGGTATCACAGTGGTGTAATGTTTTTCCAAGAACTGTTTGATAAGCAAAGCGATTAGCAGTAGTGCGTTATCAAGTTGCAGAATCCACAAGTTGTCTCTCCAAAGTTTGGTTTTTTTTTTTTTTTTCGGATTGACACACGAAAACTGTGCAAAACTTGTAGATCATACTACTGGTTGACTCTCTAATCAGAGCCATATGAAGACAGAGTGAGGCTCTTGGTTTGCTATAGGTATTAAAGTTTAGGATATAAAACAAAAACACATTTACAAAACTACCTTCTGTCATTTAATGTAGGCAAATTTAGAAATTACACCAGCAAAATCAATATTTCAGTAAATTATTTTATATATTCATTAAAGACAGATGATTTAGACTTTCTTGTTCCATTGTGTGCCTTAGCTCATTTTAATGCAGTTTAATGATGAAAAGATTTTTCGTTGCTGCAGTTGGTGACCATCAAACTCAAGTAAATGTGTAACGCTATTTCTACATTTGGAAGACACGATTCTAATGAATTTTTCTTTAAGAATGTATAATATCGAAGTTCTAAATCAGCAGCCATATCTGCTTTCAGCAGCTCAGTGAAATGTACCAGTTCGTTGCTGAGACTGTCTTGCTGATAAAGGCTTTGATTTCCTAAGCATTCCAAATACACTGCTTCTATAAGTTTAGTTAATGCACACAGCACATTATAACAATAAACACCTGAATTTCAAAATGTTGTCCACATGTTTGATTTAACACAACTTCATTGAGTGAAGTAGAGCTGCGGAAATGATGGTACTTTGTATTTCACATGCATTTTTTTTTTTTTTTTTTTTTTTTTTTTTTTTTTTTTTTTTTTTAAAGTCAATTGCTGATATTCTTTACAGCAAGTTAGGTCTTTCCTCTGTATCTAAAAATGTGGACTGCTTTGTTTGAATGTACTTGTGTAATGATTTATAAAATTTTATCCCATGTTACGATGTTGATCAGACAACTGCGGAGAAGTGTTAGTCATTAGTTCCATTTGTACTCTTCTCCCCCCCCCCCCCCAAGCTGACATTTTTCTATTAGATGATTTGTTGTACGCCATTTGTAACTTATTGGACTTTGATATTTTTACGTATAGGTATGAGGCCCCCCGAAGGCATGTGGCCAGAAGCATTTGCTAACCCTTGCTATGTGGCTTTTCCGCTACTGTCTCTAATGGCAATTTATTTTTTTTTTTTTTTAATTTTAATTGCAATGGAGCACGGGCTCCGGTGGCAATTTCCCTACATCCCCATCTACCCCCTATTCTGCACCCATCTACATTTGCCCTCTACAAATTTTATCTTTAAATTCTTTCAACATTTTCGGTAAATTATTCATCATTTCTCTTGGTAACTCATTCCAATCCCTGAAAACCCTTACCTAAAAAAGAGAACCTTCCCACACCCTTGTGCCTGAAATCGAGTGCCAGCTTGTGGCCATGGTAATCTTTTCCCTTCCATACCTACTCCAATATCTTTCCATGCATCATACAGTATACATCCTGTACACTCCCATGACCCTCCTCATCCTCCCCTGTCTTGCAATTAATCCCATTCCAGCTCCTTTATCATATCCATCACTGATTGCATTCTGTGATAATTTCCAGAAACAAATCTAGTAGCCCTTTTTTGCACCCTCTCCAACTCCTGTATTTGATATGTAAAATGAGGGTCCCAAACTACACTACCATATTCGAGCAACAGTCTGGCCAAAGTTTTGTAATCCTATTCCTTTACTTCTCTTGTATATCCTCTCATCACTCTCTCCAACAAGTGCAGAATTCTTCTCTTAGTAAGCACTATCTGTTTAATTTTTTCCATATTTTCCTCATTGACTGATGTTTTACGACACCCAGACCTCGCTTCAACTTAGATGTCTTCTCAACCTTGCTGAAAGTGTTTGCACCATTCATAAACTCATGATTGTTTCAAAATACCATCTCCAAAGGCCTTATTTAAAATTCTGAATGCTTCCTGGTATTGAAATTTGGTTTTAACACAAAATATCATGCAAACTTTTTGATTCACATTTCTTAGCACAAAAAATTGCTGAGTGCAATGAAGTATGTCTTGTTCATTCGCATACCAAACACAAAATAAACATCACAGCTACCAAAAAATTAACACGTATGATACAGACAGTGGTATCAATACATGAAAAAAGAATCAACCCAGTAAACAAGATACAGCGAGGGCAATTTCAAAATTATTGTTAAGTTTTGATCACACCTCAAATACAATAAAACCCTGAAATAAAAATATTTATTCATTGCTCGATTATACCACCACATCATTCAGTAAATTATATAAGTGCTTTTCTCATACTAGGTTGGCAGGCACTACTTTGACAGCGAATCTCGTATCACAATCAATGAGTATAAATTAGAATTGTGGCCTGGATACATTACTTCAATTAGACAACATGAAGATGATATACTTATGTGTACAGAAATCACACATAAAGTGATGCGTAAAGAAACAGTGCATGATATTCTTCTTCAAAGTGCTAAGAATTATCCACAAAACTATAAGGTATGTAAGCAGTGAAGCATGTCTTTTATTGTAATTAGTTCCTTTCTAAAGACTCAATTGTATTTGTGAAAAGGGGGTTAAATAAACATTGTATTTCTGTTTCTTATTTAAATAGGACATCATCCTTGAAATCAAATAACATGTCTGTTTAATAGCATTTGTATTGTTTTAATGCAGGAAGAATTCAAGAAAAAGGTAATTGGTATGATAGTTTTAACCAGCTATTCAAATAAAACATACAGAGTGGATGATGTTGATTTCAGTAGTTCACCAAAAAGTGTTTTTACAAGAGGAAGCACTGAAATTACCTATGTGGAATACTACAACAAGGCAAGTAGTATATATATATATATATATATGTCAGTTCTATAATAAGCTGTGCATATAGACAGTGAATATTGGAATTAAAAAAGGATAGAAAATTAAACCATTACTTATAGAGTATATAATAATCTCTTGGCGGTGGCTCTACTTTAAAACTAGACACACTGTATTGCGTCTGAAATAGAAACTACTTGATGTTACTCTATCAACATATTTACATTACGCCCTACACATGACATGACTCAGGGGTTACAAGAACACAAAATGGGTTCACAAAAAAAGCAATGAATTTATTTAACCAACCAAATGACACAAAATCTGACAGGTAAGCAGTCTTGCAGATGGTTAGAACCGTTGGCCCTTTCAAACAAGTCTCTAGCTCATCAGGGTAGCTTCTCAGGGGTATTTTCCAGGCCCTTGATATGTCGCAATTTTAGAGGCACATTACCGTGTCCACGCACTGTTAACACTGCCGGTGGTGGGAAGCGAACCTCAGACCAACAGAGGATGGCGGTAGTCTACCCAGTCCGTCTTCTCACCTTGACACACAGTCCAGAAGTGCCTCTTCTCTCCTCCAGCCTCGAGGCAGCATTCGATGGAACAACATAGAAGAATATGCGAGTGTCGTGTTACTATTGTTCGTAGGCTGGCTGTGTCCCTATTGTTACTGTCAACAGCGCAGCAGGTGGCTTGACGAACGGGCTCACGACTGCAGTTCGCCGAAACGTAGCCCTCCCTCGATCCGTGCACACCGCCTCGCCTTCGGAACATGACTCATTGTAGCTTGCCGACCAACCCACCAA
This sequence comes from Vandiemenella viatica, assembly GCA_031002005.1. Classification (NCBI taxonomy): domain Eukaryota; kingdom Metazoa; phylum Arthropoda; class Insecta; order Orthoptera; family Morabidae; genus Vandiemenella; species Vandiemenella viatica. The sequence continues at coordinate 315,380,529 of JARYHS010013630.1, read as the reverse complement.
AAATTTAGATTCCATGGAATTTACGACAAATTAGATGTAATAAAACTGAAGATACACTATCTTGGAATAATTTCTATAATAGATAAGATGCAGGAAATTATTCTGTAGATATCTTTGAAAGAAATTCGTTGATGGAATAGAAGATTCCATCATGTGCAATGTTACACTACACGACAACTCTAAACCCACTCCATTAAATGTTGGACTTGTTGATTCAGTCTGTAATAAATGTTGGTCCTCGTCACTTGCATGAAGATAGCAGTTTTTTGCTAAAAAGTGAGCGGTTGTCTCAATTAGCAGTGGTTCCTAGGAAACTGTTTCCTTGTGGTGGCTGCGATAACTACTCAGTAATGACTGGATCTGTACTGTTTCATTGTGAAGCAGATTTTTATCCCTTGTCAAGGCAGATGTTAACTGCTGATGGATCAGCTGCCTTCTTGTCCTGACTTCAGATCTGCAACTTGTCTTTCATCTCACTCTAGGTGTACAATCAAAGAAGGTTTCCATGTGTTAGTGTCTAGTTGGTGACTAACTGTTGTACCTTCAGTCCTATTTGCAACTAAAAAAAATGTATAGCATTGGTTTGCTTGGCTTTAATCAAAGTTTTATTGATCTTATTTCAAAAGCTATTAATTGCTCATTTTTGCAACTGCATTATACAGTAGAAACTTTATAAGTTTTGGAGAGTAGTTGTAAATGTAGGCCTTTCTGCTGAAACAAAAGAAAATTATTGGAAAAATCCACTGCTACATAATTTTGACAAGGTAATAAATTCACTAATGGAATTAATTCAAATGGTTCAGTGACCGTTAATTTAACTACTTTTCTTGAAAAAAAAGTATGTATCTGTAATTTTATGTACAAAGTAAAAACAATATAAAAGTGTTTGCACTAGATTTGTAAGAGCGTACACACATAACAGCTTAGGTCAGAGCCAACAAACTCAATAATTTCCCAGTTAGAGTAATGATTAGTGGGATTTTCACTTAGTAGAACAATTTAAATACCTGGGTGAAATTATAACATACAACTTGAACCTGGCAGGAGAGAACTAACTAAATGATAAAAGCTCAAAAACTAATGCAGTCTGCATACAATAAAAAAAAATCTATCAATCAAAATAAAATTAAAACACTACAAGACGGTGGTTCAGCAGCCAGAAGTAACATACAGAAGTGAAACTATTTAAAGTCACTCAGAAAAACATAATTGACAAAATTTTAAAAGTGGAGAGTAGATTAGCAAGAACATGTCTAAATAAAAAGTATCAGAAAGAGGGACAATGGAGGATAGTGCCAAATTAGGTGGTGTACAGTAAACTGGAGCCCATCACAGATACTATACGCAAGAAGAAAATTTCTTTTCTTGGTCACATCATGATAACACCAGAAACTAGATTAATAAGAAGAATAACAGAAAAACTTTGGAAGCTAAAGAAACATGCAGGCTAGATTAAAGAAGTTAGAGACTATATGAAAGAATCTACTATATAATTTCGTAAGGTCACCCACTCACCTCGATAACTATTGGCTGGAGAACGGTGTCACGTGTCAGCCTTCACTCACAAAAAAGCGATCAGAGATACCATAAGAAGGAATTCGTGGTTATGTCTACAATTTAATAACCAAGCAACTGCTACCAAATTAATTGGCATAATACATTCATTAAGTTTGGTTTTCATAGCGTTTCATAGTTTTAAAAAATTGATTAATTTTGTGGCTGAAAAAATGTGGATCTGATATCCAGTAACATGTTACTAATTAAAGCAACTTAAAAAAAAAAAATTAAATTACTCATAGTCTCTGCTGTAACAACGAATGCCAATTGTCATTCCGGCTTACGATAAATTTCAGTTTAATTACAACATTCACTAATGATGTTGATTGACCAAAATTTATGCATTACGGTTAATTTGCTTTTTAGACATTTTACTGACCACTTTCGTTATTGGTCTTTATTCATGTTCGCTGTATGTGAGTTATGTGGTTATTTTAAGTGTGTCACCGAATCGACTATTCTTGCAACTTATTTCTGCAGAGTTGCTCAACTGTTTCATAATATGGAATGTGTATTAAGTTCTGTGGTCGTCACAGATACTATGACCATTGTTTACATTATGAGTGTTTGCCCAGTTTCAATAATAACCAACGTGCTTCTTTCGAAGCAAACAGGATTTTTTTTTTTTTTTTCAATTTTGCAGAGTGAACTTTAAGGGTAAAATACAAGTCAAGTTAGTATTTAAGCAAGTTCAAATGTATGACCTTTGAAACAGTTACATGATAGCGCGATTCTTCAAGCTCAAGAGATTTTATTCATCCTAAAGGTGAAACACAGGTGAAGCTTATATTTGGTCAGATCAGATCAACCTGTCATAATCTTTCATCGTAAAAACTGGAACTATTTTAGACACGTGACGATACGCAAAAAACAGTCACAGGCTTACACTAGTTAGAAATAACCCAGGATGATCTTCAAACAAAACAGAAAAAATTGAAACACGAAAAAATAAGATTTAAACCAAAAATAGACAAACAACACACAATAAAGAGGATATTTACAGATGAGGAAAGACAAAAAAGCTCACAAGGAATAAAAAGATACTGGGAAATTCGGAAAGAATAGAACATGCACATGCCTAAGAGGACAACCAGAAAATGACTAAAGTGGTCCAATGAGGCCATAAAAGCGTAATAATGATAATAATTATATTGAAAGTACAGATAAAGTACACCCAACACTCACCAAAGTTGAAGGGAGGAGGGCAGCAGCAACACAAAAAAATACAATATTTCGGGTTAAAACAATTTGTAAAGTTAACAGATGTATGTGGCTGAGCTTGCGCAAGCCTTGCATTCGATGCAGCCACTCGTAGAATGAAATTGACAGTCGGAGGTGGTGGTGGGAGCAACAATAATATAACCACAAGTATAAATCACAAGAAAGATTGAAATAGGAAATAGTAATAACAATCATTAAAAAATAATAGTAATTAAAAAATATAATAAATAAATGTAAAAAATTGAAAACTTTTGAAATAAGGTCTATAAATATATTAAATATATGTCGAATCCATTCGGGAAAGATCAGGAATCGGGCGGGTTGAATGGAGTACCCGGTTAGAGGCAGATGGCTCGTCAGCGAAGGTAGGCTGTGGATATCCCTCGGACAGTGGAGAGTAACTATGAGAACACAGCGGATTCAAGGATCCGGTTTATTAGACTCAGTCTCACAATACACAATGACAGATAGCGGAGTGATGTCACCTCGGCGGTCAGGCAGGAAGAGACCTCCGTGTGCTGTGCGCCGCCTTTAAGTAGCCTCTCGTAGATGTCGCTGTGGCTCTGCTCGCTGCGTCTGCAGCGCCCTCTAGCATCTAGCCCCATACTCAGATCCGACACGGCCATCCTGCCGAGACAGCCGTCCCTGGCTGTCGCTTGTAGGTCCCGGGTGTGGCTTGTCAGAGCTAGAAATGAGAAAAAAGAAAAAAGATGATCAGCCATGGCCTTAGGAAGGAATCATCCTGGTATTCGCCTGGAGTGATTTCGGGAAGCCATGGAAACCGAAATCAGGCTGGTAGTTTGTTGTTGCAATGGAGTCTTCAAGCGGTGTCTTCTGTCTCAGGCGGTGCTCTGTTGCTTTTCTTGTGATCCCGGAAGGGTTTGTAGGACCTGTCACGGCTGTCTGGTTGCCCGGCTTGGTGAGGCTGGTTTGGTGTTGTTTCACGGCCGTCTCCTTATCACAGCATCCATCGAATGTGTGAAGATTCTGTGAACAAAAGATGGTTAACCGCAGTATGTTCGGCTATCCTGACTTAAACAATTTTGTTGAGTGACATTATCAAAGTAAATAGGAAAAAAAACTAAGATCCAGGTTTAATGCATGCCTTTCCGATTTAACAGGAAAAAAATGTACTATCTTCTTTACATCAAAGCAAGTTTTTGGAAACTCTTTTTATTCGTGGCGAAGTCCCAGAGAAATTTAAGTGTTTTCTGGACACTAACGTGAACAAATTTCTTTCCAAGCCTTATAAAAGAATGAAATTTCCTGATAGGACCATCCATAGACTTTCTTGTAGTGATGTCTGATGACAGTAAAGTTTCATGGTGCCAGATTATAAAATTCTCTTCGAGGCGAGGTCCACATAAATCATAAAATTCACTCTTCAAGGAGAGGTCCACATAAATTATAAAATTTACTCTTCAAGGCAAGGTCCGATTCAATATAATAACATTTACTCTTACTCTTCAAAGCTAGGTCCGATTCAGTGTAACAACATGTACTGTTCGAGGCGAGGTCCGATTCAATGTAACAACATTTACTCTTCGAGGTGAGGTCCGATTCAATGTAACAACATTTACTATTAATAGCAAGGTCCCATGAAAATTACAGAATTTACTCATCATGGTGAGGTCCCACACAAATTATGGTGTTGGTATCAAAGAAATTTTAAGATTTCATTCTTAGTAGTGAAGTCCTTGGAAATTGATGGCAACATCCGACATGGACTGAAAAGTTTGTTTTCATTTTAAGAGATGTTGATTGAAACGTCGTTCTACATTGGGCAGTGCTTGCTGCTGAGATTTTCGGGTGTTATACTCTGCGGGTAGCCAATTGTTTAAGAAAGTTGGTTTTCCATGGCGTGTTTCGGCATTTGTTTGCTAGTAGCGGCGCGGCTGTTCCGGGTTCGGAAGTCAACATGTGCCATCCGCTTTTCCTTCCTGGTACTGACGTGTTTCGGCAGTTGTTTGCTAGTAGCGGCGCGACTGTTCCGGGTTCGGAAGTCAACATGTGCCATCCGCTTTTCCTTCCTGGTACTGACGTGTTTCGGCAGTTGTTTGCTAGTAGCGGCGCGGCTGTTCCGGGTTCGGAAGTCAACATGTGCCATCCGCTTTTCCTTCCTGGTACTGACGTGTTTCGGCAGTTGTTTGCTAGTAGCGGCGCGACTGTTCCGGGTTCGGAAGTCAACATGTGCCATCCACTTTTCCTTCCTGGTACTGGCGTGTTTCGGCAGTTGTTTACTAGTAGTGGTGCGGCTATTCCAGGTTCGGAAGTCAACTTGTGCCATCCGGTTTTCCTTCCTGGTACTGTAAGCACAAATCGCTTCGCTTTCTGCCTAGTCTCAGCTCCTTCCTTTTGAGCTGGTGTTCTGTGGAGTATGTTGTCCTAAGACATTGCCTCCAAGTCGTTTGGACGAGTCAGATCTTCACAGTCATTAGGTCTTTATGTTGGCTTTTGATGTTATCTTCAGATGATTTTGTCTTCACAGGATGAAATGCCGGCGCATCTGCCATCTCAGAAATGGTCCGTAATATTTGCTGTGGTGCGCTTAGGCCTGTAGGCAAGGTAATTCTATTAAAGGTAGGGCCCGAAGCGAAAATAGCACTGACTGGCTGTGGGAATGGCATCAGTGTAAGAGCAAACTCGAGCAATGGATGCAAGTGGCAAATTAACGAAGAACGCTGCTGTTAAACTATGCATTTTACAGATGCCGACGGAATTAATCCAATAATTTTTTTCGGTATTTGATAGCAAGATTCACATAACGCTGTGTTCGTTTATTTTTCGATTATTTTTGCACAAATTGTTTTAATGATTCTCTTTTCTTTCGATATAAAATCACAATCATTCACATCCTTAATTAGTTCAACTTGTGACACTTTATTTAACCAGTGATCGGATTGCTTTCTCGAGATAGTGCTTCTATCCGTCCTTCAGATTTTGATGTAGATGCGTGGAGACACGTTAGCGATGTAAGTGTTTCCTGTGGTAACATCGAATTTTCTTTCGCGGTGAGCGATGTAACTAGCAAGATAACGAAAGCCTTCGATTGAGCAGTTATTTCCTGTAAATAAAGACCGGTTGGTATCATTTTTGAATGTAATATTAACATCTTGAAGGTCATAATCACCTTGAATTAGAGCCAGTGGTTCTGAAATATCAGATAATATCAAAGAGAAAAAAATTCTCTAAACAATCCTGATTCAGGCAAGCTGTCAAAATGTATTTTTAAACTCTGGGGTTCGGAGTGTACACAAAAACGGATCTAATGGTTTTCATAAAACTTTCCTGGAAAGGAAGTAGCCGTTTTGATCTACCAGCTTCCTTTTTTTTTCTTTTCTTTTTTTCCACAGCATTCATACATTTGTCTCAAATTTTTCTTGAATGTCATGGTGAACACCATATCCACATGCTACCGGCTTGTTGTCCGACTGTACTCTACTGCTCGCAATGTCAAATAAGTTGTTGACAATGTGGAAAAATTTAGCAACGAGCTCTTCTTCTGGCATGAAATCGCGTATTGTTTATGCTGTGGTGTGTTAGAAAACAATTGCAATGCCAAAAATGCCCTCTGGCGTTCCGTTCTTTTGACTGACAAGTAAAACTGACTGTCAATTAGTGGCACGGTTTCATTTCACCATTATCTAAACCAATTAATTTTTGAACCATCTTCTGCCACGAAATGTTAAGAACAAGCAGTTGCGTGATGATCCATAGAGAGAAGGAAGTTGATATGTGGGCGTGGCTATTCTGTTTAGGCTGGGTCAAACGTTTCCGTCTATGACAAATCCTAAGTATTCAATCTGGCTTTTAAGAAATGTGTATCTGGCTGTGTTAAAGAAACTCGCGGCGGTTTAGATTTTCAGTCCGTGTTTTAGACCTTCGAATCCTGTCAGTGTTGGATTAAAAAGTAGTCAATATTTGCTATTTCAATCGTGTACGCTACTCTGGACCTAATGCATTTACGTCCACCCTTTGAAAACTGCGGCTGCTGTCGGTGAAAATTTTTTTTTTTTTTTTTTTTTTTTTTTTTTTTTTTTTTTTTTTTTTTTTTTTTTTTTTTTTTTTTTTTTAGTACTTCGTTGCGGGTTTTTGATGGTAGTCGCTTAGAATATCCTAAAAAAAAAAAAACAACAAAAACTAGTTAACCCTTTCCTATATGGTCTTCAATTGGAAGGCAATAGGGATCCGTCTGTGATGGTATTGTCATTGAACTGACTATTGTTTAATTATGTGCTGTCGGAACAGATGGTTTTGGACTGGTAATACGGACCTTAGCGAATGGCAAAGTTCATGCCATTATGTTTGCGTTTAATAGTTCTGAAACTTTCTGCCTTGTGGTCTATTTTGTTGCTTAGTGCCATTTTATGGGGCCGAAACGACTATGCGCCATGGGTCTACGGATCGCATGTGCGATACGCCCATGATAACACCTCATCTGTTATCTGTGAAGAGTATAGAATGCAAGCAATTTAGCGAGGGTGGGCAATATTAGGGTGGGACATCTGATTATTTTGGTGGTGGTTAGATTGGTGGGATTCCCACAAATTTGCTACATCCAAGCGCTGATCGGCTTCTGCTAAAGGTGACTAGTTGACCTAGTGTCGATTCCTTGTTAAAAGATTTCTTGCCCTGGTAATATCTTGTTTACTAGCTTGTGGTTGGAAAGCGCATGGAAAAACGTGTCTACAATCATAACATCTTTGCTTGTCTCGAGATCTGACGGTTAGCACGGGTAGCATCCAAGCCTAGCAACACTATGGCCAGGAGTATCCATTTTCCAGCCAATTTGATGGCATTATTCTTTGACGGGGGGGGGGGGGGGGGGTCGTTCAAATCGAAGGCCGTAGTAAAATGGAAGCGACGCACTGTTGTTACACAGCCTTACACTTCGCAGCTCCTCGTGCGCCTGTTGACCCGTTTGTAGGCGGCGACGGGGGCAGTGTCTCTGATGGCTCTCCATCAAGTGCCTGCTATCATGGGCACTGTGCTGTCCGATGGCCTCTGCATCCACGACGGTAGCCGGCTGCTTGGCTGTCCGCAGGCAGTCGGTGGAATTCAGAACAGTACTATGCGGCTACTGCTGCGCATGTCCGAAGTCAGCTTCCTCTACCGGCCTGTGGTTGTTTGTAGTTCTCGAATCGGCAAGTCTCTAGTATTTTCCCTGTTTGCTGTCAGTTACAACTGTGTTAGGTTGGCCCCAATATTAGCCACGGCTATTTCGATGTTTAGGCTGAGTGTTCCTCGTCGGTGCTGCGTTGCCCTTGCTGACTAGTGTTCAGCATTGTGGCAGCGCTTTTCACCTGGTCGTATCTTGCAGAGAAGAGCTCCTTGAAATGAGTCTACATGATGCCCGCGAAGACTGCTGATCCCTGGAGTGGGTGGCAGATGGTGGATCTTGAATCGCTTCCTTGAAGTGGTTGTTCGCTTACGCGAGGATAGTAGTTCGCTGACGGATGTGGGCGGCTTTTTCGCTGCGATGACTTCCATCGTGGTTTTGCTGCTCGGCATCCAACAAGACACGAAATGATGCTGCACTGGGCTGTGTTCGTTGCAGCTCTTCCCAGTCCGTGGGCAATCCCACTTCTGATGTCGATCCATTTGGGAAAGATCAAGAATCGGGCAGGTTGAATGGAGTACCCGGTTAGAGGCAGATGACTCGTCAGCGAAGGTAGGCTGTTGATATCCCTTGGACAGTGAGAACACAGCGGATACAAGGATCTGGTTTATCAGACTCAGTCACACAATACATAATGACAGATAGTGGAGTGATGTCGCCTCGGCCGTCAGGCAGGAAGAGATCTATGCGTCACCTTTAAGTAGCCCCTCGTAGGTGGTGCTGCTCGCTGCGTCTGCAGCGCCCCTTTTAGCAGCTAGCCCCATACTCAGATCCGACATATATATGAATCTATTGTGCTGGCTGGTGAAGGGTGTACAGCTTGAGGATGGAAGATATTAATGGAAATTAAGGCCTGGAGGATGTCTAGTCTGCAGGATGTGTTGATATGCCAATTCCCACCTGCAGAGTTCTGATTGGGAGGTAGTGTCTGGAAGTATTCTAATGGCTCTTACTGTGAAGCAGTTATTAAGGCCACAGTTGTTGTGAGTACTGGCATGGTGAGCAACAGGGAGGTCCAGGTTTTGGGAGTAAACTGTTTGTCTGTGACCATTCATTCTGATGAATAATGAGTTTGAGGTAAGGAACTTTGACAGTGGAGGCAGGTGAGCTGGTATAAGAGATGGGTGGTTGTACAAGTGGTATAACTTATTATGGGGTAGGTTTCACCAGTAGTAGGGTTGCAATAGGGAGTGGTAGGTGGATGCATACAGCAAGTTTTGCAACGGGGTCTCATTCAAGGGAAGGATCCAAATGGTGGGTTAGAAGCATTAGAGGGTTGATATTCATGTACAAGTATGTTTTTTAGCTTAGGCGGTCTGCTGAAGGTAACACGGAGTGTGGTGGAAAGGATAGCAGGAAGAATGTGGCGCATTTCAGGAAAGGATCTGAGAAAGTCATAGCCCAAATGAAGAATTTGGTTTAGCAATTCCAGGCCAGGGAAAAACTGGGTGAGATAAACAGGATCCTGGCTGGTTTTGCGTTGTTTGTGTCGGTGTGGTGGACAGTTCCTGACTCTTAATAGCTGTTTTTAAAGTAGTTCTGGAGGATAATTGCGGTTTATGAGTGCCCGGGTCAGGTTGTTGGAGTAGAGAATAAAGGATTCGTGATCAGAGCAGATGTGTTTGCCTCGAATGGCTAGGCTGTATGGGATGGAACATTTTGTATGATAACGATGGCACCTATCAAAATGGAGATATTGTTGTAGGTTAGTGAGCTTTATGTGCACGGAGGTGTGTAAGTGACCAATCTGTACAGTCATGTACACATCCAGAAAATCAGGTTATTACCAACCCTTTCAATTCAACTGCAACTCCTGCAACTATTATCTAATTATTTTTGTTCCTTGTATCTTACATTTTCTGCATTTTCTCATAGAACTTGTGTGATTCCTCTCCCCCCTCTCCGTCCTCTTTGGGGGCAATCACTCTAATGACTGTAACTTTTTCCCTACTCGCATTTAAGTCTGCTGTCAATATCCATTTATTTACATTGGCATAGGTGCTAACCCAGCTAATAAATTTCGCCTTCAATCATAATCACTGTACCAGTTCTTGCTTTATAGTCTTGATCTACACTACTCCATATGAATTGGTGATCGTTGACTTCCATTGTGCCTCCTTGCATTGTCTTAGTTTTTAGAATGACAAGCATGTTTACTCTTCTTTTTTCAATTACTGATTCTAATAAACCTTATTTTTCTGTAAAGCCTGATATTGAATGTGCCTGGATTCACCACATTTGAAATCCATTTTTGTTTTCTTTTTATTTTTTATCCTGAAATACTGTCAAATGTCAGGTTGTCTTCAGGTTTTTGAGAAAAATTGATTTTTGTAGATTGTTTACCAGCCCATTATACAACCACTAACCTGGAAGATCTGGATTTTCTGTCAGGGTGTTGGTTCTCACAGCTGAAAAGCCCCAGTGTCTAGACACCGAAGATCTATCTTTCGCTCCCTCTCATGTGCGTCATCCCTGATGAAGTTCATTGTGTGGTGGCTTTATGGCTTTTGTGTTGATGGGCATAGTTGTTGGATTAGCTGGCAGAGCTGCCATGATAAAAAAATGCAGGCTTTTCTGGGGATTTTATTTTACTTACCACTTGATGTTGGGTAAGACAAACAGCCATTAGTTTCAGTGTTCTCCCAATAGTTCATATTTAAAACAGAAATGGAGGACCATAGTACTTGTTCTTCTTCTAATTCGGCCTGTTGACCTGTTCCAGCTTCAGAGGCTATTCCTTTCTCTTCCTTGGTCTACCTGTATTTCTTCTACCTTTTATCTCTACTGGTTGACTACTTTTGATAACCGTGCATCATCCATTGTATACAGATGGTTTCTCCAGTTATTATTATGTTCCTATGTCCTGTCATTCATCCTACGTATTTTCAATTTCTTTCTTATTGTCTCATTTCTGATTAGATCTAGCCTTGTGGACCCTATTACAGATCTTAGGAACTTCATCTCCACTGCAGATTTTATCTCTTTTCTTCATTACCCATGACGTACTTCCATAGAGAAGCATATGAACTGTCATCACTTTATAGAATTTCATCTTTGTATTTTTGTATGCCCTGTTTCCTAAAGTTTTAGCTGTCGTTCCACACATCATCTGATACTTGTTCACTTTAGTATCATTATTTTTGCTTACAGTGTATGTAATTTCACAACCAAAATATTTACAGTTGGAAACTTGTTCAGCTAGGTAGCCATTTATAACTATTTTTACTCTAATAGGGTCTTGACCACAGAAAGTCATTAGTTTTGTTTTGTTTGTGGAACATCCTCAAGTTGTAGTACTCTGAACATATTTGCAAGGCTCTTTGTAATCCATTTTCAGTGTCCTCTATTACTAGTAGGTGATCAAGAAATAAAAGTACATTTAGGGATATGCATTGTCCTAAGTCTACCACATTCTGCCACACATTAATGGTATCATTCAGATATATATTAAAAAGTGTTGAGGCAAGACAACACCCCTGTCTCACTCCTTTGTTAATTGTTAACATTTTCTGTTCATTTCTTCTTTCAAGGAATATCTTTGAATTAAAATCTAAATTCTTTAGTGATTCTTTAATATGTTTCGGATATCCAATCCTGAGAAAGTGTTCCCACAATTTTGTATCTACCTTGTGAAAAGCCTTCTTGAAGTCCACAAATGTAATGCATTACTGTAGATTATTTCTCCCGTTCTCCATAATTCTATTTATATTATACATATTATATGAATAGGAGTGTCCTAACCTAGATTCATTCTGAAATTCTGATTGGTCACAAAACCAGCATTGATTATATTGGCATAGATTTTGTACCCTGCATTCAAAATAATTATTCCTCTGTAACTGTTTGTTTGGTTCTGTCTCCTTGCTTGAAAATAGAGATTATAGTTGCCATTCGCTATTGTTTAGGTATTTTATCCTTAAGCCAGCACATGTTTATTAGGTGTAAAAGCCAATAATTCAGTAGCATTTGCCCATATTTAAGTAGTTCTGAAACTATTCCTTTTGTTTTGCATCAGCATCATTTTTCTGCCATTATGTGATTCACATCACTTTGTCACTAAACTGGAGGCTTTTGTAGTGTTTTATCCATTCTTGTAGATTTATTACGTTGACATGTGCAGTGTCTCTTTTGTTCGATCTCCTTAGTGTTTTAAAACAAAAGTCCATGTGCCCATAAATATCATTTTCTATTTGACTGATAAATTTATTCCATTTTTCTCGATGTCATTTCTTTACTATAGATCTTCTTTCATTTCTTTTTTGCTTATAATATCTCTTGCCTAATCTGTACCATATTTATATATAAATATGAATGTATGTTTGTTTGGTTGTTTGTTTTTTCTTCATACAAATCCACAGTTTTCATCCGATCTCGATGAAACTTTGCACACTTATCCTTCGAAACAAGGAGAAAAATACTGTCTACATTTGGTTGAAAAATTATCTGTATAAATAACACATGTTGTCTCATAACTACGAAATACGGCGATAGACAGACACGTTGGATATGGACGTCTCCGTACCGTGTTTCCGTGTTGTGGACTGGCAGCTCAGTGGTTAAAGCGCTTGATTACGAACGTCGTGGTCTCCGGTTCAAATCTCCATGGAGGCTAAGATTTTTAAAAATTGTTTTTCATCTTAAGAGTCAGGCCTGGGCTGTAGGTTATTCGGATTGAATGTTAAACTGTAGATATTAGAAACTAAGGGGTGCAAGCGAGGCAAATTGTACGTAGTCTTGCAATGTTGTAGGTGTACACTGTTTTAGGTTATAATGATCCCTCAGGTCTTGTTCGCAGTCAGTATGTGAGTGTGAACCACAGTAATATTATAAATACGGAAGTAAGTCTCCGTCTTTTTGTTACGTTTTGACGACTAAATAGCTATATCATTGTGATGGAATTTTATAAGGAAATCTGTATGAAGGGAACAGGATAATTTTTCCAGTATGATTAACAGTCGTAGTCACGAAATTTTGAGACCTTATCGAATGGTGACAGAAATATGTTGGAAATTGATTCTCTTCAAGAGACAGGTTCGACGGTACAATGGAATAGTGTTAGCTTTCCTGTCATATTATTCCGACTCGATATTGTTTGGGACCAATCCTTCGTTACCAACAACTTTCTATATTTAATTCTGGCAAAAAAAATTCTTAATCCACGCGTACGAAGTCGCGGGTACGAGCTAGTTCTGTATAAATATCAAATAAGTCTTCTGTTTCTCTTCCACTGCTTCTTTAATTTCTTCATTCCATATCTTAAGACCCTTTCTGTTTCTGCTCATCCACTATGCTTGTGACACATTCTTTTATGGTCATGCCATTCTATATCTTCCTCTTTTGGTTTCTCTAAAATACATTTGGTCAGTCCTCTTTTGTACAGATCTTTAGTACTGTCTTCCTGCAACAGCCCAAGTTTAAACTTTTTGGAATTTTTACCTTCTTTCTTTTTTGTGTCACTTATCCTCCATCTTGTCCAAAGCATTAATTTACTTATTAGAAGAAAGTGGTCTGTAGATACGTTACTACCTCCAAAAACCCTTGTGTCCTGCACCATTGATTTTGTTCTTTTGTTTACTGTAACATAATCAATCAATCAGTCAGTCAAGGATCTCAGTCCTCTGGTACTCCATGTATTATGAATCAGTTTTTTTACCGAAGAAAATGATCATAATCCAAAATTTATTCCAGCTGCAAATTTTTTTTTCAATTTAATCCCATTCTTGTTAAGTCAATCCTCTCCAGAACTCCAACCATATTTTCAACTTCCTGATTGATACTTTGGCATTATAATCTCCTACAAGAATTGATAGCCCGATCTATTAGTCCAGTCCATCTCCATCTGTAGAGAGTGGTTGAATTCGTCTGTGTCACATAGGCCTGTTAATGTAAGATATCCTCTCGCAATCTTAAATCATGCATTAACTATCCTTTCATTTACATAATGTACAATATAAGAGCTATCTTCCACTTTTGTTCCATTAGTAGTTGCACTTCTTCAGAAGCCTTTTTCCTTGTTCAACTCCGCTGTAAAGTAATATGTATTTATTCTAATCCTTGGTTCCTGTCAATTTCTTCATTGTCTTGCTGATTACTGTTAGGTTGATATTTTTTGCTCTGAGTTGTTTTTTATATATATATATATATATATATATATATAATTCTAACTCTTTCGGGCTAAGACCCCTCACCTTCCAGTTGGCAATCTTCAAAGTAAACACTGTACCAAAACCTTTTATTCAGCTTATGCTGAATGGGCTGAGACAATAAAAATTTAGAAACACATCTGTGATCTATTTAAGCAACTCTGTCTGCTAACTGTATTCCCATGTCCATGAAGGTTAAAGATGTGTGGCCTTAAATGAACTGCTTCGAGTGTAGCTAATGGGAGAGGATGGAAGGCAAGCCCCCAACACCTTGTAACTGGGACACTCTGGCTTAGGGAAGGAAAATCTTGAAATAAAACTCTGATCCTTCAGATTGGGGTTCGTAAAGTGGGCTGGTAACCCACTTACATAATATATATATATATCTTACTCATGAGGTTCAGGGAGAAAAGCTGAATCTACTAAAAATATCTGGCCTTTGATAAATGGGAAGAGAAAAAGGCCATATTTACAATAGAAATTTAGGATCAAGGCTGGTTATTACTTTCATGATGTCAAATAAAAAAAATATTACACTAGGAGTCTGAAATCCAAAACTGGAAACAGATATATGCACTTCCAACAATCTAGTGACAAAGAGGTGACCTAGAGCTGCTAAGGCAAGATGTGCAATATTATGGATAGTGTAACTGGTTTTGTTGGAGCTGGTTGTATTGGAATACTCATTGAAGGCCAACAGTTCCAACCTCATCATAATCATGTGGGCCCTATAAATAGCCACATCTAAAAATAACCACTAATGATGCAAACCCCACAGTTTCAAACCTACATATTCCAGATGGTACTGAGATATCACCGACAAAATTTTGAATATGGTGAACGTAAAACCCATCTACAAAGTGCAAAAAAAGCTCAGCACTTCCCAGGTTAGTAGGCTATAAGATAACTCTACATCTGTCACAAACTGTGGGAATTTATGAGATCCTATGCTACAGTGGCCTGTTTTTTAATTGTCTGATGGGTCGGATGTTAGCCACCGCAAATCCAACAATTAATTGTTTGAAATTATGATTGGTCATGCCATCTAATTGGAGAATTATAAGGCTGCTTTTAAAAGAAGACCAGTAGTGGCTGACAAAGAGTACATTAGTGATTACAAAATGCCCAAATACCATCAATGAGAGCAGCAATATTTACCTTCATGACAAGTGGCACTTGCTGCTTTATACGAAACAAGTCACATTTTACATCCAACAGTATCATCCTAACACAAAACTGATCCATTATCCTGTTTGGGCAGACAGAGAAATGATAAATTAGAGTATATGGAAGCTGTTCTACCCTGGAAGAAGAGTAGTTGTGATGACACAATAATTTGTTGATGTGTAGGTTTATTCATGGAATAGTCAGTCAAAACTTGTTTGCAAGAGTATTATCATTAAGTTTGCCATGTTCTGGAATTATTCTGGTTCATGTTAATACATTTTTAGATATTAAAGAAGTATTTCTATAGGATTGGTTAGGAAATCAAAAGTAAGGGACCGTGCGCAAACTACGTGGCTTGGTCCAAGGGGGGGGGGGGGGGGGGGGGGTTAGGTGGAGGCTATGCTGGGCTACGTGGGGGAGGGGGGATTCCGAGCCAGGCCACGTACCTTTCCTTTCATAACATTTTTCACAGTTAAAATGAGGAACTGAACTCACAACAGCATGTGAATATTTATTTCCCTCAGTTAATTACCTCTGCATGCAATTTACAACAGTCTGACAAGAGAAAACAGTACAAAATGTCTTCTGGAATCAAAATGGAAAAAAGCTGCGTGCTACGTGTGTGTGGGGGGGGGGGGGGGGGGTTGTTCACAGGAGGCCAAAATGGAGCTACGTGGTTTATGCACGCTCCCTAATTGTTTAGGAAATCTTGAGCCTACAAGAGCATTCTCATGTGCCGCGGTGTACTATAAAATACCTAGGTTCCTAATTGTTATCATCTGTATTGCAGGTCAGTTTGTGGTGGTTGCAAGCCTGTGCTACATTTAGACTCAAAATTATGTGGATAGGGTTTTAAGGTTACAGAAAATGACTTAAAAGTATAGCGCAATAAATTTGGAATATTTTGTATGTTGTTTATGTATTTCAGTCTATATTTTGGCAAGTTTTGAGAATTTTTCAAAGTTAACTTACCATTGGCCAAGCTGAAGTATGTGGCTATAAATTGCAATCTGTGAAAGACAAATTCCTATGTAATTATTCTTACGGTCAAATTGATTAGAGTGTTGGTGGCAGTGTGGGACTTTCAGTGTGGCTGAGTAATTAAACCAAGAGTGAACTTATAACAATGTGTTTTATCGTTTCAAATGCCAAGCCACAGCTGGTTCTCCTGCAACATGGTATATTGGCTTAATAGTCAGTATTTATAACTTAATGCATATAAACTAGCCTTTGACTTATCTCATCACTAAATTTGTGTATAAACCTCTGTCATTGGGGAGTAACATCAACCTAGTACAAAGTAAACAGTTGAACTGTCACTTTATTTGTGTGCTTTATGTTATTTATTGTACAGGACAGAAATGTTCTGTTACATTACAATGTTGTTGCAGGCTATTTTTCTGCAGCTGTGTATTTAATTTATTTGTTAACAAATAGCCACCAATGGAACTTTTAATGTTTTAACTAAATAAAACTGACACTAGTTAGACAGATATCTCCATAAGGAATACACTTTACGAGAAAAGCAGCAATGTAAATAATTTGTTCCTGATGATACCTCAAAAAGGGTGAAACGTATACAACATTAAAACATTTTTAAAAAATACCCAGTTACAATAACAGTTGTTTGTTCACTAATAAATGCTCTATTACATTCCTGCTTGACTAATTTTTCACACTAATTGCCATCATTTTCATATGTTTCCATGTTCCTGGGTGTCATGTAAATGTGTTGGCCACTTCTATCCTTGTAGATTTTCTCTAAATGTATCACTAATAATTAATCATGAAACATCTCAATTATTAATAATTTATTAACTGTTAATACCACTCTTGCTTTCAATTTAGGCATATGGAGTAAAAATTTCCGATAAAAACCAACCTCTCTTGGTTTCCAAGCCAAAACAAAAGGACCGAAGGCGAGGCGTCACTACACTTATACGCCTAGTGCCTGAACTGTGCAGAGCAACTGGCATTACAGATGAGATGCGTTCCAATATCAAGTTGATGCAAGTTCTAGCTAATCATACACGTCTTGATCCAGGTGGTCGTCAACAAAGACTTCTCAAATTTCACGAATGCCTCAGAAACAACAGACAGGTAATAGTGGTGGAGATTAACTAAACAGAAAATGTTTGGTAACTTTCGTTCATTTTCATTATTTTTTTCCTTGTATCTGCTGCCAGTATTGTATCATGTAATATATAATTAATTTGTTTTTGCAGGACCTTTATTGTGTTTCCATCATATCTTTTTACAAAAATTTCTTATACATGTTAATTGTTGGGCTGATAAGATTTTTGCTCCCTGTTCCTTTAACATTTACACTTTACCCAGCATAGTCTTCCATGGAGGAGGATTGGAGAACAATGACAAAAAATCATGGCAGCAGTCCAAGAACTGCAACGTTATACAAACTGTTAATATAATAAGTTATTCTAGCTATGTTAGACTTCATTTTGAAATATAAACTTAATATACGGACCAATATAATTGTTGCTCAACACTTTCACTACAGGTTCAGCAAGATCTTAAAGAATGGAACATGTCTCTCAGCCAACATCTTGTCTCTGTTCCTGCCAGATTACTTCCACGTGAAAAAATAATTTTGGGACGGATGCAGTCATCTCCTATACCAGTTTCTGTCAAAAATGACTGGAGTCAGGAAGTAAAAGGTAAGTCACTTAATGTTGAGATGAAAGGCTTTTAAAATATTCTGATGTAAAAAGTTTGTTTTCCTATGTTATCTTTTACTATTTTTTAAAACTTTTAAATGATCAAAAATTAAGTACCTTGAGCAAATGTTATCTTGTTAACTTTTAACACCTCTGTTTATTTGAATATTATTCTTATGAGCCTATTTCACATTCATCATAAATTCCTCGTGGATCGAGAATCTTTCAGTTTTGTAGTGAACTAGAGAACAGCAGTGAAGAAAATAATTTCACAATCTACTCTGATTATATTGACATTGAACTATTGACTCATATTATACTTTCTTTTCAATACCCGTATCAGTCTCCTACCATATTCATAGTTTTCCCAGTAAAAGAAACATGAAGCTCGTAATATCCCACTGGTAATTTTAACTTTCCAGAAAATATTTTGTAAACAGATCTTTTTTTTTTTTACATATGGCTTTACACCTCATCAACGCCGTGGTCATTAGAGGCGGAAGGGGCTGGGAACAAGGAATGGGAAGGAATTTGGCCATGGCATTTTGAAGGAAGCATCCCGGCATTCACCTGGAGTGATTTAGGGAAACCATGGAAAACCCAAATCTGGATGCCCGGATGGGGATTTGAACCGCCGTCCTCCCGAATACGAGGCCAGAGTGAAACAGAGCTTCTTCTAGTTTATGACACATCTTCAAAAATAAAACCATTTATCATTATGTAACAATCATTACAAACAGTAGACATCATAGAAGATATGCAAATTTGAAATGATACAGCTAGTTGATACAAAATTGTTTTAAAAAAATACACTGGTAATGTCATCTGCAGTATATTCTCTAGTTGTACAAAAAATCTCTAAACACTTTTTCTTCATATTTTTAAAATATGTTTACATGTGTAGCATGTTTAAAAATCTAACTAGTTTGTTAAAAAGTGTGACAAAAGCATTATTTTCCAGCCACCAGGGAGTAGCTCGCCTGATATTGCCTTGAGCCGGCAGATGGTATTATGAGCCATGCTGTGGTCAAGCTTGGTCTGCTGTGACCATTTCTCACCATTGTGTCATGTTGATAGCTAGACAGGACACATTAGCCATTACTGTTACCGACCCTGATATAATTTCTTTTGTCTTGTGTGATGTCTCTCTCATATCATATATCAAACTACATTGCAAATGTTATCTGTGTCAAATGGTGTTGAGCTCCTTTCCATGAATTTCATGCAATTTTATGTGACCCCTCAGCCCATAAAATTGTTGAAATATGTCTAAGGGTTTTTATTTTATTTTTTAAATTTACACAGCCATTATCAGTCATATCATACTTGTCACTCTGGCACAAGCCCAGTCACCTACCTCTGTTAATTTGAAAAAGGGGTTTTCACCCAAAATATTGTATTTTCTTTGTTTGTGTGCTGTTTTGTGTTGCTGCAGCCCTCCTCCCTTCAACTTTGGTGAGTGTTGGGTGTTTTTTTTTTCTTTTCCTTTCCCCCCCCCCTTTCTTTTCCATGTAAATATTGCCTCGCAGCATTTCTTTCCTTTCATTGTTACCTATATTGTCACTCTTTAAATTATATTCACTTGAATCTTCTTTGATTTAGATCAGTTGTCTCCAAACTATCTAGCCTAAGGGGCCCTGCTGACTTCTCCACTAAGTCCCAAGGGCCAAGATCTAGCTAGGTCATCATACCATAATACTGTTCACAATTTAAGTTGTGACTTATGACCAACTATCTAGGGCATTTCATAGCAGCAGAGTTAGCTCATTTGCTGCAGTTCGTTATATACTTTCACGACCGCTTATGACCATGCCAAATGTATATTAGTGACATGTGCTTAGAGTAGAGATGCTAAGTGCAGGACATGGTAAATCTACAGTTGTACAACGCCATATGGTGGTGAGCAGTAGAATTATGTCAGTTATGCTTGGTTAGTAGAAGTAGACAACACCATTTTATAGCTAGCAGCAGAGCTAGAGCATATTCTGAAAAGTTCTGTAGCATGATCCCTTGTATGAAAAGTTTATCCTACATGATCAATAGTATTGTCAATATCACGATTGACAATACAACCGTCAATACTCATGCCAATCAGTCTCAATATGGCGCTACCTTACTTGATAAATATTATTGTCAATATATTTGTTCGATGCCTTTGTTTTTGCCTAACACACAGAATGAATCTGTGCGGTTTTTTCAGTTAGTTGTGGGTTCTCTCCTTCAAAAACATATATAATCATACAAAAGGTCACTTAGCTATTATTTTGGCGCTTGTAACTAATTAGTGAAGCTATAGTAGAAACTTGTAAAACACTTGGAAGCTGTTTAAATGGAGGTTTAATAGATTTGTATTTATTCATTATTAATTTTTGTTTTTATGTGCAGGTACTTTGGTTACTTTGGTTTTGTACATCCCAATGCACATATCTGCTGACATATATAATGTCAATGTATTGACTTGTTGACACTCCTCCCTCCAAATGTATAGGAGAGAGCCAGTACATTGTTTGTCTTCACTATTTAATTGAAAGTAAGCAGGTGGTACATACTTGGTGTGTAGTTAGTAAAGTGAATGAAGTAAGGAGATGATTTAAC
Source organism: Vandiemenella viatica (assembly GCA_031002005.1). Lineage (NCBI taxonomy): Eukaryota > Metazoa > Arthropoda > Insecta > Orthoptera > Morabidae > Vandiemenella > Vandiemenella viatica. Next base: position 315,360,052 of record JARYHS010013630.1, on the reverse strand, counting down.
TTCTTGAAGAGAAGAGCATATATTGACTATAGCAGACAGTCAAAATTCAACATTTACTTTAAAAAATTGAATTAACCCTTTGACTGCTCTAGACGTGTATACACGCGCACCCTCGCCGCCCTGTCTGTGCTCCAGACGTGTATACACGCACCGCCTTGCCGCCCTGTCAGTGCTCTGGACGTGTATACACGTCCAGCCGCTCGGGTCCCTGTGTGCTCTGCACGCGTTAACGGGCTAGCCTCTTAGAGGCCTCGTCATGTAGTCATATTTCCACCCAGGGTGGTTAGTTGTTTTCCTTATTCAACCCTTGAGCGTTGGCAGCTGCGATCTAATTTGTGTTTCTCTTTTCCTTTTAGTTTTCGCTGAGAAAATGGCACGCCGTCGTGTTTGTACAATGGAAGAAATCATGGAGATTCTTACTAGAAGTGACAATGAATATGATGTCATTAATATGGATCACAGTGATGACCCTTCGACAGGATCTCGAAGTAATAGTACTAAGCCGTGTACATCAGCTAGTGGAAAATGACCATTTGTCTCCACAAGTGAAAATTCTTCAGAATTTGAAGCTACAGATAGTGAGAGCGAAATGTGTGGAATAAGAGAATGCTTTAATGACACGTTTGACCGCATGCGCTTGACGGTTAAGCTGCAAAATACAAGTGTGGATTAGGTTAACATTCCAGCAGTTTGTCATTTTTCCTGATATTTCTAACAGAAGTTCATATGATATCTATTGATGATGAGACCTACAGATACGCGAGAATCAGTTCACACTCTATTTTCGCTATGAAGTGGTATAAAAATTTCTTTTTCCTCATTTTCGAATACTGCATTTTAAATGCTCACACTCTTCGCCGAGTAGTAACCGGACGAAAAATGCCAGTTGCAGAGTTTCATCTGTCTCTGGTAAGGGGCATCCATTCAATACGTGAGGTGTTTTTCTGGATTTCTGGACCCCCCTCTTATGAGACTGGGTTCGCGTGAGACCCCCCCCCCCTCAACCCGCCCCTAGAAATTGCCCTCACAACTTTTTGAGACCTTTATTTTTTTTAGGTCTCAACCTTCCAAAGCTGCACTTTTCGAGGAAATACCCCCCTAAAATCTACTTTCGTGTCATTTGAAGACTTTTTTTTTTTTTTTAGCTCTACAGTCCAACAAGAACTCCCTCTCCCTCTTGGTAGATTTCGCCGGAAACCCCCCCCCCCCCATTTGACCTCACGTAATTTATGGACGCCCCTTGTTGAAGCATATACCGAGAATGAACCTAGCAATGGAAGACACTCTGATAAAGAATATCGTCAAGGATTTACTGGGAGACATTTTCCAAATGTCATTCATATTGAAAATTCAAAAAAGAACACGCCAATGCGTATATGCACTGTATGTTCGAAACAGAAAGTGCGTCGAGAAACCAATGCAGAACATGTAATGTACCACTGTGTGTTATACCATTTTTCAAGGCTTATCACACAAAAAGAATAATTAACCATGGGTAACTGCAGAGTAATAATTATATAACATTTATACGCCTTTAAAACTAAACAAAATTTAAAAACATATTTTTAACTTGCCAGTGGCGGTCAATAGCCGGGTCAAAAAGGTTGGAAAATATGTGCAGAGTTTTTGAAAGGTATTCTCTCAAGATAAATTACTACGCTCACAAACATAAAACATTTCAGTTGCTGTAATATCTATTTAGTATATGAAGTACCACATGTTTGCTTACGCAGACATTCACTTTTAGAGGAGCTTTAAACTGAAAAACCTTAGATGTTATATTAACAGCATTTATTTTGTATCTGGTGTTTCAAATCGCAGAGCGACAGCAGAAGAACGTCACACACAACGCTCCAGACGTATTCAGTACACAGCGGTTCGGTCGAACGCGGCATTCCGGCGCAGGTAAACAGCTTAGGTTTAAACAAAGCAGCAACTCAGCGAGAGCTTGGCCGGGCGAACCGTAGCAGTTAAAGGGTTAACTATAAAATATTAAAGGACCAAAGTTAAAGAAAAACTTTGATCAAGCACTTTAAAACCACCAACACTCATTGGGTGTAAAACAACTTATGAATTTTGAATACCACATCAGTTTTGGAATACGATGGTCTCATTGCATGGAAAACCAAAGCAAATAACTCAGGTCCCTTGTATTATAAGGACAAGGGGTTTTTCAGAGTCATGCTTTTGGCTATAAATGATGTGGAGTAGGAGTTAATAATGGTCGATGTGTGAATGAATGGTTGAAATTTGGATGGAAGGGTAATGTCATACTCCAAACTCTGAGAATTGTTCCAGGAAGAAAATCTGAATTTACCCTCATCTGCACCTTTGACGAATATAGCTAATCTTTTCCAGTGCTTGTGTGTGTGTTTTGGAGACAAAGGATTTGCATTAGACAACAATTTATTGAAACCCTAATCTCAAATATTACTGAATGAACTTGGCAAAATGTCCATTTAGGGATTATTATGAGCTTGCATATTTGAAGAGAAAAATTCGAAATATTGATGTCACAGTTGGGTTTGTTTCATAAACCTACCAACTTACAGGTGCCAAAAGTTACAGCAGTTACATTTATGTTTTGATATTTGCATAATTTCCTGTACCTCAGCTCAAATGATCGAGGTGAGAAAAATTTGATGGCCTTGCAGCGTACTTAATGAAATTTCTCGTGGACTGCACTGGAAACTGTTTCTTAGTAATTATTAGTACACTTAGGGCACATTTTGAATACATTGTTTATGGACAATTTATTTTAAAACAGTTTTATTACATTTTTAATTTCTTGAAATACTCTACGATTAATATTGATTTCTTTGAAGTTGCTTTTAACTTGACACAGACAGCATAGTGGGGAATTCCCGAAGAACAAATTGTGTGCATTTCAAATATTTACGAATGGAATATGTTGTCGGAAACTAGATATTAATGGTAAAAAGAAGCTTACCCCCAAACGAAAGTAACCTATGAAATTTTAAAATAAATTTGACAGTGATTTTAACGTTTCCAATCCCTGAACCCATTTTTTTTTTAAATTTTCAATAACTTTTCAAATTGAAAAACATAACATCAAAATCGAAAAAATGTTGAAATGTACCTTTCTGATTTTCTCATTCTTTTCTCTTCTTTCTTTTAAAAAAAGGATAGATTCAGAGAATGTAAATGTTACCAACAGGAGAGTATTCATATATTTAAATAAAGATCTAAGTGATATCTATGTTTTACTGTTAGTCATTGCTCTCTTTTGAATTCTTAAATTACTTTGTGCATTTGCTGATGAATCCCGTATAATACCGTTCTTTATTTGTGGATGAAAATACAAGGAGCATCCACAAAGTAAAAAGGGAATGGGGTCAGTTCTTCTCACCACTTTTTAACCTTTATAGATGTGCGATGAGAGCTGAACTGAGAATTGATAGAAATATTGATGCATGCCCCTACACTATTATTTATATTGACAATATTCCCTTGTATTGATGGAGTATGAATAACATACTCCATCAATACCGACCATCAATACAATTCTTTCACCCTGTACGATCAATGTTATTGCCAGTATCGCAAGATGTTGTCAATACTATTGGTCATGCAAGGTCTGCTGAAGAGTCGAGGACATGTGATACAAATATGGTAGACAGCCAAGAGTTGGACAGTTTAAATTCTGAGTGACAAGTGTGTTCCGAAAAGAGAAATATAGGGTGACTAGTTGTGTTTTGTGACTGTAGTTACTTAGTGAAAATACTCTGTGTTAAGTGTGAGTGTTGACATTATTTTGATTTGAAGTTATATTCCTTTTTGTGGATGTATATAAATATGGAAAAGAAATGAAAGATAGTGAGTGCAGAACATTTTAAGAGCAATGCAGATATCAATATTTTGTGATTGAATCAAGTAATAAGGCGATTTGTCTAATTTGCATTGAAACAATATCAGTCCTCAAAGAATACAATTTAAAACATCATTATGACATTAAATATTCTTATAAATATGCCAAATTTACAGGAATCCTACATTTAGGAAAATATAAATCTTTGAAACATGGTTTGTAATCTAAGCAGTTGTTATTTAAGAAAGGAAATGCTGAACAAGATGGAGCAACTCATCCTTGTTTCCACTAGGCTCATTCAGTAGCAAAATCATGTACTGTTGGCGAATTAATTAAGGTGTGCATGATTGCAGCAGCATAAGAAATGTGTCCAGATAAAGCTAATTTATTTAAAACATCAGTTGTCAGCAAACTCTGTGGTATAAAGAGTAATGAGGAAAATGCTTGGATATGTCAGAGTTTTAAAATCAGATCACTCATTGTTGACAATTTTGCAAGTTGATTAAAGAGACTGGAAAAAAATGACTTACCATATTGTAATGCAGTACAATGGCTGAGTTTTTTATGTAATTATGTTTAAAGCTATGTGCAATAAAAGAAATTTTTGTAAATGAAAACATCTGTCCTCTTGGCTGAATTATAAAACAAGTGATTATGGAAATAAGTTACCATTTTATACAGATTTGGCTGAACATATGAATGACCTTAATTTAAAATTACAAGGAGATAACCTGCTTCAGCTAGTTTTATGCAGATATATTAGATCCTTTCAAACATAACAAAAAATTGTTTTGTTTCAATCTCAGCTGAACCAAAAAAATGCTTCAACCATTTTAATACATACCAAACATTTATTTGGCAAACTGAGACTCCATTTCTGGTATAATTCACAGTTGAAACATGGCACACAGGGGTATTTGACACAAAAAGTCGATCAGAATTATTTCTACGTAATTTAGGTTTTTGTTCCGCTTCTTTTGTGTGTTAGGACTTATAACTGTGATGTAGGAGTAATAATAAAGAACACATACCTTGTTCATACGCTTTATAACATACTAAGTGAATATTTATAAAATACCTCAAAAATAGGGCCTGATCAAACATGTACACTAAAATATCATTCTGACAAACCATCCCATCCTTCGTCATCGGAACCTTCACCTTTTGGCTCGTTCTCTTCTTGAGTACTCGGGTCCCACTAAAGTAATATTTTAATAGTTAATGGATTGCATGATTTAGATGTTTTGGGGGTTTTGTGCCTGATGAAGCTCAAATACGTATCCTAAGTTAATGAAAGCCTATTAATGGCATCTGTGTTGCTCTAAATCCAACTAATTTTTCTGGAGTGTCTCTCCCTAAATCGTCGAAAATATTTGTTTCTAGCTTCTGCTGCTGCTTCTGACAGAGTGCCTATAGGCAAAAGTGCATACTCTACTATAAGTCGGCCTTCAATCAATACTTCTTGTATAGGTGGCATTGGATGCCACGAGTACAGTTCTTAAATTTTTCGTGGCAGTGGGGAATAATTTATATATATATCTATCTTGTGCCCACTATATATCATTCACATAATAGTATAAAACCTTTCAATCAATGTTTTGTTAATAGCTATTATCTCTGCGGACATCATTTGCTAAAATCGGTCAAATTGTCGAAAGATTTTCTAGGCCGACCCACATTGGTTGGATTGGATTTTATGGGGATTTCAATATATCTTTTGAACCAGTTATGGTATTTCTATAGAAATAAACTCTCAGTTCTCTTAGCAGCCTGCCATTTTCTTTTAATTTCCAATTTAAGTCTTGAAAACTTTTGTTCGAACTGTTGTGTTTGTTCGACCGTGAATGTCAGTTGATTTAAAATATTTTCCTCAACTAATTCCAACTTTTGCACGAAATCATTTCCTTTATCATGTTTAATCATATCATAAATAACTTTTCGGGTCATGAGCATGATACCAGAAGAGCCCATAACAAAGAAAATCTTAGATGAATTAATGTGACGGAAAAGAAGTAAGTTTGTTTCATTGTAAATAATCTAGAATTGTTTTGAATAAATAGACGTTTGGCACTTTTTGGCACCTAATTTTCAATGAAACACCAAGGTAGTACACTAAACTAATACCATACAAGAAATCAGACTCGGGAAAGGTCCGGAAATATAACAAAATCACTCTTTAATACTTTTCGTAATAAAAAAATCAGTACAAAATGAGTCAGCTTTCAAAAATCTACAGAAATAAAGTTGTGTGATTCCTTCGGATGTATGTTAGTATTATTTCAATTCTAGGTACCTGGCTGAACAATATCCATGATTAAAATCACCACTACTCACTTAACGTCACTCACAAATTAAATTGGTACAACTTATAATTTTCTTGTATTTGCTTGGTAACAGTACGTGGGTCTTGCAATGTGCTCAGAAGATGACTGTTTATGGGGTGGGGAATGAAGTTTATCTAAAAAACATAGTTGATTGTTGTTCTATAGACATTTGCCTCGAGTCAGGTAGATATGGGTTCTTGGAATTTGCTGAAATTTTTTTTTTTTACTTTTGATCGGCTTTTTGTGCCAAATACCCCTGTGTGCATGGGTTGTTTTAAAAATTAAATTGAAGTCTTATTTTTCAGATTTTGTTGCAGTTGCAAATATTATGAATAGTCCTTTTAATGCTGATGAAAACCCTAGTCCCAGAACTTCAAATGGAGATGTAGCAGCGTAGCAATATTTTTAAAGAAAAATATTTGAATTTATCTATCATTGATGGAATTTTATAAGAGTCTTCCACTCACACAATTTGATCAGCTGCATAAATTTGCTCACTGATTTTTTTTTACTTATCTTTGTGAAAAACATTCTACAAAATATTTACACACCCAAATTTAATTATGAGCACTTGAAGTCACTGCTGATTATTTCCACTAGTAAACTTGATCCACAACTGCAAACCCTTTTTGCTTTATGCCTTATCGACATTGAGGCCATTAGAGGCTGGAAAAGGCTGAGGGCAAGGGATGGGAAGCAATTCAACCATGGCCTTTTGAAGGAACTATTCACCTTGAGTAAAACTATAGAAAACAGAAATCTGGATTGCCGAACGGGGTTTGGAACCTGCATTCTCTGGAATGTGAGTCCGGAGTATTTAACGCTCACCCACCATGCTAGATCAACTGTAAACAATCGCCAGTGGAAAGTTACAGCTATGTAAACTCATTAATTGTAATTATAATATTTAATATCATAATGTAAATTGCCTATGTAGATCACTTATTTTAAGTTTTCGGGGCAAATTTCATTTAATTAATTACTGTTAAAATGTTAATTTTCATTATGTATATCCGTTATTCTGTTTCTTAATTGTTTGTTAAATAAAAACATTTGATTATTATTTTGTACAATTTACTTACAATGAAGATTTTACAATACCAACAAAATGGACTATGGTGAGCCAGACTGGTAGTGCTTGTGGGCTTGTGTTGACTCACAGACCAATTACAAAGAATCATAGATTAAACTAGCATCTATCTTTAATTCAATTAGAATGATATTTTTAATATTCTACCTGTGAACTACCTCTCCTGCCTTCGCGAACCACAGGTTGAGAAACACGGTCTAGACCCAAGCTTCCCAAACTAGGAATGCGAAGACATGTTGAGATGGGCATGGGATGCAAGGTAGCTTTGCTGTCGATGTGGACATTACCAAAACTTTATACTATCAGACGTACTGTGTATCCTTCACTGCCAGTTATAGTCATAAACCTTTATTCTGATACCGCATATTTTGCTAGTTTCCTGTGTTAGTACTAAGAAGTTTCATAAAATATCAGCAGGTCCCTGTAATTACAATGTGTAGTGCTTTAAGAGCAAATTTTGGAAATAAAAAATGATACTGCTGCCAAATATGATTTTAATTAAATAAATAAATCAAAGCTTCAGAAGGCTTATAGACTCACAAGGTCATATTATAACAAAAGAAATATATCAAGACAGGCCAAACTCAGATATTACAAAACAGTGGTACTGCCAGAAGCATTATATGCATCAGAAACAACCACGATTGGGGCATCAGGCATAACAGAAGCGGAAAAAGTTGAACGCAAAATCCTTAGAAAATTTTTTGGAGCAATATATAAAGACAGTATATGGATGAAAATGCCAACGAAAGAACTATACGAACATACAGATCGACTGACAGACATGATCAGAAGACGTAGATTACAATTCTATGGACATTTACAGCGAATGAACAGCACTAGACTCACAAAGAGGATCTTTGATGTGGTAAATGGTTCGCTCAGGAAAACCAATTGGTTCCAGGAAATAGAAGAGGACTTGAATCACGCAGGGATCAGCAAGGAAATGACACGGGTAAGGGGACAATTCAAGGACAAAATTATGAACACAAAATTTAAAATACAGAAGAAAACAGGAACAAAGTGGACTGAACAAAGGAAACAGGAACACAGTGAGCGTATGAAGAGGTTTTGGGAAGAGAAGAGGAAGAAGACAAATACAAACAAAAACTGAATAATCATGAATAATTAGAGTTTAAACACTGTCCTCAAGGGCAATAATGATTATTATTAATAATAATAAATAAATCAATGTTTTCGGATCAAGTATTACAACCGTATTCCAGTATATCACAGTAAACGTTGTGATTGTCTTAAAACTTTTTCAAGCACTTATTTGTTAACAGCTCTATGTTGTGCACTTTTTGACAACCAACCAAGATTAGGAAACCTTGTAAAAATTAATGAAAGCTCATCCTTCCCAGAATTTATTTTTTTTCTTTGTTACTTTTTTCTGTAAATTTAAATTTGTATTTTCTTTTACTTTTTATAAAAAAAATAATATTTGTAATTTTATAATAAAAAATAGCTATATTTTATTTCATACTTGCTTCTTTATCCTTTTTAATAACAAAAGTTGTTTCTGGGAAAGGGGGAGGTTCAAATTTTTCTTTTGACAGAAGGTGTTGCGTGTTAGTGATGAATAATTTACCAAAAATGCTGAAAGAATATAAAATAAAATTTTGTGGAAGGAAAAAGTAAGCAAGTGCAAGGGAAAAAAATGGTTATATAGGGAAATTGCCATTGGAGCATTTGCTCTATTGTAAGTAAATTAAATAAGAAAAACTTTGGAAACCTCTAGTTTAGATGAAACTACAAGACAAAATTAATGAGTCTAAAATGAGAGTAAATATTATATTTCATTTTCATCTTGTCAATATTGCAGTCAGTATCTAAGCTTATAGAATATAACATTTCCACTTTATTTTCAGGAAAAGGTGTCGGACTATTGAAGGCATCTGTTTTAAGGAAATGGTTCATTATTTCCTCAAGCTCACAGATAGAATCTAGTCAAAAATTTCAGGTGACTCTGCAAAAAGCTGCTGCAGATATTAACTTTAGAATAGAAAGGACAAAAATTTATTCAGTCCCTGACGAAAAAGGAATATCGGGATATATTGATAGTATTGAACAATTACTAGTATCAGATAATCCACAGATCATCTTAATTATAGTGAACAATAGAAGAGCTGATAGGTACAGGTATGTATAAACACTTATCAGTTCCTTCTTGAAATTTTGTAATAACTCTTGACCACAGACAAATAGTCCACAATCTATACCTTCCAGTAGCAGAACATGCCTATATCCATGATTTTGACTCCTTTACAGTGAGGAGGGCTGTCAGAGTTTTCTCAGAAACCAGCATCCCATCTGAACTTTGGAAATGGGAACTTGCATACCAAAATATCCTAGATACCAGACATATTTCTGGCCTAAATCACCAATAAGACAATACCCATAATCCATCACCTATTGTTTATTTATTCATAATTTTAACAAAATTTATTTATTTTCCCCCCATTTTTCCATTAATACAATTTTACAGTTTTATATTCATGTACTAGATTTAGCTCAGTTTACCCACCACTTCGATGAACTCCACCCTGATCTGCTAGTAGCTAGTTATGCAGTAGGCTGTGTTGTGTGCATTCTCCTCCTTGCAAATTGCCCAATTCTACATAGATGAGTAAGATTTTATTGTAAAGAAGGGTCCACATTTTTGTGTTTGTGTGACCCTCCTGTGGTAAGTGACTGATTTATTTCCTGTCCCTCCTTATTTAGTAAATTGTTGGAGTATAATGAATAAAGTTTTGGAGTTAGTAGCTAACTGGAGATGACTTAATCATAAATAGTTATAGGGATTGTATCTTGGATAAAGGAAAGAATTCTTGACAATGGAGCTTTTTCTTACAGTTAAAGGTAGAGGAGGATCTGGCAGAGGATCATTTATACTGGTTAGTGATGATTATTAAAGTTGATGTTTTTCACACATGTTGAGCTTGAATTGTGAGGATACATTTTTGCTGGGATAGAATCATTACTTACATAAATAGAAAGATGATTCGAAAAAAATGAGACCATAGAGTTCAGTGTTATGATAGATGGGGATTTAAGTGTATCGTGTGTTAACTGGAAGAGAAAAGGAGCTTGAAAAGGAAAGAGAACAGAAATTCGCAAACACATTAATGAGAGAAAGAGGGTTTACACAATTAGTGGAACAAAATACCAGGTAAAACAATAAGCTAAAATTTTTCCTGAATAAAGGCTGATGAAAATTATGTGGGATTTGAATTAACAGAGTTAATAAGTGGTAATGAAGAACCTGTTAAAAGCATAAGGGGATTCAGAAAACCAGTAATCAAGGTACAATAAAAACAAGAAAAGGGTTTAATAAATGAGGAAGAATTTTTGGAAGAGTTTCAGTGTGTGTAAGGCCTTAGTACAGTAGAAATTAAGTGAAAATAGTTCAAAGAAACAATAAGATCAGGGGAAGAAATGTTTGTTCCAAAATGGAAACAAAGAATCTGCACATAATTTGCATATTACAACAGGGATGTGAAGATGCTGATGAGGTTGGTGAGAACGAAACAAACTTCAACAAACAAGTGCGGAACTTTCGCTTGAAATCCTACATCTGCTTTCACATCAGCAATTTTTAATGTGAATGTACTCCGCATGTTTTGTTTACTTTGCAGTATATATTATTCTTTTCTCTTTATTCAAGCCCATCGTAGCTTAGCTAGCAAAAAATGTGGTTGTCTTCTAACAACCTTGTAATAAAAGTAACAATGAACAAAATGGTGTTATATCTAAGTGACGAATTTACAGATTTGAACTTGCATCTAAAGTAAAGGTCAGGCAGGCTACATCGAGCTGCACCGAGCCCGCACTGTCATCGACCGGCACTTTTATTATTGTTGTCGCCCGCTTGATTGAAGTGAAATCAAACGATACCGCACCGTGTGCGGGCCATCATTAGTTTGGTTTAATTTTTGGCAAAACTGTTCAACAGCACATAACGTGATGGAAATCGTAAAAAAAAAAAGTTACTCTGTTAAATGTATGGGGAGGTATCCTTAAAAAGTTGTTCTTTTTATAAATTTATCTATTAATTGGTTTTATGGTTTTATCAGTAAAATTTTATTAAAAGTGATTCAAACCTAGCAGAATTACAATGTTGTGACACCATACACACTATCTCTCTCTCTCTCTCTCTCTCTCTCTCTCTCTCTCTCTCTCTCTCAAGCTCCCTACAGAGGACCTGATTTGGTCAGCCTGACCATATCAGCCATAAAATCAGTTCTCGCATCCACACGAGGTCTGATCTGCAGTCTGCTTTATACAGTCGGCATGGACACATGGTGACATGTCACCGGTTTTTTTCGAAACCACAAACAATGCACTTGTTTTGGCATTCACAGTTAATTAAGAAAATAACAGATTATGGTCGAAGATTGGCTTAAGAACAGGAATGAATGTAGCCTCCTGAAACTAATTAGAGAACTTGACACCGATGATTTACCGAGCTGTTAAATTTAGTGAAACCTCTGATCACAAGGCAAGTTATTATCATGAAAGAATATGTAACTGCAGAAGAACTATTAACTGCAACTTTTTAAGTATTTATCAATGGGTAGATAGTATGCCAAGTTCAGCAGTGCCATATCTGCACATTACTCTCGCAAATAATACCAGAAACTTGCGAAACTATTTGTAAGGTTTTAAAAAATTGTGTACAGATAAAAACTCCATTTTTAATTAGAATTTTTAAATTAAAAATGACAAAAAACTTACAGTAACTTATTTTTTATTTTCATAAGAATAATTTTCAATTTTATTAATTACAGTATTAATCTGAATCATTTTCCATGATTAAAAATTCTTTTAAAACTTTCTGTTCCATCCATCACTGCATTTGGTTGTTGGGAACATTTTGCCAGAAAATTATTATGTTCATTATGTTGATGCCTAAAACAGAATACGAATACTTAAATATAGCCAGGCAATATGAGAGAATGTGGCAATTTAATCACTGAGGGTTGATGTAGGGCAGGAATGTTATTTTAAAGCCAAGGAGAAGTGGATCACAATTTTACAATTACAAGGGGATATTTAGTGTTGTACTATTAACACAAATTATGAGTTACTTTACATGCATACATTCCTACACCAATGGACCTGTATCAGATGGAGAGATATTAAAATGCACAAAATTTTATAATAAGTTTATTGTAGATGAATTGACTCTGCTCTAAGTGTCATTGTTGCTTGGAAAAAATACATTGGCCCTTATGTTTCCATCGACAACAATGCATTTGTTCTGAATGAACATTTCTTGAAACCATACACACAGAAAAAAATATAACACATGAAATAAGAAGTTTTATTTATAGACTTCTCAAAGCTAGAAGGATCGTGGAAAAAAATTTCGGCATTCTGGCATCAAGTGTCCAAGTATTCCTGATATTCAAAATGTTGATAAAATAATAATGGCCAGTTATCTATTACATAAATATTTACATGAATTTGCTGCCTGGCATCTCCATTTCTGTGTAGTTTGCCGGAAATATCAAACCAACACCGAAAATCTTTGTGCATTTATTAAAATTCCATTAACACCCTCCCCACAGTGACAACTTTCTCCTCTGAGACTTTACATACAGATTTTTACTGCGCGAGAGTCTCAGACCAACTGGGGCTGATGAACAGATTTGAACAGATTTGTGAACATAACATAATTACAAGGGATCTGGTGTTTTTTATCATTTAATTAAAAGAATTTATTACATCAGAACCACATAAATGTAATGTTGTTTTTCCACTTGTACTAGGAATTGAGCAAATAATGTTTTCTAACTTTTCAGTGCAATTAAAAAAAAATGTTGTGTTGATAAAGCTGTTCCAACACAGTTTGTTTTGTAGGAATTGAGCAAATAATGTTTTCTAACTTTTCAGTGCAATTAAAAAAAAATGTTGTGTTGATAAAGCTGTTCCAACACAGTTTGTTTTGCTGAAGAATACTGGTGGAAATAACACACTTGCAGTTGCTTCAAATATAGCAATTCAAATGTGTTGCAAGATTGGTGGAGCTCCATGGAGTGTTGAAATTCCATTGAAGGTAAACAGATTCCTGTAAATTGAAGAGTCCAGGGTGAAGTATTCTCATGCAGTGGTGATTATGATACCGGTACTTTACTAATTTCATCAGCATAAGTTGTGATTGCTATGAATTATTCAACGTAATACTTTTGGCGTCAGGGGGTTCAATCATTTATATAGTATCATGCTAATTAATTCAAAGCAATATATATGTACATATGAAAATTATTATTCATAAGGAAAGGCTGGGCAACATTATTGTATTAGAATTAAAACCCACAAATTTATAATTACATGTGAACATGTTTTTTTCCCCATTCAATTAAATCAATGAATGAACTTTATTAACCATTGTAAATGCAAATCCACAATAGCATTTTAAGCTATTAATTACAAAGATCTTAGCATTTCACAATAGTCGAGCTCAACAGAGGGTGTGAAGTTTCTTAGATATGTTCTGTGAAACACATAAAAGCATGACTGGGTTTTCAGAAATTGAGTTCTGGCAAACTGTGGAATGATTAAGTTCTTTTACCATTCACTGATGAGGGCAGTGTGACATAGTACAATGGCTGACTACCATCGTGTGTAGCCACAACGAGAGATGTGGCATGTGTTGGGATGTTCAGGCAGCTAGCAGCCTTGTGTCCAGTGACATGAGCTGATGAAGTGTCGTTGGACAGGCCATCAGAAGTCAAGTCATCGCAGCCACTATTCACAAGCAGTCTTGAGGTATCTCTTTGTTTTCTTCCACTGATGAAAACTCGGGACCTCATCTGTCCCAGTGTCATTCTCAATTCAGTGGGACCTGCATATTAACTCACCAAACAATAGTCCAGATTTTTCCAGCCATAGACTTCGCTTATTTGCAAGTATTCCCTCCCACATTCACTCAGTGTTTGTGCGCACATGATTTGTTGCTCTCCCTCTCTCCTGGCAAGAGGTCGCTGTAACTTTCCAAGATTTCTGAAAAATACCCGAGTTTCTAGTGAGTTGCAATAAGTCATATTTGCTGTCTGCCATTCATGTTGTTCTTTACCTTCGAGGAACAAGTTATTGCCTTGCTTCTCGCTTGGGAGTCATCCACCAGTTCAACTTGACAATGGGGCACCTTATCTGGGAGCATAGTGCTCAGCTCCTCCGTAAGTGTACATAACATTCAGATAATTTTTATTAAGTTCTAGCTGCCCCGACAGACTTCTTTCTGTCAAAAGTTATTGTCCTATCGTAGTCCAATAGAAAAAATAAATAAATAAAACGTATTACAGAGTGATCAAATGATTTAATGTCTCAATAATAAACATCGATTACTAACAAAAATAAGTTTTCTATTTCATACACTGCAAGACGTTAGTAATAATGTGATGATATTTTTATTGTAATCATTTGTGGTACACTGATATTTTTTGTTTGGTTATCTGGCGCGTAAACAAATAAAGCTGACACCTTTCCAAGGCGGGAGAAGGCAACATACAATTGTCCATGAGAGAAGCATGGGTTTTCAAGATTAATGCCGCAAACACTAAAAGACTGACCCTGGGATTTATTTATGGTCATAGCGAAAGCAAGCCGCACTGGAAATTGCAGTCGTTTAAATTCAAATGGTACGTCAGTTGGTATCAACACATCTTCTCCCTTATATTTTCCCTTTGGAATGGTTGCTTCGATCACATTGTTCAGTAATTTTTTCACTGTAAGCCGTGTGCCATTAAAAAGACGCGGTTGGTTGATATTTTGCAGCATTATGACCACTGATCCTACTTTTAATTGAAGATTATGAGGCAGCAATCCTGTCAAATCCAGTGAGTTCAAAAATTCTGGTGGATAGTTGACGACAGTCATCTTGGTTAATTGCGCAATCAACTGATTTGTATATCCTTAATTCACCGGCAGTTTCATTTTGAATTTCGAAATTTATTTAATTTACGTCAGTGTTTTTGTCTCTGCAATATATTTCGGTCATTCAACCAAAACATCGACAGGAAATGTAATGCAGACAGTCAAAACGTTTAGAGGGATTTTGTCATTACCAATGCCAATGAGTTGTTTTGAAAACATTTCTTGAGATCAATCATTTTGCAATTCCAAAGATAATCATAAAGCGCCTTTGTTTTGTTTTGATTGACTGGCAGTAATATTATTTTCGTTGATGACACGCAAACATTTTTTTCCCTTCGAACTTTATTTTGGGCATGCATAGATTATTAATATCCATACAGTCTAATCAACTTGAAGGCATACCAGAGCTAATCCTGACACGCCTTTGTTTTGTTTTGATTGGCTGGTTTGTATGGGAAAAGAAAGGTGTTGATTTTACTATTTTCCTCGCAATTTTTACGTTTTTTCTCTCCATAAGAACCTTCCTTGTGGATTAACGAAAATATGAAGGAAAAAAAATTAGCCGAATTGGTCGAACCGTACTCGTGTTTTGCACTTTGCATCACATTTAACGATTCATTTTTATTTATATAGAAGATTTTAAAAGTTAGAAAGTATTATTACTCGTAGCCAATTCAACCATCGTGAATTCTACCTGAACATAGTTTAAAACGAATGAAACCCATCACCACAAGGCTTACCACAACATTCTTAAAATAATAGGAAATGTGTGGCTCGATCGTCAGACGATAATGCATATCGCTTCTTAACTGACATACCAGTAATCGATTTTGCTTTTTAGGTATTCTTAATATTGCATCCTTCTAAACTGATGAATTCTATTTTCATAGTCGAATCTTTTGTGGTAGGCGGCATGGGTGTAAATGTAAACACACTGAACAAATAAACACACAATTGGTTTTCGAGAGAAGCGAAAATTTAAAAGCAACCAAGAAAATGCACGCACGGAGGAAATAATGATAACACACTTACATTAGTGATATTATTTTCGCTGATCACACGCAGGCATAGTTTAATATCCATAGAGCCTAATCAACTTGAAGTCATACCAAAGATAATCCTAACGCGCCTTTGTTTTGTTTTGATTGAGGGAAAAGAAAAGGGCTGTTTTAAGGGTTTTTCCGGCAATTATTCGAATTTTTCTCGCCGTAAAAACCATCCTTGAACTCCAACGAACTTTTAAAAATAAATAATTGGCCAAATTGGTCCAGGCGTTGTTGAGTTATGCGCTTACCAACACATTTTGTGATTCATTTTTATATTATAGATTCGCTTGTCCTTTCAATTTTATTTATCACTTACATATCAGTAATAGGGAAAGAGGTGGGATGTCACATTTCAGGCAACATCTAGATTTCCATAGCATCCTATAGGACACACATACTATCATGTTATACATTATAAAGGGAAAGAAGGTTCCTGGTTATTAAGTAATGGCTGGTTACATCTTCCTTGGACAGAGAAGAATAGGAGGTCTTTATACTCTTGGTTAGTTTGGTAATAATTTATAAATTTTTATTTAATTTTTGGTAGACCTCTAAATTTTATTAGAAAAGGTGAAATGGAAACAAGTGACATTCTGTAACTATGGAACCAATGAAAAATGTAACTGCAGAAACAATTGTTTCAATAATCTGAAAGACTCAGATGCAAACAAAATTATATGTGCCTTGGATGTGTTGGGTGAATATAATGCACAAAGTTCTTACCTTACTGTCCTTATCAGAGTTTAATTCATAAGAAGCAGGAACAATTAAGAATTATTCAGCAGTTGTTAAAAATTTTCTTTGCGGCACCCAATGATGGTAGAAGAATAAAAAATGGCAGTCATCCTGCAAAGATGACAATATGTTCAAAAATGGTCATTTTAAATTCCTATAGTAACATCTATAAATCATAAGAGAGTGCTTTCATTTTAATTTTAGTTAACTGGACAGTACCACAAGTAGTTACTCCATCTGTAAGGATTAAGAGTGTTACGAGGACCAGAGGGTCAAAGATTTTTCTACAAAACTGAATGTGAATGACAGAGCGTGAACCATATACTTAGTTGTGTTTCATTTATGTTGCAACATTAGTGTGGATGTGTTTCTATTAACCCTTCAAATAATTTTTTCATCCTATGCCTGTTTTTCCTGGCTTATTTCATTTACCTGTTCTGGAACCATAGTAGAAAGAAATTCTGAAAAGTAATTTAAGAAAAACTGGCTTATTAAGCATATATTATTTAAACAAGCACCTCCTGTGATAGGCCTCTTATTTTTTATCGAAAGCCTGTTGATCATCGAGGGTATAATTTTTGGCAGTTTTCACTGATAACTTTCTATTTTTTCCATTTATGTCCCTTGTGTCTTTTACATCGAATTGGATGGCAATGCTTAAGTTTCTGAATTGTTTGATACCCATGACTCCCTGCAAAATTTCAATTCTGGTGCCACCCTTCAACCACACTTTATCAAGAGTGATTTTGGCCTTTTTTAGACACCAGTAAGTATAAAATATCTAAAAAGGCCAAATTTCTTCTCTATTGGTATCACACAAGCTTTTCTGAGAATATTTTTGGTGTCATCTGCAGTCCCGTTCTACTGAAGATAAATTTTTGTGTACTCTATAAGAGTGTCAATCAGATTAATAATGTGTTGGAAAGCAGAAAGTTCTTCAGTTACATCATCACAGTTTTTTAGAACAATTTTTTTACGAGGATTCTTGCTAATTTGCCAGTTACAGGGTTTTTCTTCAATATACAAATTCCACTTACTTATTTAAAAACCTTCCCTTTTTGTAAATTATTTTTACATAAACATTATCACTGCCTGAATCGCAGATGACAACTTCAACATCAGTAGAATCATTGTGTGTCGGAGAAATATGAGGTGACTAGAAAACTTGAGGATATAAAAATTCTTCAGGGTGTTGTACCGGATAAGTTCTACCATACATGATGTTTTGGCAGCTACCTCCATTGTCTTAATCAGGTGAAATGGTAGGTCGAAATAGCTATTGTGACATCACATCAACCAGCTGGATATTTATATGAACCAGTCAGTGATGTGTTGTTACTGTAGCAAATTTGACCTACCATTTCAACCTCAAAATGTCGTGTATGGCAGAACTTATCCAGCTGTACGCCGAGAAAGACTCAATTCTCACACAAGCTTGAGGAGGTACAAGAACATCTCCATAATTCTCTGAGTCAGTGTCATTACAGAATGTATAAGTAACTCTGATTCATTGATATCAGAAGCACTGTTGACAGATCTGAGTGCCTCTTCATCCGAAAGTTCTTGTGACACCAACTGATAGTCGTCAGGAGACACACAACCTTTTCTTGACACAACTGGAGGGGACATAGTGTATCTCTCCTTTTCTGTTATATTATTATGGTAATGAGCTTCTTTATTCACTGTTTTTATTTACAGTGCCCCCTTTTTTTCCCTGCATAAATATACAAATAGGTACCCAAAAGAAACTGAACTAATGTTGTAGAAGGTGGAGTTTTAGTAGTACCGGTTTTTAACACTTGGAGCGTATAGTCCTTCCATCCCTGAGTCAGTATTCCTATTGTCGTCACTAGAGAAGGTTGTGTTTGGCTGGTGTAATTTTTTTGCTACTGTTGATGCAATGGCTGATTCTTGTGAAAAGCACGCGGCCATGAAGTTTTGCTTCCTACTCTGAAAAACTGGCACAGAAACTCTTGAAATGTTGAAAATAGCATACAAGATTGATTCTATGGGAAAAGTCCAAGTGTTTGAGTGGTTTTCCCGTTTCAAAAGTAGTGAAATGTCAATTGATATCAAACCTAATTTTGGACACCCTTCAACAGCCCAAACCGATGAAAATGTCACAAACAAAATCAACATAAAAGATCGATGACATCCAATCAAAGAAGTTTTGGAGCTGTCTAGAGTGACTTGTAGCTCAATTCGGATCATTTGACGTGGTATGAAAAGAGTATCTGACAAATTTGTGCCTCGATTGCTGACAGCACAGCAAAAACAAGATTGCTTGAAAAGTTTTAAGGAAGATTTCTGAAATGATCCAAACTTTTCCTTCAAGGTCGTCACAGGTTACGAATCCAGGTAACAAGTGAAATCAAACATCAAGATGATGTTGATTTGTTTCTTTGATGTGCGAGGAGTTGTTCATTCAGAGTTTGTGTAAAATCTTCTAGGACTTTTCACCAAGATAGCGCATCAGTAAAAATACATTGCGACATTTTGGAGCCTGCCTCCGGCTCTATCTTGGCAAAAAGCCCCAGAAGATTTTCGCAACTGGCTCACTGAGAAAGCCTACATTCTCTCATCATTCAGAGTTTGTTCCACAGTGTCAAACAGTTAACCAACCCTTTCATCTGGATGTTTTGAAACCATTGCTCAACAATGTGGGACAGAAAAGTCCTGATATGTGGAAGTTGGGTGACTGGTTTTTCCATCACAACAATGCCCCTGCTCATACAGCCCTAATTTTTGTCAAAACATACCATTACTCCCATGTATGATCTGTTGGCCCATAAGCTATACGTGTAGTGTGTGCCCCCATATATATTAGTTATTATTAAATTAATAATCCCTTTAATGCAAAATAATGGTTAATGTAATGATAGTAAAAATATACGAGGATAACTTCCTGAAGAATCAAAAGTTCGAAACATGCTTTCTGTATCGTTTCCAAGACCGATGTGAACAATGTACATACTCTTCAAACAAACATTAAAACTTGGACCACCCACTGTTACACACTGTTTACATCATAGGTTCCCAAACTTTTTTGACCTACCGCCCCCTTTTCGAAAAAAAATTACTCACCCCCCCCCCCCCCCCCCCCCCCCCCCGGTTTGAAAAAAACAGTACCGACGTCTTTTATAGTTGTAATCAATGTTGTGTAATCCATAGCGCTTCAATTTAATTGGCTTGTTCCCGACTTCTTCAAACAGTGATTTGATGGCACCACTTTTAGGTGAATTGGGCTATATTAAATATTGAAAAACAAGGGCAGATTTTTAAAATTACTTTATTAAAGAATATTAAGAATGTTGGTGCCTTGTAGAAAATTTGATTAAAAACATATATTGAAAATTATTGTAAAAATTATCAGTGAGAGGTCTGAGTTCATAATAATACTAATTTTTCTACATTTGGTACTATATTTGTCAGCAGGAGTCTTAAGTCGCTGCGTTCCACTACTGACAATCTGTTTCTATTCTTTGTTAGTAAATTGCTTACTACACTAAGTCCCCTTTCGGTTAAATATGACAACGGGAATGCGACAAAAAAACTTTTTTCTTGCAGCCCACAAAACCGGATATAAATCTGGATTTTGCCTCTGTAGCCAAAATTCTTGATGTCCATTTTTAATTTCAATTTTAATTCTTCATTTGTTGACAGTTCTATCAACTGTTCCTGTAGCGATAAATCTGCTGTTTGTAGATTCGAGAAAGGTTCTAATACCCAATCTGGAATGGTCATGTTAAGAACATCCTGAAATCTATTTTTAAAATCTTCTTTAAGTGCTTCCATATGTTAACAAAATACTAAAATATCTTCATCATTTGTTTCCACAGAGGAAAGATTTGAAAACTCATAGAATTGTCTTCGACCCACATTCTGTTTGTACAGGGCAAGTTTTGACATGAACGCACAAATAACTGACTTTGCTTTGATCAAATTCAAATTATCTCCTTGCAGCTGTAGGTTTGATTCATTAAATTTATGATATAGATCAGTTGAATGAGCTATATCATTCTTATATTTCAATAAATTTTCTCTTGATAAAACATCCTTTTTTTTTTTCAAAAAAAGTTCCACTTCCGGTTGGCAGATCTCCATCAAAAGTGGATAGAATTGAGATATTCAGGTCCGAAACTTGAATATGTAATTTCATAACAAGCTGTTTGACAGAATTTGCTCAAAACTGATAAAAAGGCAGCCATAAAGATGGACGGGAGAACAGTCAATTCGAGTTAATATAAGTCTAATTCATGGTTATATTAGCAATCCATACATTGGCGGGATAACTGACTGTCTTCAGAGGACGTCTATGTATGAGCCAGCGACAGACAAGACCCCTCGCTCCCCACTAACACACAGTCCTACAGACCGTCTTCGATTCACGCATTTTCAGCTAAAATGGTAAAGATGTTCTAAGTTATTTTATAAAAATATATCACAGATTTTCATCTCGGTTAAAATTAAAAGGCGCAGTATAATGAATAAAAATTTAGAGAATGAGGCGTATCAATGCATTTCTTAAGCCATATATCCCGAATGCAGGGTTGAGGTTTTTCAAAACAATAATTCAGATTTTGCATAATAAATGGAAATGTTCAGAAGAAACGGAATAGAAAGGTAGATTCATGTGACCCAACTTGATGGTACTTTGTGATTCGGTTGTTTATAAGAGGATGAAGAGAGAACAGAAAACAAAAAATAAAATATTGAAGAAAGAGAGGAATATAAATTAATTAATATAATATAACTATATAAATACTATTGACATAAATGAATTATTATACCCACAAATTTTACTGTATCATTATCATTAGTGTTTCAAGATACAGGAATATGTTGTACCATGCTTTGAGAATCGAATTTTAACTGAATTTTGTAATGTGGTAAAAACTGTCTCATCCAATTTTATAACCATCTGTTTGATGCCCCTTAAATGTAACGTACGAGGCATATGACTGAAATCTTCCATTTTTCGCGATAAAATATAACTATCTGCACACAGAGCTCATAACTGACCGATGCCCTTCGACTTGCTGAAATTCCTAAGGGAGTTTGCCAGCGTACTGTAATACTGACGGTTTCCATCCACAAATCCGGAGGGACTGAGCCGTGATGGGCTGAGTGGCCTTGTTACTGTGTGTGTGTGTGTGTGTGTGTGTGTGTGTGTGTGTGTGTGTGTGGGCGACTAAGGGCTGAGCGTGTCAGAGGCTATGATTGACGGACAAAGTCTGTCCAGGACACTCGATAATCTATCTCTCCAGCATATGAGCGGATTTTGTAGACACGTTAAAAAGAAATTTTTCCATTTTCAAATCCGGTCACCATACTATTTAATAATTTTCCATTATAAAATTTCCGGAGCCCTGATTACTTCTGTTCCATTATATACAGGGTGGTCAGAAATTCACTCATCGGCGGGTAAGGGCAGTGTTCGGGACGTTGCACTAACGAAATAAATACAAAAAAATCTAGTAAAAGTCGTACCGTTTTTAAGTTATACGCAGCTAAAGTTGGCCAATAACGAAAAGAAAAACTCTCTTCGTAAGTGGGGATCGAACCCGCAACCTTCAGATTGAGAGTTTGCCGTCTTACCGACTACGCTGCCAAGGCACTAGTGTTTCCTTGTTTTTAGAATCCACTAGGGCGGACTGTTTGTTCGTAATTGGAATTGATCGGTAATCCGCGACGTTTTTCGGGTGGTGGGGCTAATGGATTTTTTTTTATGGGAATTGTTTTTTAATTAGTTGATCTGCTTGATAAATAATCTTTAATTTTTGTACAAAAGTCGTTTCGTTACTGGCACAAAAAAAAAGAAAAAAAAAATCTTCATACTTAATTTATTCGTTGCAAAGAAGCTTCTTTTATTCCATGTAATCGTATTTCACTAGATTTCAATCACAACATTTTTATTGATTAACGTAAACATCCTTGCTACTATTTTGCAACAATAAAACAAAAAACAATAAACTTTTGGAAAAAAGAACTATAAACCCATTCTATCGTTTGTAATGTAACTTTCTCTGCTGCAAAAAGTCTGTTCTTATTCAAACAAGTTGTAAACATTTTGGTAACGTGTATCAACTCGCTAACCGCGCGGCAAGCCGCAAAAGGTAAACAAGCCGTTACTCATTGAAAGTCCTTTTTTCACTGATACAAAACAAAATTACTATACAGTAGTTTCATTTCCAACTTGACGTAATCAGTCACAACATTGAAACCCAACACGGACTTACAATAAGCGTCACCCGCGACAGTAACCGTAAAATAAATAATCTCTGAAAAATCTTGTTTTTAGTATAAAATGTATCCCAATAAACAACAATAACAAAAAAATATGGTCGCTTACATTTTACAGCAACTGCTCAAAATGTCCTCCTCACTGCAATACCGGCACGACAACGCTGAGTTACTGAATTTGCGAGTCTTCCAAAACTGTAACTTTATCTAATTTCATCAAAAGCTAGAATTATCCTACCCAAAAGTTCTTCCTCTGTTTCTACTTCAGTCCCATAAACAATGGCCTTGACAGCTCCCCAGAGATAAAAATCCATTGGGTTGTAGTCTGGTGACCGAGCTGGCCAGTGAATTGGGCCTCCTCGACCAATCCACAATGCATTTAAGTGTTGACGTACCGGTACTGCAAAATGCGGCGGCGCGCCGTCATGTTGAAACCACATGTCATTACGAATTGCCAAAGGAACGTCTTCTAAGTACAACAGAAGGACGTTTTCATGAAATGCTAAATAAGAAGCGCCATTTAAACGTTGCGGAAGTAGAACAGGGCCTAGTATAAACTCGCCCAAAATACCCGCCCAAATGTCAACACTAAATCTGTGCTGGTATGACTTGACAAAAATTACATGTGGATTTTCTATATCCCAGATGTGGCTGTTTCGGCTGTTAAAACACTCCTAACTGGTAAAGCACGCCTCATCCTTTCACAGCATCTTCCTTTCAAAGTTTGGATAATCGTTAGATTGCTGCAGGTACTACTGTGAAAACTGAACTCGGAAGTGGAAAATTGTCTTCCTCCAAATCTTGGACGTTTTGAAAGTGAAAGGAATGTAACCCTTCGTCGTGAAGGACATCCAAAACGGTGGCTTGTGAGGCCTGGTAATTAAAAACAACAAAAATGACCCTATTGAAAGGCTGCATTTACACGGAGAATTTGAGGGATCACTTAGACTGGATGTACCTGCAATGCGTTGGCAATGACCCTAGAGCTTGTCCTCGGATTATCAGCAATCGTTTCCAGGACATTGTCTTCAAATCCTACACTCCTCCTGAACCGATTTCGTCCGGCGTCGGGCCTGTGGACAACAATACTTCCCGTCTCCCTCAACCCTCTGTCAACCAACACAAAAGTTGACCGATGGAATCACATGATTAGGAAATCGAGTCGTGTAAATCTTAACTGCTTCGGCCCTGTTTTGTCCAGCAGTGCCATACGCCAAATGCATATCGGCGTACTCTTCAAACGAAAATTGATGACGTTGCATGATGACAGTGTCTTTATCGGTAAGTTGCGTTCTACTGCGAGACTTCTTCTGGCATGGTCCTTTAGCCCCACCACCGACTTCCCGAAAAATGTCGCGGATTACCGATCAATTCCGATTACGAACAAACTGTCTGCCCTAGAGGCTTCTAAAAACAAGGAAATTCTAGTGCCTTGGTAGCGTAGTCGGTAAGATGACAAACTCTCAATATGAAGGTTCCGGGTTCGATCCCCACTTCCGAAGCGAGTTTTTCTTCTCGTTTTCTTTGGCTTTCCCATGCCTCGAGTACGCTTGGCAACACCGCCTGTGGAAAGCTGTTTGAATTCGCCCGCGCAGCGCTCTTATTGGCCAACTTTAGCTGCGTATAACTCAAAAACGGTAAGATTTTTTTTTTGTATTTATTTCATTAGTGCAACGTCCCGAACACTGCCCTTACCCGTCGATGAGTGAATTTCTGACCACCCTGTATAACGGCTGCTGGTAAAATGTAAGTACAAACAAAATGTAAGTTCAGGAAATACTTTCTTTCCTATTCCACACATTCAAGTCCCAAGTCGACACACTTTGCACCTATAGTTGACACTCTTCCCATAACCCTAAATTACCATGAGGGCCAGAGAATAACTGTTGACCAACTGACATCGAGAAGAAAGTAGACGGCAGAAGCCTGGGCCAAGTGAAAGAAATTGCAGATCCAAATACGGTCCCATGGGGGAGAACACAGGCACGAGTTGTGAGCTTCTGGGGGTATTTTATGGTCAGAGAAGCAACTATACACAATTTCCTCCATAGAAAATAAAAAATTTAAAAAATATTTTCTTTAAAATGTCAGATATTCTAAGGGCGTTTTCACGCAAACTGGAGCTGGCGCCGGCCTTTTCGTACCGAGTTCAATAAGTTTTTTGCTTTGGAGGAAGAAATAGGCATTCATGAACTATTGAAGCAGGTGTTAGAAACAAAGATATAATGTACTAATACCAACTTCTAATCCCCACTGATCTTGCTTAAAGGACATTTGAAATTACTTGCTGAAACGTTTGTTGAATGTTTTTTGTTATTAATTAATCTTATCGGCACGTCCTTGTCAGTGTTGGCTAGGGGGGTGCTGGCTCGCCGTCAACGCCCCCCAAATTTGCCTTTGTTCACAAACGCCCCCTTCGAGCTCTCTAACACCCACTGGGGGCGGTACGGCCCACGTTGGGAACCACTGTTTACATCATATATAAAATGAATTTATCTTACATAACCATCCGAACATGAAGACTAGGGAATTTTAGTTTTTACTGCAATGACAACAGTGACTTCAATGTACATTCATTTATCACAACCACTGTATACTACAGCCTTATGTTACAAGGGTTATAAGTCTTCATAGTTGGGCCGCTAAGTTGTTACTTTTCAGTAGAGGTGCACTGAAATGTTATTTTACACCCACACTTGAAAGGATTGAACTGCGCATGTGCGAACATTGTTTTCAGTTTTCACAAGCATTTCAGGATTTTGGCATTAAAACCATTTCAGAAATTGGTTTAAATTATTTTCTTTTTTTGCATGTGGTGCGGGCTCCTAGGCTACAGCCTAAGTTGTCTATTACTCATTGTGGCCCTGGTGACTTCTTTGCCCTTGCCTCCCTGCAACTACTTTTTATTCCTTCAAGAGACCTGTAAGGAAAACATTTTTTCAATGAAGATGAGGTACAGAAAAAATGGAGTACTGTCAGCCATCTCTGAAGAGGAGTATAATAAATGTTTTGAACAAAGCTATAAAAGATTGGACAACTTATCTGTTCCAATGGAGAGTGAAGGGGATTGATTGCATTTTCAAAAAAAACAAAAAATTAAATACTTGAATTAAAAAAAAAAAAAAACGTTGCTTGGTTCTTTTGCGTAACTTTTCATACATTATGTCAGCTATCCCATTACTATTATCATAACAAGCTATTCTTTTACCTGAAATGTTCTATCCAAAATGAAAACATATAAACACGAGGGAAAACTTGAAGTATCACTCTACATTACTTTCAGAATTAAATTGTTTTAAACCTTTAAAATCATTTCCTACATTTTAAAAAAAATGGAGATACATATTTTCCCCTGGACTCTTTGTATTTTAAATCATCTTTGGTTTGTATTGTCAAAAAATGCTTAGTTTTATCTTGCAGTATAAAAATCATTGATTGTATCAATTAATAACTTGTATTGGACATACTTCTTAGGTAACTGGTGATTATTTGTGTGTTTATATCTGTCTCTCAGCTGTTTAGTGCTTGTAAGCGTCATCAGATTAAAAGCAAATTAAATTGAGATTTTTCCATAGTTCTTCTAAATTTAATTAAGGTGCCTCCACCAGTGGTAGTAAAAGTAATATTATCATTTACTAAATGATGCATGTTTTTCATTTTAAAGTCTGTTAACCTGAATTGCTCAAAGAGTTGACTTTAGAAACAGAACATGTTCAAATATTTCCAGCAAGTGTAACAGATTTATGAGGAGAAGGAAAATTTTTGTAGGAAATGAAAATGTGGAAGGACTGGATAAAAATGAAACAATGAGGACAGCAATGAACACAAAAGGTGAACATATTTTACACTATGGTGAGATTCTCTGTCCGTGCATCTGGTCCTCTTACCATGCGTCTTGCCGTTTTACATGAATAAGGTTTCGAACCAAAATATCATAAAATGTGTTCATCCTTATAAATTCTTTACTGCCTTTATTTCTTATAAGTGATGTGTCTACTTACCCTATCCTTCCTTTTTTACATAAAAATATTTGAGTTATTTGTTCATTCCAAACACACTCGTGCTTGACCAGGAAGCAAAATATCCAATATACTGAAACAGATTACTTACTTCATGCAGGCAATAGTTTGTGAACCTCATCATAGACAACTTCTGCGAAGAAAAGTCCTATTTATTAATGGAAAACGATCCAGTATTTCCACATGGAAGCTGGACATTACTGAGGTTTTGCTTTAGAAATATATATATATCATAAGGATTCACTGTAGCTTATTTATTTGTTTCATTTCAAAATCATGATAACACTTTTATCATTTTTTTACCTTACCCACAGGACCTGATGGTTGTCGGATTTGATGTTTATCACGACACTAAAAACCGAAGTACTTCAATTGGTGCCCTAGTTGCATCACTTGACCAGTCTCTCAGTCAGTATTTCTCAGCTGTTAGCCGTCAGAAAACAGGGGAAGAGCTTTCAAACCAGCTGACTATCAATATGTTTAAGGCACTACAGAAATTTCAATCACTGAATGATGGAAGACTGCCACAAAGGATAGTTATCTATAGAGATGGAGTTGGTGAAGGGCAGATTCCTTTTGTTAAGACACATGAGGTAAATGTACTGAAGGTGAGTGAAAGTTTATGAATTAATTATTGAAAGAAAAGTTCTAGAAACTTTGAAATATAAAAATTATGTTTGCTATCATCAGCTCTATATCTCCAAAAAAAAAAAAAAAAAAAAATGTTGAGTACTGAAAATTAATGCTCAAGAAGTTTTGGAGCATATTCATAAAAAAAAAAAAAAAAAAAAAAAAAAAAAAAAAAAAAAAAAAAAAAAAAAATTATATGAATGAAAATAATGCAGATTATAAAAATACAAAAAATTAGATTGTAATTACTGTCATAAAATTTCCTACCTTACAACCTTCATATTTGATTTCTAGCTGTTGCCTGCAATTTAGTTTACATGCAGTGTTAATGTATGGGCCTCTCAAGAGCCAGATGCTGCTGGTGCATTGTGATAATGATAAACATTTCAGCTGCCAGAAGTAGCTAAATCTGACCTGTAGATTTTATGTAAATCACGTTCAACAATAAAATGTAGAAACCCATTTGTCTTAAATTTCTTAGCTTTCCTATACTACTACTGGAACCATGGGCTGTACATTATTCAAAAGCACATTAAAATCTAATCAGTAGTTTTTATATGGATAACATTCCACAAAAAACTTTGTGAACACCTTACCTTATTTTTTTCGGACTTCACATCAGATTAAAAAATACCCTAATTAATTCTCCAGAACATGGACTGGTGTTACTCAAAATTCAAGTGAAAGTTTTAAAGGTATGGACATTTTAAGAGTAAGATGTCACTGGCACACTATAATAATGAATGTTTGGTCGCCAAAAATAACTAAATCTGACCAACAGGTTGTTTGCAAATCACATTCAATAAAAAATATTTACTAACTTGTGGAAACATTTATCTTAAATTTCTTAGCCTTTGCATATTATCTCTGGAGCCATGGGCTGTACATTATTAAAAAGCACATAAAAATCCAACCAATAGTTTTTACATTAATCATATTCAACAACAAAAATAATAAACTTTTTATAAAAAAAAATAACTTTGTGACTTCACATGAAAATTAAAAATACCCTATTTTATCCCCATAAAATGGGTTGATGTTATTCAAAACTCAAATCGTAGTTTTTCCATTAACTGCATTCATCCTAATAAACACACAATTGCCATCAATGAAGCATAAGTTTGAAACTTGCAGTCAAAGTATTTAAGGACTAGGTTATAAAGAAAAATAGCATCCAGATACTGTTATAACTGTAGATTAGGGTTCCTAGAGGTCCCAGTTTCCCTGCAACAGTCCCCGTATTTAGCCCTCTGTCCCTGACAGATTTTGTCCCTGCTATGTCCCTGAATTTTTACCATTGACCTCTATATCATATAATCACGTGGAATTTAATAAGCTTTGATTA
This sequence comes from Vandiemenella viatica, assembly GCA_031002005.1. Taxonomy (NCBI): domain Eukaryota; kingdom Metazoa; phylum Arthropoda; class Insecta; order Orthoptera; family Morabidae; genus Vandiemenella; species Vandiemenella viatica. Next base: position 315,330,910 of record JARYHS010013630.1, on the reverse strand, counting down.
ACTAATGCATTGATTCAAAGAAAGAAATGCAAAGCAGACTTCTTTCGATGTATGTTCCTAGGAATAAGAAAAAAATTACAAACACACCACAACTTGGACAATACACCTTTGGAAAATTATGTACGAGGTAGGTCCAATAAGTACTTAGCCTCTCTTCCCGATGGTGCGACTGTCGTCAGAGAAATTTATTATCATGCAGTACATTATCTTAGTTGGCTATTGTTAAAATTTCAGCCAAATCAGACTCATAGTTTTGTTTTGATCGCGTGTGAAAGTGGGTGTATCTGTGGAAAAATGGATGCTGTGTATGGTGAGTCTTCTCCTTCGATGGTGACTCAAAAATTGGTTTAACGAGTTTCATCGTGGTTGCACGTTGGTTTTTAATGAGCCATGTCCAGGTGCCCCGAAAACGGTTTACTGTGGAGGATAACGTGAAAAAAACTCACAATCTCATATTGGCAGACTGCGAATTGAAGGTGCGTAAGATTACTGGTACAGTAGGCATCTCAAAAGACCGCGTGGGTCATATCTTGCATGAAATTTTGGGCATGAGAAAGCTATTGGCGCGATGATTGCCGCATTTGCTCACTCCGGACAACAAACGCAACCGTGAGACTACTTCACGGCAGTGTTTGACGCTGTTTAACCACAATCCGAAGGAGTTTTTACATCGTTATGTGACCTTCGATGATACATGGATCCACTGGTACACACCAGAGACCAAGGAACAGTCAAAACACTGGACTTTACCTGGCAAACGTGCTCCGAAAAAGGGGAAGATTGTGCTAGTGGCCGGAAAGCTGATGGACACCGTTTTCTATGATTCACAAGGTGTGACCTACACCAACTACCTGGAGAAGGGCAAAACGAACACAGGGCTTTGCTATGCAGAATTAATGGGCTGATTCGATGCCGAATTGCAGAAAAAACGGCCCCATTTGGCAAAGAAAAAAGTGCTCTTCCTCCATGACAATGCAGCAGCTCACACCTTTGCCATTGCCACAGCCAAATTGGTCGAATTGGGCTACATACTGCTGCCCCATCCACCATATTCTCCAGATTTGTCCCCGTGCGACTTATTTTTGTTTCCAAACTTGAAGAAGACAGTCGCCGGGGAGAAATTTGAGTCGAATGAGGAGGTTATCGCCACCACGGAGGCCTACTTTGCAGATCTCCAGAAAACTTATTTTTCAGGTGGATTAAAGAAGTTGGAGCATCGCTGGGTCAAGTGTATCGAGCTAAAAGGAGACTATGTTGAGAAATAAATCGCCACTTTCCAAATTTTTTTTTTTTTCTTTTGTAGGCTAGTTGGCTAGTTGCCACATGATGAACAATAAGAGGGTTGCTAATTATATTTCTGGCCTTAGCAACAATAAGTGTTGTCAGGTGCCATCTGATGTTTCCATTGGAAACATTGGCATTGTTGAACATATCCTTATTCATAACAATGTGTCATTTGAGTGTGATTTTTTGTTTACTTTAACTTTAAAAATTCATCTTGGGCGAAAAATGGAATTAACTCATGAACATTTTTTTGCGATTATTTTTCACAACTTTCGACGTGGGTTATCAAGACACGAGTGCATCGATGAACTTAATTCTTTATTCGGCGATTAAGCACCATCATATAAGACTGTAAAAAAATGGTATAACGAATTCAATCGCTGAAGTTCACTTCAGGACGAATTCCGTCAGGGTCGTCCAAAATTGGTTGTTGTACCAGAAAACATTGATGCTGTGTGTGAACTGATAAAGCAAGATTGTCATGTGACATACCTTGAGATTGAGTCATCTTTTGGCATTAGTATGACAAGCATCAATAAAATATTGCATGATGATTTGGCCGTAAAAAAAATTTGTCGCGTTGGATCCCGCATAATCCGACAAACGCTCAAAAGGAAGCTCGTGTCGATTGGTGCAAGGAATTCTTAAAAAAATATGTTCAAGGTGCATCAAAGGCTGTGTATAACATCTACACAGGTGAAGAATCATGGGTCTCTATATAAGAGCCCGAAACAAAACAGCAATCCACTGTATGGGTCTTCCAAGACAAGCCAAATCAGACAAAAGCTGTTCGCGGAAGAAGCACATTGAATCAAATGGTTGCCTGTTTCTTTGGCATTATCGGTCACATGGCGACATTGGCATTAGAGCAACGTAGGATGGTCAACTCTGAATGATACACTACCAATTGTTTACCAGAAGTCTTTGGAGAAATTCGGAAAAAGTCGAAGAAGAGACGAATAATTCTTCATCACGACAATGCGAGCTGTCACACATCTGCTAAAACAAAGGAATTTTTGACCAGTCAAAACATCGAATTGCTGGGTCATCCGCCGTACAGCCCTGATTTGGTACCCAATGACTTCTTTTTATTCCCACACATCAAAAACTATTTATGTGGTTAACGATTTTCGACACCCGAAGAAGCGATTGATGCATTCAAGATGCATGTTCTGGAGTTACTTCCATCGGAGTGGAAAAAGTGCTTCGAAAATTGATTCAAACGCATGTGAAAGTGTATTGATCTTCCTGGTAAATATTTTGGGAAACAATAAAACCAATTTTGATCATAAATATTTGTTTTTTCATTCTTAGGCCAGAAATATAAATAGCAACCCTTGTATCAACAATTGTTTTACAGTGAGAGTTACCAGAGTTTTCCCTTATACCACTGCCTCTGCTTAACCCTGCTGATGGGAACTAGCCTACCAAAATATCCTTGACACCAACATCCTACAGGCCTCAACCTCCAATAATTGCCTCCCAGTATATCCAACTCATATTACTACTGTCCTAATTTTGTACTACTTATATTGTATTTTTCTTACTTAAAGTTTTCTAAAAAGGTTTTTAATATTTATATCTCAACACATTAATTATGTTAGAGATGTTCCACCACTTCCAGTTATAATATACCTTTAGGTTTATCGATTCAGTGCTATCCCCCTTTACCTCCTTCTCCCCCCTCGACCACTACCAATACTGTCCATGCATTTCATTCCCCACATGGAACTCGTGTGAACATCTTATTCTGCCCCGTCTCTCAATCTTTGCTACTGCAAGAATAAGGTTACTTCTATAGTTCACAAGTAGTAGTCTTATTGGCTTTGTTGTGTTCTTTAAAATACTCTTGACCTTTTTAGTTTTTGCACTCCTTTTTGATATTTCATCGGCTTTAACTGTTTTTCATGTGTTAAACTTTGGCGACTGCACACCTCCCAAACAACATGACTCGTTCCCTGGAACATGAATAAGGTATAAAAACAAAATATTGTGTATTTTAGTGTACATCATATTTGTTTTTCTCTCGTCGCAGCCTTCAACATTGGTGAGTGATGAGTCGTTTCTGCTTTCCCTATCATTTATATTAACCATTTTTTCATTATTTATTATTTATTTCCATCAGGCATATTCATCTAGTAGCCCATTGTTCATGTATTCTTATACCTTCGTCAGCAACCTCTAACATAAAAACTTATTTCACCACTGAGCATGGCTCAGGCCTTGCATTCAGATAGATGCTTGTTTATATCTTCATCCGACCATTCAGATTTGTGTTTTCCATAGAGTTTTTCAAATCACTCCATGTTGGGATGGTTCCTTCAGGGACCATTGCTGAATTCCTGTGATTCCTTGCCTCAGTCCTTTCTCACCTCTAATGGCATCAATGTTTACGAAGCACAATGTCGTAAGAAAAAGCTTACCCTGTCATAACTGGAAGTGGGCTTCCTTACCAATTTAGCTAATAACTAAGAAAGTGCCTCATTACCCTATCTGCTTAGGTGAAGCCTCACCTACTAGTGGTATTCATACCATCAATCCCCATATAACAGAACTAATGTCTTTCCAAAGCAACACCACTGTCTCCATTTTTACCTGCCTCACAGTGTGGTTCAAATTGCTGATCATGGTGACTCAGAATCTGCATGAACTCCACTTGGTATGTTGTGCTTCCTTCACCATCTTCCTCAGGCCACTCTCTATGCTCTAAGTCATGTTTCTATTGTAATAGCTCTTTTGGAGACAGGAGTCAACCAATTGTGGTATCAGGATGGCTGTAGGTTTGGTGGTTGGTTGAAAGCAATACTTATTATCAGACTTAGTTGCTGATGTTTATCTTTGGCTGAAGGCAGCGCAGCTTCCACCCGGTCGAGGCTATTGCTTACTTTAATACCTTGCATCAATAAAGTTTGTAATTGAATGATTGTGTTGTATCGTCAGTGAAAGAAGCCAGTTCAGTTACTAATTTATTCCATCCACTAGGCAGAGCAAACACGACGACAGGTCACTCTGTAGTGAGGTCCAGGCGCTGAAGTTATAAATCACTTACTAGAGTCTAGCAGATGGGTGATGAGGACTTGGGCTGGCCTTGAGCAAATGTCTCATCGATAGTCAGAGTGACATAGCCTTGTTGTGTACCGTTGTGAGTCACCAAGGGCAAGTCAGTCATCTGCCCTTTATTTTTATTTTCTTCTTCTTCTTCTAGATTTGTTGAAGTCTGCATAATTGACGGTCAGTGTCGACAGGGTTAAATAGGTCTTCTATAGCTTTTGCGCATGACTGCTTCATTGTCAATATTCGTCTCACGTTCTTGGGACACTTGACAGCTGAGTGTGACCTACATACTGCTGCCGAAGTGTCATATGCTTTTAACAACTGTCTGCTTTTATAGTTTCCTTAAAATGGTCACTTACACTATCAGTGCCATTACCTGCACCACCTACCATCACTAGTCTATCCTCTTTAATGAAACCCCTGCAAAGTGATTGTTTATCCTCTATTACCAGCCCTAACATTGTAAGAGTTTTGAAAACTTGTGACATGGTAGTCTGTGCCATACAACTTGTTGCCAGATTCCAACCATCCATTTCACTCTCTTAAATATTCCCACCATATTTCCTTTCCACCTCTAATGGCTGAGCCTGGAGAACGCAAATAAATTCACTCAACTCTCTGATCATTTTTCCAATCTCCTTGCTATTTTTTTCTGCTACAGAAGTTCAGTATTTCTAAAACAAAGATTGCAGTGCCGGGGGAGAGCCTCATACGTAGTAGACTATTGTTCTGAGTAGTCAGTAACTGGAAAAAAAACTTACTGTATTGAGCTGTTTACAAAACACTTAACATACTTGTTCTTCTCTAAAACAATAAAATCACTCACTACTCGAACACACTTTACTGTATTGTTGCATCAATTATCTGTTACTGCATGATAAACTTAAATCCTACATAGTCACAGTGATAAATGTAACACAACTCTACAAGACTACTTACAGGCATAATAATACAAGTTCTCTGCTCATTAATAAACTAAAACGCTACATATATACACTCTGTTGTAAACTTTCAAAATGCTAGTGAATACCAACTAAGAAAACTATTTCAACCCTATTTCTTTTATACAATGTCTACTTCAATGGTAAAAAAAATATATGCTAAAACCAATGTTACTAGTATGGGGGGGGGGGGGGGGAAAAACCTCCTGTGCAGTTAGCATAACTACACCCTTCTGAAATAATCGAACCAATTGTTTTTATATTACTGTATTAAAACACCTAACTAGAATACATAAACCACTAAAATTACAATTTCCACTCATTATATTTCAGTTAACAGTGTGGTGATGTTATGGGAAATTCGTCCCCGCTCCCCCCAGTGACCTACTGCAACATACTTCATTAGGCTGGAATATGTCACTGTATCCCTAGTGGTTAATTAGTTGTGAGCTATGTCAACAGGTAGTGTGGGCAACAAGCTAAAAGGTGGGACCCATAGATTCCCCAGTGCCATGGCTTTGAGAGAGTAACTCATCCCATGTCTATGGATATTAGTTACTATACACTTTAACAATTTAGTGGTTGGTTGACTGTATGGTCCCTTCTTTTCTCTAGCTGTTTTGGTTCCAGTGAGACTGGCATTTACAGTTGTTTTTAGTGACCAGTTCAGATATTCACATATCTTGAAAAATTCATTTAAAATATTTTATATTCTTCCACTGTCCACACCATTGCACAAGAGCTCCCTTCTATGTCTGTTCCATTTTGCATCCAATTCTGTACTCTGTCTATTTTCATTCACATCGACTCAGCTATCAACAACAGACAAAAAGTTTGCCTTACACAGAGGTGGAAAAAAAAGGTTATCCCTTCATCTCATCACATGCTAATTTTTTTAACAACATATCATTAATGTAATATAAGTAGACCAATTGACAAGTGTACTTGTGCGATCTGGCACTTCTCAGAATGGAATATCAACATTTACTAAGGCTTCTTTTCCTTTAAACCAACAATAAGACATGTGTATAAAATCTTCTAAGGCTTTCCACCGAGGTAGCGCGTTAATGTAGGGCGACGTTTCGAAGCCTGCCTCTGGCTCCATCTTCCAGCGAAGTGTCAGATTCCTGGAAGCATCCACGCTTTAAAGGGGCTTTGTTTGCCAGGTGACGTAAGTCACATGCGTCGGGGCCGATCAGTGCACAGGTGGTGGGGCAGGGAAGGAACTAGTGGGGCGGCCGGGTAGTGGGGCAGGCGGCGTGGTAGGGGTACGCATGGCGGAGGGGGGAGGCTGGCAGCGATAATCTTGCCGCCTTGATCTCTGCCTCCGAAGATGATTTATCGCTGGATTCCATGCCGTGCTAAGGTGGTATCCTGAATCCCTATTCACAATGCTGTCCGCCAGGCGAATCTCCATGGATTCCTTTATCACACTGTCCCAAAAAACCCTTGGCGGAAGATAATATTTTCGTCGCCTCGAAGTCGAAGGTATGCCCTTCTTCAATACTGTGCAAGGCCACGGCTGACTTAGCGACCTGTCCCAATCGTACACATCTTGCATGTTCCAAACAACGCTGGAATACAGACCGTGTGGTCTGCCCGATATACCGTTGCCCACATTCACAGGAAATTGAGTATATGCCAGGATGCCTCAGGCCCAACCCCTCCTTAACGTTGCGTAATAGGTCCCTTATCTTCTTAGGTGGGCGGAAGAAAGTTTTAATCCCGACTTTGTTTAACTTTCTGGCAATCTTGGCTGAAACTGCCCACCTAAGAAGATAAGGAAATTGCCGTTATTTGTACTTATCTCTTTTCAGTGGATTGGAACCACAACTATTACTTTTTTCTCACAAATGTATTTTAATCTACAAGCAACAAAAGAGAAATCAACGTATTGTTCCAGTATGTACTACAATAGGTACAACATTTAGCCAAAGATTTCTCTTGATCCTGCAGTCCTTTTATTTTTCTACTAGCTGTTACCCGCGACTTCGTACGCGTGGACTTGGAGTTTCAATTCCAGAATTGGATATAGAAAACTGTTAGTAACGTAAGATTTGTCCCAAACAACACCGAGTCGACATAATATGATGGAAAGCCATCATTATATCATCCTATCATCTAATCTGTCTCATGAAGAGAATCAATTTACAACATATTTAAAAACAGAAAAGTTAGCGAAGGTGCGGGGATGTGTGTGTGTGTGTGTGTGGAGGGGGGGGGGGGGGTTAACTGATGGCAGCTTTATTTCAGCTTGGTTTTTTCTTCTTTATTCAACATGAGCATCTGAATCATATAATCTAATAGCAGCACATTGTCTTCTAGACCTGCACCTTAGGCCAGGTTTACGTCCGTAAGGCATGTCAAAAAGGAAGACAAATTGGTGCCAGAAACTTTTATACAGACACAAATGAATAGTACAGTGCAGAGCAAATTGACTTCTATACTAAATAATAAGTTTCGTTTCTTATCGAAATTTATTAATAAATCAAACACTAACAGATTGCGTGACTGAGCAACCAACGTAACATTACAGACTAACACACGAATCTGTCTGTCTTTCATCATTCGATAAGTTCTTAAAATTTCGTGACTAAAACTGTTATTCATGCCGAAAAAATGTCCTGTGTCCTTCCTACACTATTTCATTGTTAAATTCCATCAATATTGATATAGCCATTTAGTCGTCAAAAAGTAACAAAAAGACAGAAACTTACTTCCACATTTATAATATAATAGCTGGTACCCACAACTTCGTTCGTGATTGTAAAGTATTCATATTGACAGCTGTAGACATCTAACCACCATAGTGCACGATGGGAGACTCGATACAATTACCACACACAAATACCAGTCTTCTGCGCTATGTAGTTCCGGCAGCAAAGTAAAATTTACGGATACACACAAGTCTTTGGATGAAATACGAAAATATTCATGATCGACCAATTTCGAACACCATATCTCACACACTCACACAGTTACCGAATTTCGGCCAACGTTGTGATCGATGGGTAACTCTGTGTTACAACCACACAAAAGCGCCGGTAATTTGCGATTGATAGTTTTCACTTAAAAGTGATACAACGTGACACATGCGTCTTTGGCAGAAATATGAAATTGCCGCAGGTCGACCATTTTATCCCCCATTTCTCCCACACCCCCATAACTACCGACATCTAACAACCATAGTGCACTACATGAGATACAATTCTACTACCATACACAAACACCAATGTTCTATGCTATGTAGTTGTGGCAGAAAAGTGACATATGCGGAGACACTCGAAATTCGAAAATATCCTTGGTCGGCCACTTACAACCACCATATCTACCAAAGTAACACAGTTTCTGAAATTCGGCCGCTGTTGTGATCGAAAGGTGACTCTGTGCTACTACTACACACAAACGCCAGTTATCTGTGATCTATAGTTTTCGCTGAAAAGTGATACACCATGACACTTTTGTCTTTGGCAGAAGTATGAAATTGCCACAGGTCGATCACTTTATCACTTTCAACCCCCATATCTCCCACACCCCCATAGCTACCGACATCTAACAACCATAGTGCACTACATGAGATACGATTCTACTACCAAAAACAAACACCAATGCTCTATGCTATGTAGTTGTGGCAGAAAAGTGACATATGCGGAGGCAGTCGAATTACGAAAATATCATTGGTCGGCAACTTACAACCACCATATCTACCACAGTAACACAGTTTCTGAAATTCGGCCGCTGTTGTGATCGAAAGGTGATTCTGTGCTACTACTACACACAAACGCCAGGTATCTGTGATCTATAGTTTTCGCTGAAAAGTGATACACCATGACACTTTTGTCTGGCAGAAGTATGAAATTGCCACAGGTCGATCACTTTATCACTTTCAACCCCCATATCTCCCACACCCCCATAGCTACCGACATCTAACAACCATAGTGCACTACATGAGATACGATTCTACTACCAAACACAAACACCAATGCTCTATGCTATGTAGTTGTGGCAGAAAAGAGACATATGCGGAGACAGTCGAAATACGAAAATATCCTTGGTCGCCACTTACAACCACCATATCTACCACAGTACCACAGTTTCTGAAAATCGGCCGCTGTTGTGATCGAAAGGTGACTCTGTGCTACTACTACACACAAACACCAGTTATCTGTGATCTATAGTTTTCGCTGAAAGTGATACACCATGACACTTTTGTCTTTGGCAGAAGTATGAAATTGCCACAGGTCGATCACTTTATCACTTTCAACCCCCATATCTCCCACCAGTGGCGGCTGTACGTTAAGTGCGCTCGTGCGCTGAACCACCAATCCAAAAGATTTAAAATGACAAAATATTAAGTACCTACTTCATCTTTATTTTTATATTACCATTTTAATATTTATTTTTAAACATACAAAAACGTATAAAAAATTAAATCTCCAATTATGGTGAAACAGTTTGAGCGCTTTACTAAACTATTAAGACTTATTTTCCTGTAAAGACAAATTCTCGTGCGCTTCGGCGAGTGCACGAGGACTGCTAATACAACTTGTAGGTGTACGAGTTAATACGCCTGACGCGTGAAACAAAAGATAGTTCATAGAAACGTATGGAGTAATGAGTCAGTTGTCGAGCGCCGCACGAGCAAACCGAGGATTGCCGAGAGCACCCGATGTTTGACGAATTGGCTGGCTGGGCGCGCGAGGCGACGGCAGCCATGATTGACATCTCGTTATTAGACTATCAGTATAGTTTCACTGTATGTGTGACGCGCTAATAATTGTTTATTTATATTACCGTAAATAATTGTTTTTTAGTTTTTGTTTCGATTTTTTTCGAGAACTTTTATTCTATACTGTGTATGGTGTTAGTGAAAATGAGCATAAACATTGATTATATTAAAGAAAATAACAGAACTTTTCAAAATAAAGTGAACATAAAATTGGCCGGACCGCCACGGCCCTTTTTAAATTTAAAACAAGAGTGCAAATCGAAAAATAAAGCATTTACACGAAGTTTTAAAAGTGAAATGTATGATAGAAAGAAATGGTTGTGTGGATGTGAGCGTCTTAATGCATTCTTTTGTTTTCCTTGCATTATTTTTGGCGGAGAATCGATTTGGACAGAAACAGGAATCAAGGATTTGACGCATTTGAGTGAAAAAATAAAAAAACATGATTCTTCGCAAGTACACCTACAAAATGTAATGAGTTTGTCTGTGTTAGGCACGGTCGACATTCGTAATCAGCTAGATTCTGTGTACAGAAGCAATATCCAAAAGTATAATGAACAAGTTGATAAAAACAGGTATATTTTATCACGTCTTATCGATTGTGTCAAGTTTTGTGGTGCACCACCAGTTTGATAACCCACCAGCCGCCACTGTCTCCCACACCCCCATAGGTACCGACATCTAACAACCATAGTGCACTACATGAGATACGATTCTACTACCAAACACAAACACCAATGCTCTGTGCTATGTAGTTGTGGCAGAAAAGTGACATATGCGGAGACAGTCGAAATACGAAAATATCCTTGGTCGGTAACTTACAACCACCATATCTACCACAGTAACAGAGTTTCTGAAATTCGGCCGCTGTTGTGATTGAAAGGTGACTCTGTGCTACTACTACACACAAACGCCAGTTATTTGTGATCTATAGTTTTCGCTGAAAAGTGATACACCATGACACTTTTGTCTTTGGCAGAAGTATGAAATTGCCACAGGTCGATCACTATCAACCCCCATATATCCCACACCCCCATAGCTACCGACATCTAACAACCATAGTGCACTACATGAGATACGATTCTACTACCAAACACAAACACCAATGCTCTATGCTATGTAGTTGTGGCAGAAAAGAGACATATGCGGAGAAAGTCGAAATACGAAAATATCTTTGGTCGGCCACTTACAACCACCATATCTACCACAGTAACACAGTTTCTGAAATTCGGCCGATGTTGTGATCGAAAGGTGACTCTGTGCTACTACTACACACAAACGCCAGTTATCTGTTATCTATAGTTTTCGCTGAAAAGTGATACACCATGACACTTTTGTCTTTGGCAGAAGAATGAAATTGCCACAGGTCGATCACTTTCAACCCCCATATCTCCCACACCCCCATAGCTACCGACATCTAACAACCATAGTGCACTACATGAGATACAATTCTACTACCATACACAAACACCAATGTTCTATGCTATGTAGTTGTGGCAGAAAAGTGACATATGCGGAGACAGTCGAAATTCGAAAACATTCTTGGTCGGCCACTTACAACCACCATATCTACCACAGTAACACAGTTTCTGAAATTCGGCCGCTGTTGTGATCGAAAGGTGACTCTGTGCTACTACTACACACAAACGCCAGTTATCTGTGATCTATAGTTTTCGCTGAAAAGTGATACACCATGACACTTTTGTCTTTGGCAGAAGTATGAAATTGCCACAGGTCGATCACTTTCAACCCCCATATCTCCCACACCCCCATAGCTACCGACATCTAACAACCATAGTGCACTACATGAGATACGATTCTACTACCAAACACAAACACCAATGCTCTATGCTATCTAGTTGTGGCAGAAAAGAGACATATGCGGTGACAGTCGAAATACGAAAATATCCTTGGTCGCCACTTACAACCACCATATCTACCACAGTACCACAGTTTCTGAAAATCGGCCGCTGTTGTGATCGAAAGGTGACTCTGTGCTACTACTACACACAAACACCAGTTATCTGTGATCTATAGTTTTCGCTGAAAAGTGATACACCATCACACTTTTGTCTTTGGCAGAAGTATGAAATTGCCACAGGTCGATCACTTTATCACTTTCAACCCCCATATCTCCCACACCCCCATAGCTACCGACATCTAACAACCATAGTGCACTACATGAGATACGATTCTACTACCAAACACAAACACCAATGCTCTATGCTATGTAGTTGTGGCAGAAAAGAGACATATGCGGAGAAAGGTGAAATACGAAAATATCTTTGGTCAGCCACTTACAACCACCATATCTACCACAGTACCACAGTTTATGAAAATCGGCCGCTGTTGTGATCGAAAGGTGACTCTGTGCTACTACTACACACAAACACCAGTTATCTGCGATCTATAGTTTTCGCTGAAAAGTGATACACCATGACACTTTTGTCTTTGGCAGAATTGTGAAATTGCCACAGGTCGATCACTTTCAACCCCCATATCTCCCACACCCCCATAGCTACCGACATCTAACAACCATAGTGCACTACATGAGATACGATTCTACTACCATACACAAACACCAATGCTCTATGCTATGTAGTTGTGGCAGAAAAGTGACATATGCGGAGACAGTCGAAATACGAAAATATCCTTGGTCGGCCACTTACAACCACCATATCTACCACAGTAACACAGTTTCTGAAAATCGGCCGCTGTTGTGATCGAAAGGTGACTCTGTGCTACTACTACACACAAACGCCAGTTATCTGTGATATGTAGTTTTTGCTGAAAAGTGATACACCATGACACTTTTGTATTTGGCAGAAGTATGAAATTGCCACAGGTCGACCACTTTCAACCCCCATATCTCCCACACCCCCATAGCTACCGACATCTAACAACCATAGTGCACAACAGGAAAGACGATTCACACTACCACACACAAATACCAAAGGTCTATGTTATGTAGTTGTGGCAGGAAAGAGATGTATACGGAGATACGAATTTTTGGTCGAAATATGAAAACGCCCTGCACTGACCAACTGTAATCATTATATCTCCCACATCCCCACAGCTATTGGCATTCGGCGAACGTTGTGCACGACAGGAATCTCCATGCTACTTCCACCAACAAACATCAGTGATCTGTGCAAGGTAGTGGTGGCTGAAAAGTGAAATATAGGAAATAACACGTCTATTTTTATATATATATAAGATGTCCTACTTTGTAATACAGCTATCCAAAATTCTACTGATTGGTGCCAATTCATCCTTCGATCAGTTAACTTTTCTTTTAGGCTTGAAATAAATTTCCCATTAAAACCATCCATTTTTATTAATCTTTCCTTGATATCCCCAAAATTATGTTTGCTCTTGTTATGGCGCTAATATAATTTGACTACTGCCATTTCCTTTTCCTCAACTTCACACTTTTCTCACAGCCTTTTTTCTTTTGCTTTCGTGAATTTCCTATTTATTTGATTTCTAAAATATCTGTGCTGTTCTTTTCCTACTTATCTTGAGCAGTCTTCTTTGTTACCTCAACTCCGAAATTTCTTTTTGGGATCCAAGGTTTTCAGGCAGCTTCTTTTCTAGAAAGTGTGTCAAACAGGAGCTACCTACCAATGATATATATAATATGGGGTTGATGTTACTCTACAAGGACTGACTTTAAAAATATCAGATAAAATAATAATCGGCAGTGACAAAAAATCCTTGCCATTATTGTCAGTTTGAACACATTTTCACATGTGCCTTTTGCAGAAATCTTAGTGACACTGAAAAGAAATTTTCAGCTAGAGAAATCCTTATATTAAAATAAGGAAGGATAAGGAAATACGACCCAACATTTGCCACAGATGAAGGTGGCTGTGAATGAAGAACATAAAAGAGATGAACACAAGAAACGCAATATTTTGGCAGTTAACCTTATTCTTGCCAGTAGTTAGACACCAGGCAGGGCACGATGTGTACACGCTGAAGGCTGTCTGGTGAATCATTTCTGGCATGCTAACTGTCGAAATATTTCGTTTGTTGTGTTCGTTTCTTTTATGTTCATCATTCCCAGCCACCTTTATCTGTGGTAAGTGTTGGGTCGTATTCCCCTATCCTTCCTTATTTTTATCACCTTTAAGCATTTTCCTGCTCATTATTATTATTATATTATATATAGATAGGGTAATCTGATTGTTGGTAATTATACATTTATATTGGCAACTCTGTAGGAATATATTATCTATGCATTCATTCGTCTGTATACTCTATGCTGTAATATACTATGGTTGACTGCAAGAAGACAAAAGATGTTGTTGTTAAAAGTTGATTTAATAAAAGTGGTGATTAAAAGTAAAAACAAGTATTATTCTTAATATTATAATGGTAGCAGAGCGTGGTTGTTAAAAGGACTAAAGTGAAAACAAGGATTTTTTGTGTGCAAACAAGAAAAATATAAACAGATCATCTACGTGAAAATGGCGGTGAAAAATAGTGATATTAACATTCCAATTTTCGATGGTTCAGACTATAGCAATTGGAAAATACGTATTCTCAAGTTCCTACAATTCAAAAAGTGTAAAGATGTAGTAATGCGACCTAAAACATCTGCCGACGATGCCACATGGGACGATCGTGATATTCAAGCTACCAACTATATTTATAGCGCAATAACGAACAGACAATTGGAATACATAAGTGAATTAGAGACGGCCTACGAAATCATTCAAAAGTTTGATGAAATGTATTTGAAAAAGTCGACGGCTTTGCAAATTGTATGCCGACATAACCTTGAAAATGTCAAATTGAAAAATTACGCAGAAGTGTCTTTGTTCTTCGACGACTTTGAAAAGTGTGTAAACGAACTGAAACAAGCCGGGGCGGTAATATCAGAACAAGAAAAACTGAATTATATGCTGAAATCTTTGCCGCAGAATTATAGTCATATTGGGGACTTGATTGACGTGCTCCCTGAAAAGGACAAAACAGTAGATTATTTGAAAAGTAAAATAAAATTGAAAAGGACCGAAGAAGAATCAAATGAGACCTCACGTGACAGATCTAATGCTTTTCGAGCAGAAACTAAGACATCATCAGCGTCACACACAAACTGTTTTAAACCAGGTCAGTTTCAAAAAGAATGTCGTACTCATACTGAATATACACAAAGAGGTCAAGGTCGCGGATATTTTGGAAGTAGAGGACGTGGATATTCCGTCAGTAGAGGACGAGGTACATTATAATAATGAGCGACCCAGATATGATCATCATGAGCAATATGGGAATAGTTTTCATACAACTATCGCAAATAATACAACAACAAATGAAAAAAATGAGACAAAAAAAGGAGAAATAGAATGGTTACTTGACAGTGGCTGTACAGACCATATTATTAACACGGATGAATACTTTGAATCTTGTGAGACATTAAAGAAACCTGTAAAAGTCAAAATTGGTGATGGTAGAATACTACAAGCTGAAAAGATTGGAAATATAAAGGTAAATTTTATGGTTTATGGAAAAAAATCAGAAGTGATGTTGAAAAATGTGTTCTATGTTAAAGAAATGAAAGCAAACTTATTAAGTTACTCAAGAATTACAGACAAAAACTCAATTGTGTCAAAGGGGAGATTAGCAAAAATATATAACCCATATAGAAAGGTGATAGGGGTTGCAATTAAAGATGAAAGATTATATAAGATGAGAAGCTATGTGAATGAAAATACCTTGGAAGCAAATTTAAGTAAAAGTAAAATGACTGTGAAAGAGAAATTACACCGTACGCTGGGACATGTAAACTTCAATAATTTAGAAATGATGTGCAAGAATGAAACATTGGAAGGATTGCCTAAAGAGACTGAACAAGAATATTTTAGGTGTGTGACATGTATAGAAAATAAAATGCATAACTTACCTTTTCATAATAACAGAAGAAAAGCAGATGATATACTACAAATAGTTCATACAGATTTGAATGGTCCTCATCAAACAGTAGGAGACCATGGTGAAAAATACTTTGTTAGTTTTATAGATGACTACAGCAAACTGGTTAAAGTCTATTGTATCAGGACAAAAGATGAAGTATATGATTGCTTAGTGCAATATGTTAATGAAGTACAAAACCTCACTGATAAGACAATAAAAGAATTACGTTGTGACAATGGTACCGAATATATAAATTCAAGAGTTTTTCAGTTTGCAAGAGAGAAAGGAATCGTTATAAAACCTTGTCCAGCATATGTTCACGAATTAAATGGAACTGCAGAGAGGTAAACCGATCTCTAATGGATATGGCAAGATGTCTCTTATCAGAAGCTAAAGTTGGAAGAAAATATTGGCCAGAAATAATTAAAACAGCTGCCTACCTCAAAAATAGAACCTTGACCAATACCATTGAAAAGAAAAGTCCGTATGAAATATTTTTCAAAAGGAAGCCTACAATGAAGTATCTGAAAATGTATGGCAGTAGAGTCTTTGTACGAATACCAGAAGAGAGAAGAAAATCTAAATGGGACAAGAAAGCAGAAACTGGAATTTTACAGACACTGGATATAGAGTATTAATTAACAACAAAGTAATAGTAGCCAGACATTGTGATATTGTAGAAGAAGACGTGACATTGTGTGGATTTCAAGAGAGAGATGAAAATTTGGAAGAAGGAAAAGAAATTGAAAAGGATAATCCAGAATGTGTGGGAGGAAATGATACAGATACACCAAACAGTAACAATGATGTAGAAATTGATGAAGACATGGACAGAAAGAAATCAAAAAGACAAGTTAAACCTCCAACGCGATTTGCTGATGAGTTTGGCTATTATTGTATCAGTGTAAACTACTGTGATGCTATGACACCAGAAAACTTTCAGGAGGCAGTGAACTGCGATGATGCAAATGAATGGAAGGCAGCCATGGACCATGAGATGAACAGCCTAGTGAAAAACAGTACATGGACACTCGTTGACAAGCCAACCAAGGACAAAAAGGTGATTGATGTGAAATGGGTATACAAAAAGAAGAGTGAAAGTGAGTATAAAGCCCGATTAGTAGTTGAAGGTTTTCAACAAACTGACTGTGTAGATGATACTTATTCTCCTGTAGCAAAAATGCCAACCTTAAAGCTTTTATTGTCTTATTGTTGTCAAAATTCTATGGAAATCCATCAAATGGATGTAGAGACTGCATTTCTAAATAGTAAAGTTTTGTCAGAAGTTTATGTAAAGCAGCCAACAGGTTATGAAGATGGCTCTGATAAAGTTTATAAGCTAAACAAATCTTTGTATGGCCTAAAAGAGAGCCCACGCGCATGGTATGAATGTTTCAACATTTTTTTGACTGAACTAGAGTTTGAACGATGCAAATATGATTACTGTTTATATTTCAAAAAAGTAGAAGATGTAACTGTTTATATTTTGTTATTTGTTGATGATTTGTTGATTTGCTGCAGAGACCAAAATGTTATTAACAATATTAAAAACAAGCTATCAGATAAATTTAAAATGAAAAATTTAGGTAGAGTAAAAAATTACATTGGTATAGACATTGAGTATAACTATGAACAAAATAACATTTTGACTCTGAGTCAGGAACGTTACATTGAATCTTTAGCAAAAGGCTATAATATTGAAAATGCTAAATTATACAAAACACCTATGGAAATAAATTTGAAATTAGAAAAATGTGAATTAAATGAAGATATCAAGTATAGAAATTTAATAGGAGCATTGTTGTATGTTAGTTATGGTACTAGACCAGATATATCATTCTCTGTAAACTATTTAAGTCGTTTTCAAAACTGTTGTAATGAGACACATTTTAAGTATGCTCTTAGGGTGTTGAAATATTTGTTTTTGACTAAGACATTAAAACTAAAATATTATAAAAACTACGATGCTGATATATTGGATTGCTATGTGGATTCTGATTGGGCAGGAGATGTGTTAGACCGAAAATCTACTACCGGATATGTAATTAGATTGTATGGAAATGTTATCTTGTGGAAATCAAAAAAACAAAACTGTGTGACAAAATATTCTACCTTTGCAGAATACATTGCCCTGTCAGAAGCAGTAACTGAAATCAATTTTCTAAGAAGCCTAATTAATGATGTATTTATTAAAATGTGTAAACCAGTAAAAATGTATTGTAACGTCTACTCACGCTATTCGTGTTTGTATAGTTAAAAGTTCGTTGAAGCAATTGAGCAGTTACACTTCCTAACACGATTTTTCTTAAGCTTTCTTCCACCACTAATTACTCTTTTAATTAAAGGTTCGTTTTGCCGTGCGGTCGCCAGTCTTTCGGCTATGCTAATTGGTTAATTAAAGTCACAGAAGAAAAAACACATATGCGTACTAGTTTTCGTAGATTTATTCCTCTGAGACTACACAGTCCACAAGCATGCCACCAGACAATAATACTAATGTTTCTTCGTCACCGAAAATAGCAGATTCAAGTACAGTCAAAACAACTAAATAAGCAGTGAGCACAAATCTCGAAACTAATTAACAAACAATCGCCATAGTCCGATTCTGCAGTAGTTTACTAAACACAGTTTATATTGACTCAGGTCTCTCGGAAGAACCTTCATAGTCCCACATATACTTTAGCACACATCCCACAGCGTTCTTTAGTACGGAACACACGCCAAGCGGCCGTACGATGTATTCACGGGATAAACACACTGCCGTAGACCTTCCGTTCCCGCCGGCTGTTCCGTACGTTACCACTGACAATCACCGACTCCCGACTCACCGCGCTCGGCGCTCGCCCACCGCCAAAGACCTTACATACCTCTCAGATTACACTATCCACTCCAAATATAACCGTAACGTTCATGGTTACGTTACACCCCCACCGTTACAATGTGGCAAAAGTCGGCATTGACAAAGCACCGACTTTTGTCATCACAAACCACACTTGTTCACATATACATAGAAACATTTTACAAAAAAAATACAAGATTAAATGTTTACCAAACAAAAAGGGAAGTCTGGGTGGCTGCTTGCTTATCCTTAAACTAACATAATTAAATACATATTAAGTAAACAAGAAATTACAAATTGAATTACAATATACTTTTTTTTTTCCTTTTGATGCATTACTCATGCACCGAATCGTGCCTGGATTACCTCAGAAGTACACTGACAGTGTGCCCTGCACAGGCAGGTGCCTCATTCACTGTCCATTGTACACCCACACTGATCACTTCACCCACGGAAAGACGCAGATTGACATTACGCTGCGCCACACTTAAATCATCTTGACACTTTAATGAAAGGGAAAACCGCACTTCTAAGTACATTGTCCAGCCTCGGGGCCAAAATTACTGGGAAACACAAACCAGCAAGAATGCCTTCCGCAACTGTGTATTAATACTACGTGGGTCACCAATCTGTACCCAACTACCAAAAGTCCTTTCCCCACTAACTTATTGACACAGCCTCTTACACATTCTAATTGCGACTGCGATTGATTGTTACAAGAAACTACTGAAAACTTACTTAAATCATGGCAACACTCAATGCTTGGAGGTGCGGTAGATGCGACAGTGCTGTGAGGTGGGCCCCTCTATCCGGTGCCTGACACCCCATCGACACTCCCCTCCTCACCAAAATATTTGTAAAGTTTCAAAGAAATGACCTTGAAAGTCCCGGCAACTTCTCTCCCATCGGCATATTCTAATTTGTAAGCATTATCGCTCAAACAGTCCTTGACCCTATAAGGACCTTCGTACAACACTTTAAATTTACGTATTTCCTTCTTTACTCGGGACGACTTAAGATGCGTCTGCACCAAAACAAACAGTGTGCGGGTCGCTAATCTGCGCATAACCGCAAAAGACATTTGATACAACAACTGTACAATACCATAGAAGAAATATTGTGATGACCAAACAACCTGAAAACCTAAACCTACCATAACGCTAAGGCATTTATGCATGGATGTTTCCATCATGCGCAGTGAGGCAACTGAAGACTGTACCTCACCCCCTCTACCTAATGTACCTACTTCTTTTTCTTTACAATATTCCTTCCTTCACCAAACAGCATTAAACCCTCGCTTCTTCTTACGCTTCTTCCAACTCTCTTCTCTTCCTCCTCCTTTCTTCACATTTACATTCTTTGCTTCATCATATAACCGTAACTTCTTCCTGTGCCTCTTCCAACTTTCTTCTCTCAGCAAATACCATTCTTCTGGCTTCACATAGTATCCTCTATTCTGCCTAGTCTCTTTCTTCCCATTAATTACCTTCTGTTTTGTGTCTTTACATAATGGATAGTTCTCATTTACCATCATACAATGTTTCACTTCGAGATTCCCTTCCGGCAAAGTTTCAGGCTTCACTGTTTCTGTCTCCTGAAGTGTTTCTTTCACCTCAAGGACTGCTTCTCGCTGTCTTCCATCTTCTTCTACTGGCCTTATTTCTTCTTTTACTACAGTATCTTTCTTAACAATTTTGTCGTCAGTCACACAAGCCTTCTCCTGCTCATCTGGCTCACAAACATCATTTTTATTCACAGTTTCTCTTCCATTTGATCTATAAGTTAGTTCGGAAATTATCTTTGCCTTTTCTTGTCCGAACCACCTTATCTCCTTCCAACTTGACCACTCTTCTGACGAGTCATCACTCTCCTCCTCATGCATGCGCGCTTTAGCGATGAACAGGTTAGCATAATCTCCGATATTCGTCCAGATCACTCTTTCCTCTCCTTGATCGTTTGTAATTGGTTCATTAGAAATCTCATCTTCATCTCTCCCCCTCGTATTGTCTTTTGGTTCTTCTTTTGATAGCCTCGTATCGTCTCCTGTCCCCGCCGAGGCTGAAGCAGTGACAGGCACTAGTTTACCTGTGGCGCACTCTCCACCACGGCCACCTGCACCTGATTTACTGACTCTCCTCGGGGCCAATCGTCTCCAGTTGGTCCATTATATTCACCTCTAAATCCTCCGACTCCGGTTCCACGACCACGTCCAAATCCTCCTCTCTGTCCCCGGTTATTGTATCCGCCTCGATTCCTATTATCAAAATGAGAGTAGCCCTCCGGTTGCTGTTGGGAGTTACCTCTCCCCCCATCCGATTGTAGCTTCTCTGC
This sequence comes from Vandiemenella viatica, assembly GCA_031002005.1. Taxonomy (NCBI): domain Eukaryota; kingdom Metazoa; phylum Arthropoda; class Insecta; order Orthoptera; family Morabidae; genus Vandiemenella; species Vandiemenella viatica. The sequence goes on along the minus strand of JARYHS010013630.1, from coordinate 315,309,813 downwards.
GGCCTGAGAGTGTGTCCTCCCTCCATATTCCTTTGCTCTTATGCTTTTCTCTTGTTCGTCCAGCCGACCCAACATCTTTACCGCCTCGTCAATGGTACATATATTGTGACTGACAAATACAAGCTGTGTCGACTCGGGCAAACGCGCACTAATCATCCGCACATATTCCCCTTCACTAAATGGTGAACATAAATGTTTACCAGAATTAACACACTTCAAGAAAAAATTTTGCTGAGTGCCACCACCCGGCGAGTATGGTTTTCCCATCATTAAATTCTGCCGAACAGCAATTTGCCTGTCGATGGACCAGAAATGTTCCAAAAAAGCTGACTTAAACTCCTCAAACGTCTCGCAATTATCTGCAAACCGCTCTCCCCACATTCGGGCATTCCCCTTGATATGTTTACTGAACATTTCTATCTTCTTTCTTTCTACGGCCCTACAGAACGGCCCAAAATTTTCAAACTTCTTCACAAAATCAACTGGGTGTATCCCCCCATTATCACAAAAATCCTCCCAGTCCACTTTCTCTTCTACCATGCACGCAGTGAGCGCATTCACATTTGGCAACATTTGACATTTGACAACCTCTTCTCGCACAACTTGTGGAACTCGTAACTTTAGACTTTTTTCAATTTGCTTCTCTTGTAACTGTAACTTTTCATTCACCCACACTGCAGTGGAAGCCTTAACCTTTTCCACCTGACACGACAATTTCTCTACGCCAACTGTTAAATGGTCAACTTCTTCTTTTACTACTGTGTATTTTTCGGTAAGGGTTTCTCCTAAAGTCTCCACCTTCGACAATCTTTCATCATGGTTATCTTCTATAAGCTCGACTGTTTTCTTTAGGGATTCCATATTTTGGTGCAAAACACTAGTTACTTGTTCGCAGTCCGAACGATACTGAGTCAATTTACACGATATTTCAGCAGTTTGTTGTGTACAAAGTTCCCTATACTGGGTCAATTCTTCTCTGAACTGCCCTAGTCGCGATTCAAAAGCATCCCGAAGACATTCGATACTCTCCTTATTTTCATTTAATTTAGATTCAAGCAAAATACTATTTTTATTTAGTCTGGATTCAAGTGAAATACTATTTTCATTTAATTTGGACTCAAGTGAAATACTATTTTCATTTAATTTGGATTCAAGTGAAATACTTAATTCAGATTTAAGGGAAATATTATCTTCCTTCAATTCTGATTTAAGTGAAGTTAATTTAGATTCAAGCGAATTCTTGTTTTCATTGAATTTAGCTTCAAGAAGGGACTGAATTGACATGACAAATTGTCCCTGGAAAGCACAAAACATTTCCGACATGGACGCCTCATTACTTTCCCTAACCACTTCTCTTGACTTGTCAACTTCTGATTCACTAGCAAAACTCGTCATCGACTGTAAATGATTAGACAAGTAAGGGAGGACTGATTAATGTCTACACTGGGTGCGTCACCAAGGGACTCACCTCCCAGCACCATCCCTCCATTCACACCACCCTCTACCTCAGATGCCATATTACGAAATTATTTCACACAATAAATTCAATCTTCCGTTGTAGAAAAGACAAGAAGTAACCAACGCCGTCAATCCAGCAAACAGAATACACCAGTATACATTAGCACAGAAAAAAGGTAAAATTCTGTTTCCAAATCTCTTAACTTAACTACCAAACAAGATATACACCATGTCATAAAATACACTTTCAATTAAATACATACACTACTATCAATGACCAAAAAAAAATTACGGCAACTCTACAGAAATCTCTATCGATGAAATCAAAACTCTTGAAGCAAACCCGTTCAACTACAGCTGGCGTATATCTGGTTTGTTATTACCTCCACATTAAATATCCTTTTTTTCCGATTCCAATTAACAGCAAAATAAAATAATTTTTTTTTCCCCCTTGAAAAATAATTTGCTAAGCAAATCTACCACAGTTGTCCGGCATTTCAACTTTAATAAGTTAACGAAAGAAAAGGAAAAAACCTCTGTGTTACTCAATATGCAAAATAATAATAATTAATTTTTTTCTTAAAAAAAATCGCGAATTATTCGTGCCGGTTTGTGCTTTTACAAAGACTGAAAAATAAATCTTGCACTTCTTTGGACAATCAACAAAAAATCTACAAATTAATTCGTTAACAGGAACTGACATAACTTGACCAAAACTAGAATAACATTATGCTTGCATGCATAAAATTTACAATCCGCATAGTCAGTAGCTCATTTGAAGATTCATTAATGCAAAAGAAATAATTACTACCACGGAAATGTGATTCCAATCGAAACAGTATTTTTTTATTATTATTATTATTATTTTTAATGTCAGTTTGTGTCTTTCTTTAATTAAAAAAATTGTTCGCACTTCCCTTTCGAAGAATCTCAGTTGCTGACCGCGTTGCCGTCGACCGCAATGACGCCGCGCCGCTTCTGCGTGCCCGCGTTGTTCCGCTCTCGCGTCGCTCCGATGTACCGCGTTGCCCCGGTGTCGAGTTGTTGCTCTGGCGAGGCTTCCCGTCAGACTGCGTTGCTCGGTTCCGATCGTGAAAGCTCGGGTCCTCTCGTTTATTACATTGTTGTGCACTCGCCGCCTCGAAATAGCCGTACCATCGCCGATTGTTGTCTTCCCGCTCTACTCACTGCTTATTATTTCCAGCACTTTTTTTTTTTTTATATATTAATCACTGTCCGTCCTTAACAATTTTAACTGCAACTTGTCCTGTCACGGTCGCCATGTAACGTCTACTCACGCTATTCGTGTTTGTATAGTTAAAAGTTCGTTGAAGCAATTGAGCAGTTACACTTCCTAACACGATTTTTCTTAAGCTTTCTTCCACCACTAATTACTCTTTTAATTAAAGGTTCGTTTTGCCGTGCGGTCGCCAGTCTTTCGGCTATGCTAATTGGTTAATTAAAGTCACAGAAGAAAAAACACATATGCGTACTAGTTTTCGTAGATTTATTCCTCTGAGACTACACAGTCCACAAGCATGCCACCAGACAATAATACTAATGTTTCTTCGTCACCGAAAATAGCAGATTCAAGTACAGTCAAAACAACTAAATAAGCAGTGAGCACAAATCTCGAAACTAATTAACAAACAATCGCCATAGTCCGATTCTGCAGTAGTTTACTAAACACAGTTTATATTGACTCAGGTCTCTCGGAAGAACCTTCATAGTCCCACATATACTTTAGCACACATCCCACAGCGTTCTTTAGTACGGAACACACGCCAAGCGGCCGTACGATGTATTCACGGGATAAACACACTGCCGTAGACCTTCCGTTCCCGCCGGCTGTTCCGTACGTTACCACTGACAATCACCGACTCCCGACTCACCGCGCTCGGCGCTCGCCCACCGCCAAAGACCTTACATACCTCTCAGATTACACTATCCACTCCAAATATAACCGTAACGTTCATGGTTACGTTAGAGTATGAAGATAATTCAGGCGCTGTAGCAATAGCTAAATATGGAAATTTTACTAAGAACTCTAAACACATTGAGGTTCAATACCATTATATTCATGAAAATGTCAAAGAAAAGTTTATTGATGTTATTAAAATAGGGTCTGAAAATAATATTGCAGATGTATTAACTAAAGCTTTGGGAAGTGTCAAATTTATTAAATTCAGAGAATCCTTAAATATTAAAAATTAGAGTAGTATTTAGTAAGTTGTCTATATGAAACTATTAAGTTTTATGAACCTGTTGTGTTACCTATAGATTGCAATATAAATGTAAGGAGGGGTGTTGGTAATTATACATTTATATTGGCAACTCTGTAGGAATATATTATCTATGCATTCATTCGTTTGTATACTCTATGCTGTAATATACTATGGTTGACTGCAAGAAGACGAAAGATGTTGTTGTTAAAAGTTGATTTAATAAAAGTGGTGATTAAAAGTAAAAACAAGTATTATTCTTAATATTAAAACTGATTGGTGAGTGAACAGGCCCCAGTGAATGAACAGTAAGAGAAAATTGTTTTAAAATAAGCTAATTTCTTTAAGTGCAGCCATTAGTTTGGTATCACTGGCTTCCCACTTCATTTTAGAACCCAAGTTGTAATTGATTGGATGTTTAAGTCACTACCTTTTAATGGAAAAATGGTAGAGAGCTATTGTTCATGCAGACTGTGATTCAAGTGCTAAAATTTTTAGGTAGGCAGAGTGTTTCTCTTAATTTATAATGAATTTCATATTGTTTGGTGTTCATATAGTACATCTAATCTGTGATACTATAATTAAGAAATATCAAGGCATATTTTTAACAGTTTTAATCTTTGTTTGGAGGTAAGGAGGGGTATCATTTACTGGATCTTAAATATACCTCAAACCGATAAATGATTAGACGTTCATTCACTTGGATTTTTCCATGGAGTGAAATTCTTAAGAGTAAGATGTTGTTTTCATGTAACTAAACCTTGCTGATTATGTAAATTCTACTGAATTAAGAAATTTTTGACTGTAACAAATAAGTTAACACCAATAAAGGTCAGTGTTCTTTCAATGGTAAACAAACTACCAGCAAATGAACACAAATGTTTTCTGTTATTTGAATGATTTTACTACATTTTCCAGGTTATACAAACAATTGCATATCCTAAATACAAATTGTATGCCTTTGGGAAAAGGTCAGGCTATCATAATTATTCTACTAGAAATAGTCTGGCTCTTGATTAGCCTTACTCTAGGTTGTAAATAAGCAAGAACAGTTGGATTAGTAAGGTTGTGCACTTTTTCAATATGCTTCCTCTTAATAATAGTTCAGTACCTTATAATATTTAAAAAAAGTCATTCCATGGCTGGTTGACTAAGAACCCTTTATACTCTCTGTAAGAGTTCCTAAAGAGTGATATAAAAATTCAGTTTTAATGATTTTATTTGTTACGTATTCTCTCTCTAATTTTATGTATTTAATTTTGATTAAGAGTAAAATTTAAAATGTTTTCTCATTTCATCATTACAGTTGATATTATTTTAAAAGATAATTCTGAATATTGTATTGTATGATGCTGTTGACAAATAAATGAAAATTTTCCAGCCATGTGATATTGGCATTTTCAGACCTTTAAAAGTTGCTTGGAAAGTTTCAGCTCGAAAGTGGAAACATAAGCATTGTAATGCTAAAACTTTAAGGAAAGTCAAATGTACACCAGTTTTTCAGGAAACATTTGAGGACTCAAATAATGCTGTGAAAATTCCAAATGTATATAAGAACAGTGGTATTTTTCCATTTGATGTTGAGAAACTTGACTTTAACAAGTGCATGAAATACAGGTATAAACAATTAAGGAACATCGCACCAAAATCTTCAAAAGAGAAAGCTCCATTTTTTAGAGGAATATAGAGAGTCACATTAAAATACACCAAATCAAATGGAAATGAATAACACCGAAAACAACCCTGCTGCTAGTCCCAAAGTTTTAAAATTTTATCTTTATCCAGTCAATGGTGATGACAATTTAATTCCTTCTGTTCAAACTGATTCTAAAGATCAAACTATCAACTTGCTTCATGATAATGAACTCCAGTCTAACAATGAACTTATTTTACTATCAACAATACTCGTACACTCGTTACACCTGGTAGTCCTACTTCGCAAAGTTCCAGACTACTTCAACAAATTCCCTCACTGCAACACCACTCGAAATTTCTTAAAAACATTAAAGTCAAGAGGATTTTTGGAAAAAACATCTTTCCTTGTCTGATATTTCTGGAGAACAAAAAAATGCCATCCAAGAAAAACAGTCAAAAGAAAAATACCTTTCACCATTACATCAAAGCAAGAAATTCATGAAGCAGAAAGAGTTGAAAGAAATCAAAGAAAATTTAAAGAAACGAACTAAGAAGGAAGAGAGACCAAGAAAAAGAAGAAGGATGACAATTTGAAGAAAAAGAAAGAAATGATTAAAAAGTGGGGAAGAAAACTAGATGAAGAAGAAGATACATCGACAAAAGATGGAAAGACATATTGTCACATATCCTTACTTATGTCAGTATACCTTCAAAAACAATTCAAAGGGTCCTTTACACACTTAAAACCAATAGCAGATCATTTTAGAAGCATTTTCCAGTAGTTTGAGAGTCAGAAAACGTGTTAGTAAGGAGAGTTTGAGTTATTTTGTATGTTTTAGAAAATACTATAAAGAAATTTAAACATTTTTAGAAGCCTTTTGGCTACATTTATTTTCAGAGGTGTAAAACGAGATGACAATTCAAATTAGATCCAACACTTGCATTTTAGAAAAATATATTAAGGCAAAATCGTGAAATTGGTGATCTTGCAAGCTCATGGAAATTATTGTACAAGTAACTTTTTTCACCTAATTGTCAAGGTACAGCTAAGATTCAGAGCTCAAAATGTTCATCATAAGATAATACACAACATATGAAAAGATAGAGTCAATAAGTAAAAGGAAAGTATGAATAAAATTTTCTCGGGTAGCTAGCCGAGTTAGTACATCGTTTGACCACGATGTTTCGGCGGTCACAATCTCTGCCGCCATTGTCAAGTGACTGCTGCCGGTAGGTTATTGAGGTGCTTATATATCACGCGAAGTCCGCGCTACGTCATCCTTTTTCCGGTCGGCCAATGGCTAGTGACGGGAAACGTTGGCCACTAGCGGGAAGCGTTCCTATTGGCGGAAGCCATTAGCTGCTGGTGGGTTCCGCTGATTGCTGGCGCGCAAGAGAGGTGCGTGTTTCCCAGGAGTCCTGCTGCACTCTCATTTTCTGGATTGCTGGGCTCCAGGCTTTACTTAACTGAAATCCAGTATCTCTGTTAACGAGGTTTCGATAGCTTCCGAGAAAACACTGTCCCAAGATACATAAGGATGGTACTCCTTTAAGCCCGATAGTGAGTGCTATAAGCTCACCTACTTACCAACTAGCAAAATATCTAACAAGTAGACTATCACCACTCGTGGGAAAAAGTCCCCACCATGTGAGGAACTCTGCTGAGTTCATAAATGTGTTGAAAGATCTTCGACTGGGGGCAGACGACATCATGGTCAGCTTCGATGTCGTGTCACTTTTTACGACTGTGCCACTAGCGGACACATTAGCGTTGCTGGTGAAACCCTTTTCTCCCAAGGAAGTGGAACTGTTCCGTCATGTGCTCCAGTCAACCTACTTTCAATTCGATGAGGAATATTACGAGCAGGTTGATGGGGTTGCTATGGGCTCGCCGTTGTCCCCAGCAATTGCCGATTTTTATATGGAACATTTCGAAGAACATGCTCTAGCAAGTGCCCCAAAACAGCCAACCTGTTTCTTTCGTTATGTTGATGACACGTTTATAGTAAGGCTGCATGGTATCAATAGTCTACAAGAATTTTTACATCTTAATGGGATCAACGAAAACATTAAATTTACAATGGAGATGGAGAGGAATGGCCGCCTTCCATTTTTGGATATTTTGATCGAAAAGAGAGCTGATGGCACTGTAAGTCATTCTGTGTACAGGAAACCAACACATACTGATCTATATCTCAATGCGCGCAGCCACCACCACCCGTCCCAACGCAGATCAGTAGTGGAAACCTTGGTGCACAGGGCGCGAACTCTATGTGACAAGGATAGTTTGCAGGCGGAAATGTGTCATTTACGGGAAACTTTCCGCAAGAACGGTTTCAACGAGGCGTTAATAAACTCGGTTTGCACACGAGCAGGAAGGAGGAAAATACGACAGCAGGAAGACCCGAGCCGCTTTGCCTTCCTTCCTTATGTCGGAACGACTACCGCTAAGATTGGCAGAATTTTAAGTAAATGTGGCATTAAAACCATTTTCCGACCAACGGCCAAAATTAGGAATATACTGCGGTCACCCAAGGATGATATAGCCTTACGAACACCTGGCGTATATCACATTCCTTGCGAATGCGGAAAGGCTTACATCGGACAAACAACATGATGTATTAACCAAAGGTGCGCCGAACATGCGCGCAACGTCCACCTGGGCCGGATCGACAAGTCAGCGGTTGCTGAACACAGTATTGATATGGGACATGGCTTTAATTTCAAAGCAACAAGAATTCTTGGGCGTACGAGAGGTTATTGGGACAGTGTTTTCTCGGAAGCTATCGGAATTCGTATCTCGAAGGACCTCGTTAACAGAGATACTGGATTTCAGTTAAGTAAAGCCTGGAGCCCAGCAATCCAGAAAATGAGAGTGCAGCAGGACTCCTGGGAAACACGCACCTCTCTTGCGCGCCAGCAATCAGCGGAACCCACCAGCAGCTAATGGCTTCCGCCAATAGGAACGCTTCCCGCTAGTGGCCAACGTTTCCCGTCACTAGCCATTGGCCGACCGGAAAAAGGATGACGTAGCGCGGACTTCGCGTGATATATAAGCACCTCAATAACCTACCAGCAGCAGTCACTTGACAATGGCAGCAGAGATTGTGACCGCCAAAACGTCGTGGTCAAACGATGTACTAACTCGGCTAGCTACCCGAGAAAATTTTATTCATTTACAACGCTGAGAAAATCTCCAGTCTTACAAAAGGAAAGTATGTTTTTTAGACAAAATAAGAGATTTCGCTGACTCTGCAATTCAACATTTCTGTTGACATACATATCTGAGGGCACAGAAATGACATTTATATTAAAGAGAAGCTTTCACTGAACACATGGAGTGATTTTCGTAAAGACTCCAAAAATATATAAGCCGTAAAAGTGAAATTAAGGTTTGAACATAATTGCTGCTACTAAGCATTATTTTGGAAACAAAGGATTGCAATTAAGGGAAATAGATAATGAGGAAATAATATTACCATCAGATAGATAATTTAATTTAGTAAAGTTTGAGATATATTACAGATCAGAAGCACTCATATATTTGGAGATAATGAACATGCAAGGTTTTAGATGACTTTGCACTTATAGTCGAAGTCGATTTTCACCATCAAATACATTTGGGATCTAGACGTGTTATATGTCAAAAGTTGAGGAAATTTTTATATAATATTTTGATAACAGAATCATTTCACAGACTAACGAATTGTAGGAATGATGACAGAGTAAAGCTTTTAACTCGAAATCCACAAATCCTAGGAGAAAAGATGTCAATACTAAAACTGACATTTAAAATATGCTTCATAACATATAAAAATTTCAGACTGATCGGAATAAAAATAAGGTTTCCCTTTGTCAAATCAAGCGTCTGCTGAGTCAGCTGGCCCAATATGAATATAAGGAGCCTCCGCTAGGCTAGGCGGGCTGCAAAAATTGAACCGAGAGGATGGCGAGTTGGTTGGTTGCGAAGATGTAGAAAATTTTAGTATTGACGTTATAATGGTGCGGGGTCAATCTTCCTTTGAAATGAACTTTTAACTTTCACATCTAGGGGTTAGGAGGAAGTTGCTTACTGTGAGAGGATGGTTTAACCTGTAATCATTTATTTCAGAGAGAAGTTGTAAGGCAGCTCGTTGATTTGTGATAAATTAATGTCCTGGTGGTACTACTCAACACGACGTATATTTCCGTTCTTAATTAAATGTTCGTAAGATTACAGGTTTGATACCGTCCGGTCGCCAGTGGGGGATTCCACAACTAATACTAATAATTCATAGTCACTCACAAAATCCACACGTAAACAGTTAGCAGTAGCAGTTAGCGGGAATTGCCAACACATAAATCACACAAAAGTTTACATTCAGAACACACATTTATTTTCTGGATAAGCAAAAGAAATACGTCGCCGAAGTAACCACCAGTTACAAAGACTCGTGCTATCGAAACTTCTTCACCAAAGCGTGCAAGATTCGAACCGAGCAGGTACAAGTAACTTGTGGTGCAACTATCACAATCGTTTATCCGGAACACTGTTCTTGTTCTCATCCACCGACACTCCAAATACTTCTTCAAATCACCGTACAAGTTAATGGAACAGTTATAAGCACTTTTTAAATATTCGTCCTCGCGGCATAGTTCTTAACAGTCGACCACTTTCGACATTCGCTTCCCGCGTTCCCGCCGCAAACTATACTCCTCTGCCATCTTGCTCTCACTGTCCAAAGATAATCTCTCGCAGACACTACTCTCGAATCGCGTCAGTTCGATTGCATCGTTACACCCCCCTCGTTGGCTTTAAGGCGTAAGATACGGTTGACAAACGCGTATCCTTTCGCCGGACCCAACCTTACTGACATTTGAGAGTTTTTCAAACCCTAAACAAATTCTGGTGGTACTCGGCTAATTCATTTACAAAAATAGGTACATCATTAGAACAAAACCTCCGACCAAATACAACATCGAAGAAAACAACAAATACAAAAGTTAAACCTTACCAAAACACATCAGTCTCCTTGAGTACACACAATATGAATACATGACAATAAACACAAATGAAAACCAACTTGAAAATTATCAAAAGTCATTCAGTTTCCTCCGGAAACACCGTGCAGTCACTTTCCTTCTCACAAACCACAGGATACATTGATTACAATTCCCCGCCTCGGGGCCACACTCCTATGATTCACAAACTAACAGTACTGAAATTACTCTTCCACCCGAAGCCAGTCAAATCAGTAGGAAAATCCTCCCCATGCTTACATTCCCCTTAAGTGAACCCTTCTTCATTTTGAGAAAGAAGCAAGTTAAATGAAACAAATAAGTCATGCCGCATAGACAACACCAATCCGAAAATGTGCAAATGCGGGAAGCATGGTGGTACCAAGAGGCGAGCCCTTTTACTCTATTGTTTGACTCCCCCCACCACCTTGTGTCTCCGCACTCGTAACCAACTATTCGCAAGAACCCACACCATTAAAGCATTTACTACCGATACTACCCCACACAAAATCCCTACACCTATCTGATCTAGTGACACTTATTCTAGACATCCCTTCATAATGTAACTCAAAACATTTATTGCCTAACCTATACCAAGTATCGTCGTGATCTATCTCAACCAAAGGAAAACACCTAGCGAGAAATACTAAACTAAGCAAGCTTATAAGATACAAGACTTTTAAGAAAGAAATCAAGGTTAGTACTAAACACTTATATTGAAAGTGTGCTTCAAACTTAAAACCTATGAAAATCAATTTTTTTTCCTCAACATAGATTATTTACAAGCAAAAACTAAAAAATGTAGTGCATAATAACATAAATCCCTAATGCTAAAATAAGAATGGTTGTAGTTGAATTTCAGTCTGTTGAGACCTTCGTGAAACAAGTCCAGTTTACTTTTGGACCAGAATGAGATTATTTCTTTTTTCCTTAACATACACTCCCGGTTCTTCCCTCCTAACCTTCCTCTTCTTTCTACGTTTCCTTTTTTTCATTGTGGCATTACAATTTCCAAAAGGCTCAAGTGAATGTTGGAGAATGAAATCTTTCATTAGAATATTTGAAAACATTGCAGTATGACCATCTGTGTTAGCACTAAAGAACTGTTCAACACGCACAAATCGCTTGACACCAATGGTAATTTCATTTTCCACTGCTTTAGTAATGTGTTGTGAAGAGAAAATGAGGTCTGTCCCGCAAGGAAACATTAAATTATGTATGTGGTTTGCCAACTTAGTGACAAAAGTGAGTTTACGATGTCTAAAGATAACTTTGGCCATAGGCAGTTTGCTCTTCACAATAGAAATTGTATTAATATTGCCTACATGAACACCTGTGTCGGGGCAATGACCTTCTGAAATTAATTGAACACTATCAGGCTTAACTTGAGCACCAGGATGTGAATTAACAGACAAGATATCATGCGAAACAGGAATTGTTTCCTGGGCCAAAACAATGTTCTTATCGGTTACTGGTACTAAAAGTTCCATCTGTGAATCATCAGAGGATTGTAAATTATTCTGAAGATCAAGGTTACCTAATTTCAAGTTATTCTGAGACTCAAGCATATCTGGGTGCAATTCAGTCACAAAATTGAGATTATCTGACGTCATTTTCTTAAGCTCCCCAAACTTTAGCTGCAATTGGTTACGAACATCAGATCGCAGGTCATGAATATTTGACTGCAAAGAATCCATCTTTGAATGCAAAGAATTATTATCTGATTTTAAAGAATTAATATTTGAATGCAAAGAATTATAACTTGATTCCATCTTTGAATTAAGATCTGCTCCCATGGATTTTAAGTATTCGAACATAGTAGCTAGTGACAGCTCTGGCGCCACAGAAGCGGATGTCAACTGATCGGTGTGCCCATCACAATTATCATCCAAAGGCTCGCGGTTTGGCACCACCAGCCGCCCATCACCCACATCACTCTCAGACGCCATGGCACAACTCAACATTAACTACAATTTACCAAGTTATTCTTGAAAGAAACTAGGATCACAAAATACTTCAGTCGCTAATACTTCCCGCTTAGCTTTAGCATCAAAGTTCCAAAAATTACTTTGCTCCAAAAAAAATTAAAAACACTCGGAACTAGTTGACACTTTATAACCAAAGCATTACAAAAATAATTAGTTGATTCCCATCTCATTAAAATTAAATTTTCCACTCATGTGATTCCTTAAAATTTAATAGAAGTCGAAAGGAACAAAAAAATTACTCCAGTGAGTCCACAGGAAAATTATAAAAAATCTCTGTTAACACGAAAACTAACTACTGGCTCAAACTGACAAGTTGCTATTTTAAACAAATTGCTTGGGGATTTTCCCACTCATTTAACTATTTAAAAATTGAATAAAGGTCGAAAGAAATTTATTCGACCGGTTCACATGAAATTAACAAATTCTGTTTGAAAACGAAAAACTACTCCTGTCAGTTTGTGAACCTTACATAAAAAATTGAAATTTGCACTTCTCTTTCGTCGAATCACAGCTGCCATCTGCTATTCTGCCGACCGCGATTCCTCCGCGCCGTCGTGTTGCCCGCGACGTTCCGCTACCGCCGCGCTAAGAAGTAGCGCGCCGCCTCGGTGTCGAGTTGTTGTTGTTGCTTGGTCCGCGTCTGCCGAAGTACTGCTCAGCTCGGCTATTGTCGTGTATGCTCGGGTTCCGTCGTTACTACGCTGTCGTGCTCACGTCTCGTTGAAATCAGTCCATTATCGCCGATTGTTGTTATTCAAACTACTCACATTTTCCTACTCGGTTTTTACAGCATAAAATCCACTTCGGTGTTGACTAATGTCATTTACTACCTCCGTTTCCACTTATACTGTCCTGTCACGGGAAAGCCATGTAAGGCAGTTGTTGATTTGTGATAAATTAATGTCCTGGTGGTACTACTCAACACGACGTATATTTCCGTTCTTAATTAAATGTTCGTAAGATTACAGGTTTGATACCGTCCGGTCGCCAGTGGGGATTCCACAACTAATACTAATAATTCATAGTCACTCACAAAATCCATCACGTAAACAGTTAGCAGTAGCAGTTAGCGGGAATTGCCAACACATAAATCACACAAAAGTTTACATTCAGAACACACATTTATTTTCTGGATAAGCAAAAGAAATACGTCGCCGAAGTAACCACCAGTTACAAAGACTCGTGCTATCGAAACTTCTTCACCAAAGCGTGCAAGATTCGAACCGAGCAGGTACAAGTAACTTGTGGTGCAACTATCACAATCGTTTATCCGGAACACTGTTCTTGTTCTCATCCACCGACACTCCAAATACTTCTTCAAATCACCGTACTAGTTAATGGAACAGTTATAAGCACTTTTTAAATATTCGTCCTCGCGGCATAGTTCTTAACAGTCGACCACTTTCGACATTCGCTTCCCGCGTTCCCGCCTCAAACTATACTCCTCTGCCATCTTGCTCTCAATGTCCAAAGATAATCTCTCGCAGACACTACTCTCGAATCGCGTCGGTTCGATTGCATCGTTACAAAGTCTGATGCTTTTCTATTAGGCCTAGGCTGGTACCGAGTTAATGTAAGAACTTTAAAAAAATATATATATAATTTGGAATTAATTAGGAAGTCTGAAGTTGTATTCTAAGAACATACCTTTATCCCTTGGGGTAATTATGGGGTATTGGCGACCTTAAATAGAATCACTTAAGGGTACCAGACACGATCATAGCTAAGACAAGCTGCTGGAAGCTACAACCCCGAGCAAGCAACAGGTTTTACAATATCATCACATGGCTCTGATGATAGTATTAATAATCTGTAGTATCTCATACGATATACTTATATGGAAAGACAGATGAAATACACCCAACACTCACCAAATTTGAAGGGAGGAGGGCAGCAGCAACACAAAACAACACAAAAACAAAGAAAATACAATATTTCGGACAAAACCTTTCTTCATCAACAGATGTAAGTGGCTGGGCTTGCGCAAGACTTGCGTTCAATGCAGCCATGAGTGGCATTTCTTTCCTTTCACTGTTACTCATAAGATGTATTGTACATACTAAATCTCAAGAATCAGACTATTTTATATTTTTTAGTTTCCTTTAAATACTGTTCATTCACTAGAATTATTAGTTATGTATGTTCATTAACTTGAAATTTGCTAAATATTTCAGATTTGTATTAAAATATATTAAATTTTTTAACAATTAATGTTTTTTATATTTTTTTCTCAAGTTGTTCACACCCAAATATTAACAACATCAAAGGTTTGCCAATTTTTTAGACAATTTTAAACTCTTAACTGTTCATTCATTGGTCTGATTACCCGATAAATATATATTTAAAAAAATGGTCCTTTATTTTTGAGACTAAATCTGGTTCAAATGCTACAAATAGAAGAATATTGTTGATTATAAAGCGTTGATTGAAAATCTCATCTATGAAACCTTCATGTGCAAATGTGCCATTCAAGAGTAAAAAGTTTTAAACTAATATCTAAAATGGTTGTAGTGTAAAAAAATAAACACCTCTGTTTTCAATTGGTTTGATATGTCACTTGCTGAAGATGGTTTCAATAACACAAATTTTTCTAAAGAACTTATCATATTTTATATTGTTGCTTATTACTCTTGTTCCATAACTCCCTGCTGAGGACGGACCTCTTATATATGGAACATGTCATGATTAAATATAATACCTACAAGATGAATAATAGTCATGGTGATAAAGTAATAATGTATATTACAAACAAATTTAAACATTAAAATTTTCAACTGAATTTTGCAAAAAACATATTAGATACAATTTGTTCTTTTCTATAAATTTTTGGTTGCAGCAGAAGGAATTTCCAGTAAGGCAGTCTTTCAGTTTTTCTTTTATACAGTTTTATTTCCTACAGACTGTTTGATACTTTTAGGAAGTTTATTGAACAGATGTGCCCAAGAATAATTAACTCCACTTTGTGCTAGTGACAATTACAGTTGTGTTTTGAACAAGCTACTTTTGTTTCTTATATTTTATTTTTATTTTATTTATCAATTTTGTTTCATGGATCCCTGCTGAGGAAAGACCTCTGGGATGTGAAACATGTCATGGTTAATACACATACATACAATATGAGTCATAATCCTAGTAAAAACAAGTATATGTTCCAAAGATAAATAAAGAGAATGACAATAAACATTAATTTTTACAACTGAATTTTGCAAAAGTCATATTGAATACAATTAATTAATTTGTTCAAATTCTTGGATGTTGTAGGAGGAGTTGCCAATAAGATAATCTCTCAGTTTTTCTTTAAGTATATCTTTATTATATGCAGACTTTCTTATACTCTTGAGAAGTTTATTAAACAGATGTATACCAGAATAATTAACTCCTCTTTGTACTAATGACAGAGATGTTTGTGTATTGTGCAAGTTATTTCTGTTTCTTGTATTGAAAGTGTGTACCTATGAATTAGAAGTAAACAGGTTAAAATGATCTATGACAAAGCACATGGGAGTATATATATACTGAGAAGTCATTGTAAGAATATTCAGTTTTTTAAAAAGTTGTCTGCAAGAAGTTCTTGGTTGTACCCTACACAACATCCTAATAGCTTTTTTCTGTGGTATGAAAACTTTTTTACTTTGTGAAGAGTTTCCCCAAAAGATTATGCCACATGACATCACTGAATGAAAATATGAGGAATACACCTGTTTCGTTACTTCTAGATCTGCTGTCAGAGAAAGTGTTCGTATTGCAAAGGTAGCACTACTTAACTTCTTCAGTAGTGAAGTGATATGTTCATGCCAACAGAGTTTCTCATCTATTTTAATTCCAAGGAATTTTATACTCTTTATTTCTAATAATGTGTTATTTTTATAGCTTACTTGTAAATCTGGCTCTGCATAATTTTTTGTTTTAAACCTAATATAATGTGTTTTTTTTTTTCCAAAATTTTATTTTAATGAATTTGCCTTAAACCAGTTTGCTACTTCACTAAGTACTTCACTTACATTAAATTCTAGATTGCTGTTTGGTGTTTTGCTCATAGTCAGGTTAGTGTCATCTGCAAATAAAATACTCTTAACTTTGTCAGATAAGTTTCCAGGAAGGTCATTGATGTACAACAAGAAGAGGAGGGGTCCTAGGACAGAACCTTGTGGAATTCCATGTTTTATTTTCTCCCAGCCTGATGAAGCATCTTTACTTATTTTAGGATCAAACATGGAAACTTTTTGCATTCGACGTTCCATGTTTGATTTAAACCATTTACCTGGGGTTCCATAAATACCATAATATTCCATTTTCTTCAAAAGTAATTCATGATTTACACACTCAAATGCTTTTGCAAGATCACAAAATATTCCTACAGGGCTCATTTTATTATTCAGTTCCTCAAATGTGTTATTTAAAAATGAATATATAGCCATTTCTATAGATGATCCTTTTTGGAACCCAAATTGTGATTTACTGAGGATATTATTTTGTTTAACATGTTTTATTACTCTACAGTACATGACTTTTTCAAAAATCTTTGAGAATCCTGAAAGTAATGAAATGGGATGATAGTTGTCTACACATGTTGCTTCTCCTTTTTTAAACAACGGTTTTACAACTGCATGTTTTAGTCTATTTGGAAACACGCCTTGCATTAAGGATTCATTACAAATGTGGGCAAGTACACGACTGATACAATCTGAACATCTTTTCAGTAATTTGGTTGAAATATTGTCATAGCTGGAAGAATTTTTAGGTTTTAATTGTTTCATGTGTTTATTTATTTCTGAGATTGTTACTGGTGGCAATTGCATTTCTACAAATTTATTTGGGAAAGCAGTCTGAAGAAGCCTTAGAGCGGGATTGCTTTTCAATGCCTAATTTCTCTACAACTGAAGTAAAATGTTTGTTAAATATTTCACAGACTTCCCCTACTTCACTATGAACAGATCCATTTTGTTCTATTTTTATGTCTTTAGAGGTATTTACAGATTTTCCTGTTCAGGTTTTTATCATATTCCATATAGTTTTCATCTTATTGCTTGAGTTCTCTATTTTCTCTAATATATACCTGTTCTTGGCCTTTCTTATTACATTTTTTAGTATTTTAGAATAAAGTTTGTAATGAGCATTCAGTGTATAGTTATCTGATTCTCTTACTTTTAAGTACAGGTCCCTTTTTGTTTTACATGATACTCTAATACTCTTTGTTATCCATCCTTTACCCAGTTCAGTATTGAATTATTTTAATGCTACCAATATTTTTCATACTCAAAAGGAATATAAGCAGATATTAATAAATGAGGTGAAAGTTGGATATGTTGCACATGTAGTAAATTCTTGCATCATGTGTTAAATACTGAGGTGGGGAAACAAGCAGACTTGCTTAAATGTTGCACCACAGGTACAATTGTATCTAAGAGTGCCAATTTAAAAAATAGTGGCCCCTTGTCAATTTTAAGCACAGGTGAGTCATCGTGACTTTATATTTCTCATGGAAGAATATGTATAGGGACCCAATGAATTGTTCTGTGTTGAATGGAAGTACTGGTCGTGATGTGTTGGTTTATTTGAAGTGAAACGCAGGATTAATCTCTTCATGTCATTTTTGCTGGAGAATTTCTGCATCATAAATAATTCTCAGGCTTTAATATTTTTAATCACCAATAATTTCTTGTGTTGTTGGGCCAAGGAAATTTGGTTAGGTTCAGTGATGTATAACATTGCAAAAAAAAAAAATCACTTCTTTCATTTAAACTGGTAATGAATTTTAATTCTAATTGTTGTCTCCAAACAGGAGCTCATTTCTTGGTTAAGAGCGGAAAGGTTAACATTAGAAGAAGAAGAATTGGTTAAGGATAATAGTAAAAGCTTGCAAAAATCTATACTAATATTATAAACGCAAAAGTAACTCTGTCTGTCTGTTTGTTATATATCTTGGGCTAAACGGTTAATCCAATCGTGATGAAATTTGAGAAGGAGATGCTATTTGCCATTAGGAAGGACATAGGATACTTTTTTATGTATAGATAATACATATTGTCATGTAATTTTGAAAAATTAGTGAACGGCAATTGACAGATGTGTAAGTCACTGTAGTACCTTCTGGTATAGCGGTTTGGTAGCTTAGTGGTTAATGCGCTTGCTTACAGATGTTTGATGCTTGGTCTCTGGTTCAAACCCAGGAGGAAGCAAATAATTTTAAGAATTGTTTTTGATCATATGAGCCAGGCCTGGACGGTCAATTGTTCGGGTTCCATGTTAAACTTTAGATTCCACAAATTTAGGGGTACAATGTGTGGTAAATTGTAAGCAGTCTAACAATGCTGTAAATGTACACTTTTTATGCTTTATTGATCCCTCAGGTGTTGTTTCTCTCGCAGTAAGTGTGTGTGGTTTGCACCAATCTTATATAAATATAAAAATAGACGTGTGTTTTCCTATATTTTACTTTTCAGCCACCACTACCTAGCACAGATCACAGGTCTTTGTGTGTGGAAGCAGCTTGGATTTTCCTGTCTTGCACAATGTTGGCCAAATGTCGGTAGCTGTGGGGATGTGGGAGATATGATGATTAAAAGTGGTCGATGCAGGGCACTTTCGTATTTCAACCAAAGACTTATGTCTCCGTATATGTCACTGTGCTGCCACAACTACATAGCATAGACCATTGGTGTTTGTGTGTGGTAGTGGTATCGTGTCTCCTATCGTGTACTACGGTGGTTAGATGTCGGTAGCTATGGAGGTTTGGGAGATACGGTGGTTGAAGCTGGTCGACCTGCGGCACATTCATATTTCTACCAAAAACATACACTCCTGGAAATTGAAATAAGAACACCGTGAATTCATTGTCCCAGGAATGGGAAACTTTATATACACATTCCTGGGGTCAGATGCAACACATGATGACACAGACAGAACCATAGGCACATAGACACAGGCAACAGAGCATGCACAATGTCGGCACTAGTACCGTGTATATCCTCCTTTCGCAGCAATGCAGGCTCCAATTCTCCTATGGAGACGATCGTAGAGGTGCTGGATGTAGTCCTGTGGAACGGCATGCCAAACCATTTCCACCTGGCGCCTCAGCTGGACCAGCGTTCGTGCTGGACGTGCAGACCGCGTGAGACGACGTTTCATCCAGTCCCAAACATGCTCAATGGGGGACAGATCCGGAGATCTCACTGGCCAGGGTAGTTGACTTACACCTTCTAGAGCACGTTGGGTGGCACGGGATACATGTGGACGTGCATTGTCCTGTTGGAACAGCATGTTCCCTTGCCGGTCTAGGGATGGTAGAACGATGGGTTCGATGACGGTTTGAATGTACCGTGCACTGTTCAGTGTCCCCTCGACGATCACCAGAGGTGTACGGCCAGTGTAGGAGATCGCTCCCCACACGATGATGCCGGGTGTTGGCCCTGTGTGCCTCGGTCGTATCCATTCCTGATTGTGGCGCTCACCTGCACGGCGCCAAACACGCATACAACCATCATTGGCACCAAGGCAGAAGCGACTCTCATCACTGAAGACGACACGTCTCCATTCGTCCCTCCATACACGCCTGTCGCGACACCACTGGAGGCGGGCTGCACGATGTTGGGACGTGAGCGGAAGACGACCTAACGGTGCGCGGGACCGTAGCCCAGCTTCATGGAGACGGTTGCGAATGGTGCTCTCTGATACCCCAGGAGCAACAGTGTCCCTAATTTGCCGGGAAGTGGCGGTGCGGTCCCCTACGGCACTGCGTAGGACGCGACGGTCTTGGCGTGCGTCCTTGCGTCGCTGCTGTCCGGACCCAGGTCAACGGGCACGTGCACCTTCCGCCGACCACTGGCGACAACATCGATGTACTGTGGAGACCTCGCGCCCCACTTGTTGAGCAATTCGGCGGTACGTCCACCCGGCCTCCCGCATGCCCACTATACGCCCTCGCTCAAAGTCTGTCAACTGCACATACGGTTCACGTACACGCTGTCGCGGCATGCTACCAGGTTAAAGACTGAGATGGAGCTCCGTATGCCACGGCAAACTGATGACACTGACTGCGGCGGTGCCCAACCGCTGCGCAGCTAGCGCCCTTCGACGGCCAACACTGCTGTTCCTGGTGTGTCCGCTGTGCCGTGCGTTTGATCATTGCTTGTACAGCCCTCTCGTAGTGTCCGGAGCAAGTATGGTGGGTCTTACACACCGGCGTCAATGTGTTCTTATTTCAATTTACAGGAGTTTATGTGTCATGGTGTATCACTTTTCAGCCAAAACTATCTATCACAGATGTTTGTGTGTGATAGTAGCAAAGCATTATCTGTCGATCACAACATTGACCGAATTTCGGTAACTGTGAGAGTATGGGAGTTATGGTGGTTGAAATTGGTCGATCAAGGATATTTTTGTATTTCGACCATTCGTATATTTCACTTTGCTGCCTGAACTACATAGCGCAGATGACTGGCGATTGTGTGAGGTAATAGCATCGAGTCTCCCATTGTGCACTATGGTGGTTAGATGTCGATAGCTGTCAATCCAAATTCTTTACAAACACGAACGAAGTCGTAGGTACCAGCTAGTTATATTATAAATGCAGAAGTAAGTCTCTGTCTTTTTGTTGTTTTGACAACTAATTGGCTCTACCGATATTGATGGAAGTTGACAAGGAAAAACTTTGTATCTGTAGGAAGGACACAAGACATTTTTTTTTTTTTTCCTGTTATAAATAACAGATTTAGTCACGAAATTTTGAGAACTTATCAAATGGTGACAGATAGATAGCTGCTTGTGTATTCTATAATGTCACGTCAGTTGATCAAGCTGTGCTGCAGGCGCATTCAGTTAGTGTATGATTTGTTAATAAATTTCGTTTAGGGACAAAACTTATTATTTAGTATAGATGTCGATTTGCTCTGCACTCTACTATTACTTTACGTCTGCCTGAAAGTTTTTGGCACAAGTTTATTTTGTCTTCTTTTTTGACTTGTCTTGTGGGCATAAACCTGGCTTAGGGTGTAACTGTAGTTGAGCATGAGCAGCTAAAGTTATTAGAACCCAAGAATCTGATGCTAATGCTGAAGAAAGAAGAAAAGAACAAGCTGAAATAAAGCTGCCCTCAGTTAACTCCTCCCCACATCCCCACACATCCGTTTATTTTTGTGTTTTTAAGTATGTGGAAAGGAAATTGATTCTCTTCATGAGACAGACTAGATGGTAGAATGATATAATGATGACTTTCCAGTCATTATGACAACTTGGTGTTGTTTGGGACAAATCTTGCATTACTAACAGCTTTCTATATACAATTCTGGCAATGAAATTCTAAGTCCAAGCGTACGAAGTCGCAGGCAAGAGCTAGTTTTTGAAAAGTGTGAAATGTAACAGGAAACGTTTAAGACAAGTTTAACCGTTTTGTTGCGGAAGTAGTATCAACATACTCAAGCTTAGTGATGAACGATTTTTAAGCATTTAATTAAGAAATGTATGAAATTTTAAATACAAACATACCTCTTAATGAACACAGCAGTTAAACATACCCTCTAAAAACACACAGAAGTTATAAGAAAAATAAAATATATTCCTAGTAGAAATGCATAAAAATGTTATTTCAACATTATACATCTTCTTCACTGTCACACAAAACCTACTGCCCACTATACCTATAAATTAATTTTGACACAATAGTTTATTTGATTTTCTTCTTATTTTTTAGATAAGACAAAAATAAGATTCACATGTTTTTTGTGAAACTATAAGAAGCAAAGTCCTGTAGCAGGTAAATCTTGTGTTGTGGGACATGTTTGACAGCAATACATTATTTCCCTCTGCCTTCTGTTCTCGTAGCACATCATACAATACCAATCTGCCATCACCTTTGCTTGAATTGGAGCATTCCCCACCCCCACCTTTCCCCTGTCTTTCCCACGTTTCTTCTCAAGGTCTCCATGGACAGGCTGGTGAATGAACCATTGTTGTTGCTGCAGCATTTGTCTCATAATAGCCGGCCATAAATGGTACAGAGTTAGGCACTAGTTATTACCATATCCCTTGTCGAGATAAGGGGCTTTTGTGAGTAACAATTGGAAAATATTACTTTATAACTTTTTATATCACCTAAGGGTTTTGAAATGGAATAGAAAATGGGTCATCATTTGATTCTGGCCACTAACATCGTGCATTTATTTGTTGACTTTGGCACAGAGATACAATAACCTGCACTGATGTTCTAAATAGGCTTAAATGCACTGTAGTAAAGTGGTAGTAGCAGCTATATGCACTCCTGCTTCGAACTTAATGATTACTGGCCCATGCCGACAAGACTTGGAACGGACGCCTCTAAGACATCATCTGCAGCATAAGGGTTAAAGAAGATTTAGAAAATTTACCTGGCAATATATCCAAGTGATTTGGATTCTCGTGAGGAAGGGACTTTGATATTCAGAAGAACATATTGGACTAAAGCGAAACTGACAAGACATTTATTATGCCTTTATACATTTATCTCTCCAGGTTGTATTAGGCAAACACCTAACATGATTTCAATAATGAATGGCATTTTTTTTTTTTAATTTTAAAAATTGTTGATATAAAAGGCCATAGTATGGCTTAAATATTTTTATTATATTCAATCTACATGTATTTGGAGCTAGTATATATCTATTTGCGATAGGTGTAAATTAAACAAAACTATTTCAGTTGAAAACAATTTTGGTGGAACTTGAAAAATTTAAGAAATAAATATATATATATATGTATATTTTTTCTGTGACCTGTTTGTAATCCAATTCACGAAATTCTGTATCTTCTAGGTATATTATTGTTTGTAATGGAAAAAACATATATGGAAAAATCAAATTTTAAATTGTTTCAACTGTAAACTTCATAATAGTCACTTGTTGTTTTACTATAAATGGTTGGAAGAGCTTTCCTGTAATTATTAGAATTCACATCACTGTAAATTATAAAGGAATTTTCAGAGCAGTAGATAGATAGATACAGTGGTAGAAATATTTATTGCATCACCTTCTGTAATTGAATGTTTTTGTTATAATCGTTGAATAATTCAGCTAAGTTGGCTTGTTTTCCCTAAGTTTGTATCAGAAATGAATATACACAAATTTTTTTATCAAATTTAATTGCAATGGAGCATAGGCTCCGGTGGCAATTTCCCTACACACCCATCTTCCCCCTATCCTGCACCTACCTACATTTGCCCTCTACAAATTTTATCTTTAAATTCTTTCAACGTTTTTGGTAAATTATTCATCATTTCTCTTGGTAACTCATTCCAATCCCTGACACCCTTACCTAAAAAAGAGAATCTTCCCACACCCTTGTGCCTGAAATCGAGTGCCAGCTTGTGGTCATGGTAATCTTTTCCCTTCCATGCACTACTTTTCATACTTATTTGCAATATCTTTCCATGCCTCATCGCCAGTATATGCCCTGTACACTCCCATGACCCTCCTCATCCTCCTCCTGTCTTGCAATGAATCCCATTCCAGCTCCTTTATCGTATCCGTCACTGATTGCATTCTGTGATAATTTCCAGAAACAAATCTAGCAGCCCTTTTTTGCACCCTCTCCAACTCCTGTATTTGATACGTAAAATGAGGGTCCCATACTACACTACCATATTCGAGCAATGGTCTGACCAAAGTTTTGTAACCCAATTCCTTGACTTCTCTCGTACATCCCCTCATCACTCTCTCCAACAAGTGCAGAACTTTGAAACCTTTTCCTACCACCTGTCCTATGTGTCCTGCCCAGTTAAGTTTGTTATCAAAAGTAATGCCAAGATATTTACATTTCAAGTCTTCAGCAAGCAATTCTTTCCCCACCTTATATTCATAATTAACCTTTTGTTTTTTATT
The DNA here is from genome assembly GCA_031002005.1 of Vandiemenella viatica. Taxonomy (NCBI): domain Eukaryota; kingdom Metazoa; phylum Arthropoda; class Insecta; order Orthoptera; family Morabidae; genus Vandiemenella; species Vandiemenella viatica. Next base: position 315,285,663 of record JARYHS010013630.1, on the reverse strand, counting down.
TGTGTATCTAATAAGCTGACTCTTCTTTGCATTTATCTTCATTCCATGTTTACCAACCCAATTAGATATCCTGTCCAGATCACCCTGCAACTGTTTACAATCCTCTATCATTTTGATTCTTTTATACAGCATTATTTCATCTGCAAACAATCTATTTTCAGATAGTAAACAATCAACACAATTATTCATTAGAATAATGAATAGCAATGGTCCCAATACGCTACCCTGTGGCATACCCATTTTTATTTCCACTTCTTTTGATACTACATTTCCTACCCTAACTTTCTGTTTTCTACCTTTAAAAAATTCTTCTACCCAGCAAATGACTTTCTTATCCACTCCAATGGTTTTTACGTTATTTACTACCATTTTATGGCTTACTCTTTATTTCATTCTAATGATTGATTTCTATAAAAAGAATTGTTATTTATAATTTTGCCTTTCCTTGAAAAAATTGATGTAATTAATTGCATATGCCAGCCAGTCTGTTTGTTCTTCTGCAATATGAATATTATTGTTGGAAGGAATCCTGTATATTACTTTTGTGACATACCACTGACAGTTTTTAGTGTTTGTATATACACAATTACCTCATATAAATGCATTTAATACTTGGTGGATCCACTTCTAGGCATCGTTTAGGCATTGAAAGAATTAACCTTTTGATATATTCTGCACTCAATTCATGATACCACACACACTCAAGGGTCTCTAGCAGTTCCTATTTATTCCATGGCTTCTTTCTGGCGACAGCATTTCCCATAACCTTCCAACAGTTCTCAATTGGATTGAGATCAGGGCTATTCTAACACTTGAACTCCTTTTTGTTTAAGAAAGTGTTTAACCTGAAATGTAGAAATAAATGATAACTCAGCTGGCACATCATCTGCTTCCTGCTTGGTACAAATATTGATCACAGGACTTACCTTCAAAGCTCTGTGGCAAGGGTCAGAGTTGTCCTGAAAAATGCATCTCGAAACATCTCCAAACTGATCTCTTATTGTACTCATAAGCTTCCTTTTGTAAGCATCTTAGAATTTTAGTAAATTCTAGCCTCTCACCTTTAGGTATTAGAGGGAAAGCTTATTCTGTAGTAAAAGACAGTTTTCAGTTCATGTAGAGGTTATGGGAGTAAAGCTTTATGTAGCATGAGGACACAGTAACCAAACACACTAAATAAAACCCTTTAGGGATAATAAATGTATCCATAATTAAATAAATGCTCTAAATAAACCTTTGATAACAAAAAAGAAAACATCAGTTTGGGAGGGAGTAGTTAAATCCCCCAAAGTCAGTTTCACATAAAAGATTTTGATATAGGTTAACTTTGCAGTTTATAAACCAATTTGAATGCAGTAAAGACCTTTAGTAGTTGCTAAACGCCGAATATAAACTTTGAATAATAATAAACAAACTGTTAATCAACTGAAAATTAAATAATCAGTAATAATACTACCTTGGACTTAAAGAATTTCTACTCTGGAAGCATTTTGCCATTTTTAGATCAATTAACGAGCAAGAAAGTAACTCAATAGTAAATAAACCAAATAAATCAATTTTCTGTAGTGATATTAACACCTTTTACTAACCTTTAATATGATAATCCATAATAATCCAGTTCAGTGCACAAGTAATTTCCAATATTTGGCATTTCACTGTTTTAACACACTTTCGAACCAAATAAAGTAATTTTAATGAAGTAATCAGGCAATTAAAACATAAATTCACTAGAATTTCGTAGTTTCTGAACGTTTAAATAACTTAAATCAATTTGTTTATACTTCGTCAGATGCACTTCACTTATAATAATTTTTATCTCAAAATCCTAGAGAACATTCGGAATAAAAAGTAGATTTCCGGGGAGACCTAAAAATCTAATATAACATATAATTATTTCAAGTAATTCCAGTCAATAGAACCGATGTTATAGAGATCTTAAAATTCAGCTTTCATCACGACCATGAGGTCAACTTAGAAATATCTTCCAGCCGATCTAAAGTAGATACAGAGATGAGATAACTTTCAGAATATGTATTTTTATTCAGAGAATCTCATGGCAATTTTAGATTTGCGATAAAACTAATAGAAATAAAGTTATAAAATTAAAACTGAAATCACACTTTAGTTACGTCGTAGTTAAACTTTCACTGAACCAATCTTAATAAAAGTTACACCAATAAAATCAGGAATTTTTGTAGAACACAGTGACAGTAATAACATTTATGTAAATTATGGCGTTAATAAAATGATGAAATGTAGAAGTTTCCAGAACAATAGTAGTTACCCAGAGTAGAGAAATAGTTCACTCCTACACTTATAACTTTTAAACCAGTTGCTTAAAGTTAATCACTAAATATTCATTATTTCACAATTAAATATGTCAAAACACTGCAACACTTAAAGTTTTGGATAACTGTTTAGTTACTGAGATATTTCAGGCCTAGATCGCCTAGGCGTTAGTAGAAACTTGTATTTTGGCTCTGACGTCAGCGAGGGTATAAATTGGGAAGCCATTTTGACTCAGCGTCTTTTCCGGGTTTGCAGTCGTGATAACAAGATGATTTAAGCGTGTGTGCGTTGGTAGGTTGGCAACTCCGACTTATGTTGGTAGCTCAGTTTTTTCAGTTGGCACTACCGGGTTCGGCCATCATGATTGGGGCGTGGTTTTGTTTACTCAACATGAACTTTTAATTCTCAACTGGGGTTTTGGTCGGTAGGTTCTCTCCATAACCTGCAAACTTGTGGAACGAGTGTTCGATATGCCTTCTCGACTGTAAATGCAATTTTGAACTTTTGATTTTGAAGAATAAAACCTTGAAGTTTTCTAAAAGTGACTTTGTGTGCTTCAGTTGTTAGCATAGAACCCTTTTCTATGTTCGTGGGTTAACGAATATAGTGGCGACCTGAAGCATTCAGGTTGAGTTACCTTGGCTACATGGTCAATCCAAATTATTTGCTGAGTTTTTAAGAGAACTGTTAGTTGACAAGAGTGTAAGGCACTTAGGCGATACTACAACCCCGGTATCGGCTATGTCCTTACATGGGACTGTAAGGCTCGTGTTTGATGAATTTCAAACTGTGGAGGAGAAGTAGCCGACCAACGTGTTACAAGTTGCCCTATCAGTGCATAACATCATCTTCCGAAACCTACATCGACCTTGGCGGACCTGATGCAACACCCGATACCAGCTGGACGTCGCTTCGCCATGGTACTTCATGAGTACATCACGTAATCAGGCGACTCCGACCTCAACAGCTGATTGTCGACAGATACTACTGGATGGTTTCCCGACATAGCAGACGACTTTCCGGAGCAGCAGCTGTTCCTCCGGCTCAGCCTACGACGAAATATTAACGCGCAGCAGCTCATCATGCAGCTCTCAACCAAGTTAAGTACACGTTTTTTTTTCTCAGCAACGTTTCTTCGAGAACTTCATGTGATATTTTTTTTTACATTAAACTCCTTGGCCTCCTCATATGCAACAGTTCTCCAATGGTGTCTTTATTGCGTTGCAAATATTCATTACTGAGGCAAACTATTACCACATTGTGAATTCTGCTTGTTCGAGCACGAAAATTTTCAGATTCATTTCTTGTTTACTTTGTGCGCAAAGTAATTATGTATGGCAGATGCGCCATATTCTTCATTCGGGAGAATTCAGTGCAAAGATTTTATTGATGTTTCATATATCGTAACACAGACATGTTTTCTAAAATCTTCAAGTATTGGCTGTCTGATGCAGTGTTCATCTTTGCTTTGTTTGGTAACCAATGCCTTTCAGGAAGGAACATTTTTATATTTTTTTACTAGTACTGTGTATCTCAGGTTAGAATTTTGTATTTGTTTCTGTGTATTTTGGAATGGGAATTACTAATTTTTTAAAAATAAGATTTGAAAACAGCTGTTTGCTGTACACGTGTGGATACTCATTTACTATTGCTACAATTGTTTTCCACCAAGTTTACGACACATTTCTAGTTGTTTTACCTATCACAACATGAATTCCCATGCTACAATATTGCCTCCTAGTGAGACCAGTCAACCAATGCATGAAACCAATATGGATAATTTCGACATCCCCACACTGAGAATGACTGTACCTACAGAATTTCAGTGGCTGTATGATCTATTTATACAACATAATCAAGAACTGCGTGATATATACAATCAACACAAAGAAGAATCAAATTCCAAACTTGTAGACCAGCCAATCCAAGAACTTAAAGACCTTCAGGATAATGTTATTGTACCTGAATCTGAACACCCAATACAATCAGCTGATCTAGTAGATTCCACCATTCCTCAGCCATCAGCTGTTTTAGTCAATGCACCTGTTGAGCCTATACAATCTACTATTCCTGAAACACTCATTGATAGTGAAGCAGAGCCTTTGTCTGCATTAGCCTGTAGTGATGTAACTGATATCACTGCTGATCCCATTGTGGATAACTCTGAAAACTCTGAAACCTATTCTGCACCCATAGAGGTGACAGAACCTAGCATTAATGCATCAGCTGATCCATTACCACCTACTGACCACTTAGATTCTATTGCAGTAGAAACAACTAATTTTTCCAAAACTGAAATTCAGGTACAGCCCTCAGCTGATCCTTCACAGGCCATTGACCCACCTGTTGTATATAATAATATTGTATCTGAACTTATCAATATTGAAACTGATGTTCTGCCTGCTACGGCTGAGCCTTCACAAGTGATTAATGATAATGAACATTCAACAGTAACTTTATGTGTTAGTAAAGATTTTATTGATGTCGCTACTGTTCAAATGGAAGAACAGATTCATAATATACAATCAGCTGATCCCACACCACAGGCTGTTTGCTCATACGAGCCTAATATTTCCAAATCCAAACAGCTTGTAAAGCGATACAAGCCTACATTTGTGGATAAGCTGAAACAGCAATTATTTCAGAAAATGTTTCCTGGAAACATTCATACTGATTTGCCACACATTACTATTCCTAATTGGGAACAATGTGGTCTTAATCAACTATTTTTCAATTTTATTCTTTTTCAGAATGTAAGAGATTTTTCAGGCAGTGGGTACTTCGTTAAATTTTATCCTGATAATTTCAGGAAACCCTTTGCATTCTGTATGGCAAAAGAAAACAGGGTTTCTTTTTCACAAACTCACTCGCCTATGCTGTACCAACACAATAAGACTACTTTGAGTTATGATTGTTTTGGGAGGGGGATAAAGATGAAAAGTATGTTGAACCCCTTACCATCAAACAGAAGGCCAACACTTTTTGCTGAATGGAGGAATGTCTTAAAACTTAAACCTACTAATCCTCCTGTTCAGGTACACCCATTGGAAATCTACGCTTGCACACAGTCTCAGACAACCGGTGTTACTTTAAATGTTTTTCATTTTTGCACCTTTTTGATAGTTAGTATTTGTTTATCTGAGTCTTTTACTCAGCTGAGTTTGATTTTTGAAGTTGTATTGGGACCAGAAGTTTTGCAAACTCTTTACTTTTCTAATGAGTACTTTCATCTACTAATATTTGAACATCTACCTTGGGAAGTCATACGCCAGATTAGATTGGATAGGATTTCTGAGACACCAAGGGCGGAACTTATGGATGTTGAGATGGATTGTCAAAGAGATAAAGTTGTTTGTGCAAGTGAGGAAGTTGATGCTCTAGTTAAAGTAGAGGTGGAGATATAACATGTTTTCCTATATTTTGGGGGAGGCTGGAAGAGAAGAAAGTACCATTATGGAGGAATGCATTATTGTTATTTTATTAATAGGGCCAGGAAATAGAGTCCTGCCTGCGAATCCCATTATTATTAGGGCCAGGAAGCAAAGACTTACCTGCGAATCCCATATTTATTACCAGGGCCAGGAATCAGAGACTCACCTGCGAATCCCATAATTATTAATTGCATTTCCACCCATCATTATCATTATTATTATTATGTATCAGTGTAACAAAACAGGGCGACCTCATATATTAAAACACATTAGGCATCACCTAGGGATGACCTCACATAACAAATAAGGCGTCATTGTTATTACATATAGTTACACAATTTAATACACAATACATATATATATAGGAAACATGAGCAATCAACACACTATAGAGACAAAAGCGGAAATGACCAAGTTTGTTACACATAATGGAATCTTGGAGATATGATATTAAAACTGATGTGAGTTTACATTCTTGTGGCTGAAGAATGAATTGAAAGCTATTTTGGACGTTATGTACTGTCTTAAGTGTTTACTATGTACCGTAGAACGGTTTTGGGATGGCAATTCCTATTGTTTTGTGCACTAAGAAAGTTGAATGATGTTAGTAATGTGATGAGGATATACACATGCTTTCAAATATTTTTATAGCAAAAATAAACCACTCTAGTAAAACTTTTATAATAAACTTTACGACAGATGTTCCTTTAAGTAACACTTTCTTCGCTTTGTTTTATTTACCCAACTTAGGTTGAGGATTTTTTGTGCTTTGTTGCACCTTAGGCACTTCATAGTGGCCTTAAGCAATCAGAATTTTGAGAATAAGGTTCATTATTAACAATACACTATAACACTTGAACTAACTTTCATAAACTATAATTGATTTGGGTATACAACCTTTTCTTCTGACATTATTATTAGATATTTGGTCCAGGGGACAGAGACCCCATCATGAGTACACACTACTAGGACCTACTTCTTTTGCATAACTTGAGGAAAATATACCTATTGTAAATGATATGTGACATTTTTGCACCAGTGTACTGGTGGACACAACTAGTGTTGTGATACTTTAACATGACAGATCTTTTGAAACGTTTCAAACATACACTACACATCTACACACTCATTTTACACAGCAGTGTACTGCTGCTTGGAAACTATGTTTCCTTATGAGTTTTAATTTACCCCCATACATTCTTAGGATGTTTTAGATTTATTTTGGGGACTATATTCTGTAGATAACTCTATTAAGTAATATTTCCTATAATTGTAATCACTTCTGTAGATTTAAGTGATATAATCACTTGGCATGGACCAAGTTTACCTTCTCATGTTTAATTTGACGTGTATATGCTTATTTTTTTTTTTCTTGTACATTCAATTGTATTTATTCCATCTGAATCTTTTCTTGTAATACTGCTTACTTATGTGTACTTATAACTTGTATTTTTTCCTTACATTTCATGTACTATTTGTAACTATTTTTCTGTCCTTTAATAAGGAAGATTATTATTTCTTGTTACACTTCCCTACAACTTGTGGGAACATTACTGTATTTACTATGTTTTTTGTATTCTTTTGTATTTTACTTTTATATTTTTTGTATATGCATAGGTTAGTGGTTAAAATAGTTTGGCCACCACTAATTCCCTACGGTTGTCTGTTTTGTATCTTTCACAGACCAGCTAGCTGACCGAGTTCCCCAGGCTTCTCCTGCTGCGTCAGGAACCGGGGATGATGGACATTGCTCGGCAGTTCTAGCTATAAGGCTATTGGTTTATATAAATTTTGCGAGCCTTAAAGTCTGCGCCCGTTTCAGGACTTGGGTTTTCACCCATTTAGGGAGTTCTGTGACAAAAAGTGTAATGGGAAAGTGGTAGATTTAAGGCCATTATAAATCGATACAATGTTAAAAACAGAGACGTTTATAAAACGAAGGACTTTCCTACATGGAATTGTACAATACAATTGTTGGTAAAATACTACAAATTTCATTTCAATGTTTGTAAAATATTTCACATTCTTGGTTTTTTGAAGACAAAGTTGATATATCTTGGGTAAATATATTTCAATGTAAATTGTGTAATGTACATTTATACCACTTTAATGTTTTTTTGTATTTTGATAATTTGTTTGATATTTTGTGATTGATTATAACACATGTTTATAATTTTGTGATAATCTGATATTTCACATTTTTTCTATTGGGTCATAACTTGTATGACATTTAATAATTTTTGTTGATATTTTGAGAATGAATGAGTTATTGAAAATTTTGTAGTAATCTTGTGAGTGAAGGCTAAAGTTTTGAGATTGTAATAACAATATTTTTGCTTTTGAGTATGAATGGTGGAGAGAGAACCGAACCGACAAGCGATAGTTAGATTTTGGGAGAATAGTCATTTTCTTTTGGGATTTTAAATTATTCTTATTTTTCTATTTATTTTTCAAGATGTTCAGTTAGTTTTCTTGGGAAAATAACTTCAATCTTCGGGGGGCATGTAAGCATCTTAGAATTTTAGGTTAAATTCTAGCCTCTCACCTTTAGGTATTAGAGGGAAAGCTTATTCTGTAGTAAAAGACAGTTTTCAGTTCATGTAGAGGTTATGGGAGTAAAGCTTTATGTAGCATGAGGACACAGTAACCAAACACACTAAATAAAACCCTTTAGGGATAATAAATGTATCCATAATTAAATAAATGCTCTAAATAAACCTTTGATAACAAAAAGAAAACATCAGTTTGGGAGGGAGTAGTTAAATCCCCAAAGTCAGTTTCACATAAAAGATTTTGATATAGGTTAACTTTGCAGTTTATAAACCAATTTGAATGCAGTAAAGACCTTTAGTAGTTGCTAAACGCCGAATATAAACTTTGAATAATAATAAACAAACTGTTAATCAACTGAAAATTAAATAATCAGTAATAATACTACCTTGGACTTAAAGAATTTCTACTCTGGAAGCATTTTGCCATTTTTAGATCAATTAACGAGCAAGAAAGTAACTCAATAGTAAATAAACCAAATAAATCAATTTTCTGTAGTGATATTAACACCTTTTACTAACCTTTAATATGATAATCCATAATAATCCAGTTCAGTGCACAAGTAATTTCCAATATTTGGCATTTCACTGTTTTAACACACTTTCGAACCAAATAAAGTAATTTTAATGAAGTAATCAGGCAATTAAAACATAAATTCACTAGAATTTCGTAGTTTCTGAACGTTTAAATAACTTAAATCAATTTGTTTATACTTCGTCAGATGCACTTCACTTATAATAATTTTTATCTCAAAATCCTAGAGAACATTCGGAATAAAAAGTAGATTTCCGGGAAGACCTAAAAATCTAATATAACATATAATTATTTCAAGTAATTCCAGTCAATAGAACCGATGTTATAGAGATCTTAAAATTCAGCTTTCATCACGACCATGAGGTCAACTTAGAAATATCTTCCAGCCGATCTAAAGTAGATACAGAGATGAGATAACTTTCAGAATATGTATTTTTATTCAGAGAATCTCATGGCAATTTTAGATTTGCGATAAAACTAATAGAAATAAAGTTATAAAATTAAAACTGAAATCACACTTTAGTTACGTCGTAGTTAAACTTTCACTGAACCAATCTTAATAAAAGTTACACCAATAAAATCAGGAATTTTTGTAGAACACAGTGACAGTAATAACATTTATGTAAATTATGGCGTTAATAAAATGACGAAATGTAGAAGTTTCCAGAACAATAGTAGTTACCCAGAGTAGAGAAATAGTTCACTCCTACACTTATAACTTTTAAACCAGTTGCTTAAAGTTAATCACTAAATATTCATTATTTCACAATTAAATATGTCAAAACACTGCAACACTTAAAGTTTTGGATAACTGTTTAGTTACTGAGATATTTCAGGCCTAGATCGCCTAGGCGTTAGTAGAAACTTGTATTTTGGCTCTGACGTCAGCGAGGGTATAAATTGGGAAGCCATTTTGACTCAGCGTCTTTTCCGGGTTTGCAGTCGTGATAACAAGATGATTTAAGCGTGTGTGCGTTGGTAGGTTGGCAACTCCGACTTATGTTGGTAGCTCAGTTTTTTCAGTTGGCACTACCGGGTTCAGCCATCATGGAACATTGTCGGGGGCGTGGTATTTGTTTACTCAACATGAACTTTTAATTCTCAACGGGGTGTTGGTCGGTAGGTTCTCTCCATAACCTGCAAACTTGTGGAACGAGTGTTCGATATGCCTTCTCGACTGTAAATGCAATTTTGAACTTTTGATTTTGAAGAATAAAACCTTGAAGTTTTCTAAAAGTGACTTTGTGTGCTTCAGTTGTTAGCATAGAACCCTTTTCTATGTTCGTGGGTAACGAATATAGTGGCGACCTGAGCATTCAGTTGAGTTACCTTGGCTACATGGTCAAATCCAAATTATTTGCTGAGTTTTTAAGAGAACTGTTAGTTGACAAGAGTGTAAGTTAAGGCACTTAGGCGATACTACAACCCCGGTATCGGCCTGGTTCCTTACACTTTCAAGGATGTTTATATAGACATCTGTATTAACAGTACCATTTATGAAGTCCAGACGACCTACTCCATAGCTGGAAATGCATCCCCAGACCATTTGTCCTTGTGGATGTTTGATGGTTTGTGTTATACACGAAGGTAAAAATTCTTCGCCTTTTCTTCAACGCACAAACACTTTTCCATCGGAACCATGCAGATTAAATTTGGACTCATCTGAAAAGATTACTCTGTTCCAAATCTCCGTGGTCCATTTTACATATTCTTTTGCCCACTTTAGCCGCTGTTGTCGCATTTTTTGGTCAATAAAGGCTTCTTTCTAGGACGACGGGCAGCGAGTCCAGCTTCCAGTAGTCTGCTTCGTACAGTTCTACTGGTTACTGAAACGTCACACATTTCTTCCCACTCTCGCTTTAGTTCAGCTGATGACAGGCGACTATTACTGAGAGAAATTATTTTTAATATCCTATCCTGTTCGCAGTAGACACCCCTTTTTCTACCTCTTCCTTTCTCACGATCAACTTTTCCTATCTCTCTGTACTTTTTCCGAAACCTCGAAATCGTAGACTGATTGAAACCAGTCTTAGAGTCTATCTTTCTTGTGCTTAAACCAACTGACGAATAAGCAAGTATTGCAGCTTTCTGCTCTGGTGTTAATTCCACTGATCTGCCCACAGTGGAGTGTCTCAACAAAGAATGACTATAAATGCTGCTTAATTGTAAAGTGAAGACAATGACAGCAAATATGTGTGTATTGTTGGGAAATATGCAATAGGAAGCCAAACTATAGAGGCAAGAATACGTCACCAACACTTTAACAACAATGGACTAGTATAACGTCAAGCAAACGGCTGTCAAAGACAAAATTAAGATGTAACAAATGGTGATGCAATAAATATTTCCACCACTGTAGATATGTTCACTTTGATCCCATGTGAGAATAATCTCGGGAATGTGGAACAGTACATACACTTATTAGTAATGTCAATATTACTATATAATTGATAATATTATTATATATTGACAACAAGTTAGTTACAACCCATTAGTATAACCAATATTTCCTGTAATCTACAAATACAATCCCGAGTTAATTAATACTTATTATTTGGAACAGTGTATACACTTGTTACCAGCATCTAACAACCAGTTATTTTCTTACCAACCAGTTACCACAACTCATAAGCAGTCAATTACTTAAAAACCTGTTAGTATCATAATTTTTCACAGCAGTTTTTGTGTGCATGCTATCCCATGTTAGTTACTATATATGAGTGAAATTTTGTAAACAGTTTAATTACTTCATTTGTCAAAAGTTTCAACAGAAAGAAAAACCATATATCATGTTAGTAATTGTGGACAATTTTGTCACCTTCCCCTTCCATACACCATATATACTATTTTACCAGTCATTCTTAGTTACCAAATCCCAAGAAGAAAATTCTTTCACAGAGTAAAATGGATTCTGAAGCAGAAACTCTTTCAGTTTGGACTTAAAGTAGTTGGGTTTTTGTAGATAACATTTAATTTCTGTTGGTAAGACATTGAATAAGGAAGCTCCAGTAAATGTTAACCCTTTCTGTACAATTGACAGTGATTTGTAATCCTTGTGAATATTATATTTATTCCTAGTATTATGGCTATGTATGTCAGCATTAAGATTGAAGTGTTCAGGATTTTCCACTACAAAATAATGATAGTACGGAGTATACATACTGTGCTGGCATTGTTAGTACACCCAGGTTTTTAAATAGATTTCTGCACGACGTCTGTGGGTTTGCTCCACAAATAGTTCTTATAGCACGTTTTTGCAATTTAAATACCCTCTGTGCTTGTGAAGAGTTTCCCCAGAATGAGATGCCATAAGTGAGCAGGGTATGAAAATATGCAAAATATACTAACTTTCTGGTTTCTTTATTAGCTATTCTAGATATTACCCTAAGTGAAAATGTTGCAGAATTCAGTTTTTTGAGAAGTTGTTGAATATGCTGTTTCCAGTTCAATTTGTTATCTACACGTGCACCCAGGAATTTTGTGAAATTACTTTCATTGATTGCTTTTCCTTCTGATATCACATTATAGCTTTCCTTTGTTTTATTTTTTGTAACAAACTGAAGTCTTTTCTACATTAAGTAGTATTGGAAATAAAGGGAGAAAATTGTTTTATTATTATTACATTTCATTTCATCTTAAACTCACACATAATACAATATACATTATAGAATCGTAGAATAAAAAAAATCCAAGCATTTGCAGAGTCAAGGGTTTGCCAGATTTAATTTGATATGCATGAAAATTCTTTAACACCCTATAATGATTATTCCAAACTTTAAATTATTTTCATGTATAGAACAGTAAATACTAAAACAGTGCACAGCTACAATTTTCTAAGTTAAGGGGTTTCAGTAGCTATGTGTCTGTCAGACATATAGACAACTGAGTGATAACGTTAGCATTTAAGAACCCTAAGTTGGTAAAAATTTGTTTACCTACTATGTTGCCTAATTAGTGTTATTAAATTTTATAAAATCACAACTTAGTAGCATGTTACAGTGTTATCATTAAAAAAAATGACAATTCATTTCTATTCAGTTTCTAAATTATGTAAAATACTATGATAAGAGAAGACAATTATCAATTTCTTGTTTTATGTGTTTCAGTCAAAACTACAGCAATTATATGGAACCAATCCAGTTAAAATGGCTTTCATTATTGTTACCAAAAGAATTAATTCAAGACTGTTTCATGGTAAAAAGAATCCTTCCCCAGGGACAATTGTAGATGATGTCATCACTCTTGCTCAGAGGTTTGTATATTTAATTTAAAAAGTTTTTAAGTTATCCAATAGTTTTCAAAAATGTTTTTGGATCTGTGAAATGGTTTGATAGATATTTATGGGGAATTTTAGTCTTCCACAGAAACTTACCACAATAAGTTTCAAAAAGTAAACTTGTACTATGAAAAGGGTGGTATCATCACTTAGCACAAGTGACAAAAATACAGAAAATTAGAAAAATTTTATATTTTAAAATTTTCATCAACATTAGAGCATTGATTATGCAAGAGAAACTCACATCTTCTTCTTCACTTCAAGAATTAGGTGTTAATGCCTGTTCTGTCTTCACTTTGCACTTTTACAGCATGTCTTACTAGGTTTACCAATGCCTCTGCATCCTACTGGTTTGTACTGCATCACCAGAAGTGGAAACCTGTCTTCATCAGTTCTTGCAATATACTGCCTTCGTGATTCTCTGTATTCCTCTACCCTTTCATTTAAATTGTATATAACAAGTTCTTCCCAATTTTTTTATTTTCTTATGTGGTCTTGTTTAGTGCATGCAGCCTTTTATCTTTCTGGGAACTCTTATTTCCGCTCCTGAATTTTACTCTTATCTCTTGCTTTAGTTATTCAAGTTTCAATTCCATACAGCAGTCAGGGCAACCATCGTCTTCTAGAATTTTATTTTTGTGTCTTTTCTTATGTTGTTCTGGTGTGTTCTATTTATTGTCCTGTATACTGATAAAAATTTGTTGATCTTTTTCTCTATATCTTTATCTATGTCATAACTGATTTCACAGCCTAGGTAGATAAATTAATTACCTGTTCTATGATTGTGTTGTCAATTACTATTTTTGAGTGAATGGGGTGTTAACCATAATGGGCTATCATTTTCGTTTTCTTTTGGATATCTGTAGATGGTATTCCTTTCCTGCTAATTGAGGTGGTTTTTAGTTCCTCTTCACTTTCTTGTAGTATTGTTACAACATTTTCATAAAGAACATTAATTAGATATTTATTCTTTTTCAACTGTATTCCCAGATTGGCAATCTTTTCCCAATTTCTCATCAGGTCATCAATGTATATGTTAAAAAAAAAAGTTGGAGATAAGCTGCAGCCTGATTTAAGCCCTTTGTCTTCAGTTTTCTTGGTGCCAGTATTTATTATTATTTTTGTACCTTTATATAAACTTTTTATAATTCCAATTAAATGCTCAGTGTATCCATTTTTTGGTCATTATGTTATTATGTCCCACATTTTGCTCCTATCCACACTACCAAAAACTTTTTCAAAATTGATGAAAGCTATATAAGTTTCCATATTGGTTTCACGTATCTTTCCTAAAATTCTGTTGACGCTAAAGGTGTTGCCATTGTATGACCCTACGTTCCAGAGCCCAGCTTGTTCCTCTTGTATTTTGACTTCTGCTATGATCTTCTGTCTCTCTCTCTCTCTTTTTTTTTTTTTTTTTTTTGCGAATACCTTACAAATAGCATTCATTAGACTAATGTCTGTTTAATTTTTACATTCATTCCTCTGTCCATTTTTATATATATAGCCTCTGTCATTTTCCAGCTGCTTGCTATTTTGAAGCCTTTCAAGCACTCATTAAGTAGATATACGTAATATTCTAAATTCACACAGATTGCCTGCATAATTTTAATTCCATTCTTATGCCCTCAGTGCCACAAGCTTTCCTATTTTTCACATTTCTCAACACCAACTGTAATTCTTCTAAGAAGATGGGATTCACTGTGTTATTATACTGAAATTTCCCCTCTTGGGGATCTGGTATTGCTGTGTGCCACAAGTTCCTATAGTATTCCTTCCATTCCTGTTCATAATTCAATGATATATCTACAACATCTTTCTCTGTTTCATTTAAATATCTTAGCTCATTATATGCAAAGTCTTCCATGTATACCATTTTCTATACTACCGGTATCTTTACATCTGTTCCATGAATCGCAATGTGGAGATCTTATAACCTCTTTGGCATTATTTCTTTTTTGTATGTATTCTTCTTTTGATTCTAGCATTTTATTGTGAAGGAATATCATGTATGTTATTTCTTTGTCTTGCCTTCACTATTCAATCATTCCTTATTCTTAATCCTTTCCATTTCCTTTACTTCTTTGTCTTCCCTATAGCTTCATGACCTGCCCTCTCTATGCATTCCTTTATATTCTGCCAAGGACATGTAATCCTCTCAAATTACATATATCATGAAGGCTTCTTCCTGGGTAAAATATTCCGGAGGTAAAATAGTCCCCCAGTCGGATCTCCGGGTGGGGACTGCTCAGTGAGGAGTCATCAGAATGGATAGAAACATTCTACGAGTCGGAGCATGGAATGTTAGAAGTCTGAATAGGGCAGATAGGTTAGAAAACTTAAAAGGGAGATCGAACAACTTAAGTTAGATGTTGTTGGGATTAGTGAGATTAAATGGAAGGGCACACTGGATTTCTGGTCTGGGGAACACAGGATAATTAGCATACAATCTGTCAATGGAGTCACTGGTGTAGGATTTGTAATGAACAAGAAAGTAGGTAAACGGGTGAGTTATTATAAACAGTTTAGTGACAGGATTATTTTGATGAGGTTAGAAACTAAGCCCATCCCAACCACATTAGTACCAGTATATATTCCAACGTCACAGGAAGATGACGAAGAAATAGAAAAAATATATGCTGAAATTGAAGAATTAAGACTCATTCACACTAGCGGTCAGCTCAGCTCAGGTCAAAAACCGCTATACACGTAATCCAATGGGAGCATTCACACTATGCAGTCAGGGCAAGGCAGTTCAAACTGACGATCGCGCCGCCACCGATCAACAACGGTCAAGACCTGAGCTGAGCTGAGCTGACCGCAAGTGTGAACGAGCAACGGTCAGGTCAGGTCAGATCAAATAGGCGGCGAATGTCTGAAAACTATGCTCGCGATCAATAAATAAAGAGTAATGAATAAAAAATAAATGTTTTAAACGGTATGTTATTTCTGTTTATTATAAAGTCGGCAAACTTTAATATAAATTCAAATATTATTACACATTTAGGACTGCCAAGATACAGATCCTGTTTCCGAATTTAAAAAAAAATATTGTGAATATATTTTTTGAATCAAATGCTTCTGTACCAGCATTAGCACACAAACAAAGAATATTTGTAAAGTAGGGTTTCTCTCTCATCCTGAAATTAGCTTTATACATGGCATGAAATTTTATCCTTCTGTAAATAATTGTTCTAAAATTATGTTATCAATTAATCCTGGAGCAGAATTAATTTCTCTAAAATAAATTCAAAATCTTTAAGCCCTAAAATATCAAAAACCTTTCACACAACTCTCCTCTCACGGCATAACCAGTAGTTAGCATTCTCCTTTCTCTTTATCTGTTAGCGCTTGAAACTCTGGATACACTCAGAACAATCGTATTTTTAGGCTCTTGATCCAGAATTATTGCAATTTAATTGATGTTGGGGTAGAAAACGGCATTGTTCACTATAAGCAACTGAAATGAAATGGCCTCGTCTACGACTTGATCTGGTCTGACCTGAGCTGAGCTGACCACTCGTGTGAATGCTACCCTGGATTGTGAGCTGAGCTGAGCTAACCTGAGCTGAGCTGACCTGATCGCTAGTGTGAATGGGCCTTTAATCCCATAAGTGATAGGGGAGGAAAATCTAATAATCATGGCTGATTGGAATGTAATAGTGGGAGAAGGAAAAGAGGGGAATACTATAGGAAGTTTTGGTCTAGGAGAAAGAAATGAGCGAGGAAGCAGGGAGCTAGGATTTTGTGAAAAATATAAGCTAGTAGTGGCAAACACACTGTTTAAGAAGCATGCAAGAAGAATTTACACCTGGAAACATCTTGGGGATACAGGCAGATTTCAGCTATATTATCTCATGGTCAAACAGAGATTCAGGAATCAAATTCTAGACTGTAAAGTGTACTCAGGAGCAGACATAGACTCAGAACATAATTTGATGGTAATGAAGTGCAGGCTGAAATTCAAGTGAATAAGGAAGCAGCATAAACAGAAAAGACTGGAAATGAATAAACTGAAACAATCTAGCACAAGAGAAAATTTTTCAGAAATGGTAGACTTAGGTCTAAGAAGTAACTGTGAAAAGAGCTCATCCGAGGATGAATGGAATGCATTAAAGACTAAAATAATGAAAGCTGGTAAAGAAACATTAGGCTTTAGGGAACAAGCTGCCTGAAAACCTTGGCTCACAGAAGAAATTTTGGAGCTGACAGAGGAGAAGGTACAAAAATGCTCAAGCAGGATGGCCACAGACCTGGAAAACCTGAAAAATCTGGAATTATCAGGGAATTTAAAGCAACCTTGAAATATCATGGAAATATCAGGGAATCCAAGTAATTTAAAAAATTATCAGGGAATTTTAATTGCAACAACCCAAAATTTGGAAGTTTTTTATAATTTATTTTAATATTGAACTTTTGCATTAAATAATTCAGCTTATATATTTTTGACATAAAATAGCCAACAAATGCCGCATTTAGACTAGCAATTTGCATCTCGTCTTGCGCCTCATCGAGAAACGACGACGAGATGTTCGTACGCGAGCGCTGACACGAGCTCTCTCTGGAACTCAGCATTCGAAATTATATTTTTAAAAAAAGGTGGATGACATCTAAATCAGAATTATAGTACTACATGTAAACTCAGAAGTTATATTTATTACTGAATAAACAGCAATCGTAGAGTAGTAAGTTTATAAAGGTGTTTTTATGTTTCACTGAACAGTTTTACAATTTCAAGCAAAGTGTGAAACAGATATTTCAAAAAAATTGAATTTGTGGAGAGTCTTCGAAGTGCTGTAGAATGTCACAAGCTGGTTTTGAACTTCTTTTGAGAAAAATTGAACCTTTAATATCAAAACAAAAGCCTAGATTCAATATACCAATGCCAGCAAAAATGTGAATAGCGATAATTATACGGCGTTTTAACTTTTTTGTATGATATAAGGCAAATTAAAGCAGCAACAAAATAATACATAAGATCATGTAAATACTAACCAGAGGTCTAAATAGGTAGGATTTATAAAGTTTTGCGTCATTCAGAGCTGTTTCAAATGCTGAATCGATGTGACAGTATAAACATTGTGCTCGTGCCTTTGACTTGCACCAAATAAACCGCTGCCAATGCGAGCGGCACACCCAAGCAACCATGCAAGGTGAGCCTATAGTTTATACAAACTCGTGTTCATGCTATCTTGCTTAGACTCGCGGAAACTTACTCGAAAGTGTTAACTCGGCAACAGAAGAAATTGAAGATTGAAAAAAAAAAAAGAAGCTACAATAACTGAACCAGAAGATTTGAAAAGAAAAGTGTAGCAAATGAAAAAAGTCCAGTTACTGATGGACAATTTAAAAATTTTCAATTAGTTTATCTACCAAATATTGAAAGATTACTAATTTGTTCTAGTTCATATTAGTCATTATCTTATTTTTGTGCTACTCATTTTTAATTATGCTTCATAAGATTACTAAATTAGTTATAAAATTTCCAAATAAACATTCTTAAACATGTTTCTTTTTCTAATTTTTTGAGTTTTATACCAGATTTAATTATTTACAATCAAAATCTAATTAAAACTTTAAAAATCTTAATCATGCAAATAAACTTTCTAAATCAGGGAAAAACATGGCAAAGTTTTTCTGGAAAACCTGGAAATATCAGGGAATTTTTAAATCATTACCTTGTGGCCACCCTGTCAGGATGAAGCAGGAAGAGAGCAGTACAGGCAATTTAGAAAACAAATAAATGAAAAATGGCTACAGGAAAAGTGTGAAGAAGTAGAAAAAGAAATGGTCGTAGGAAAAGTAGATGTTGCATATAGAAAGATCAAACAGAATTTTGGAGAAATGGAGAAAAGAGTTATGAACATTAAAACTGCCGATGGGAAACCTGTTTTAAGCTCAGAAGATAGAGCTAACCGATGTTGGGGATGGCTTGAAGAATAGTATATTGGAAAAGGAAGGCAATGTCGACATTGACGACTTAGGATATCCTGTTTTAAGGGCAGAATTTAATAAAGCTCTGAATGACTTGAAAGCAAATAAGGCAGTTGGAATTGATGAGATCCCTGCAGAACTTCTCAAATCCCTAGGAGAGGAAGGAATCGAAAGATTATTCAAGCTGATATCAAAAAGTTATGAAACAGGAGAAATTACAACTGATTTTAACAAAAATATCATCTTCACACTTCAAAAGAAAGCACAAGTCGACAAATGTGAGAATTATCGCATCATTAGTCTAACAACACGTGCTTCAAAAATACTAACCAGAATAATATACAGAAGGATGGAAAGGATAGTAGAAGAGATAGTAGGTGACGATCAGTTTGGGTTTAGGAAAAATCGCGGTACAAGGGAAGCAATTCTGTCTTTAAGATTAACACTTGAAGGGAGGATAAAAAAAAAAAAAAGATACTTTTATGGCATTTGTTGATTTAGAAAAAGCTTTTGATAATGTTAGGTGGGACAAAATGTTCACAATTTTAAAGAAGTCAGGTCTAAAGTATCGAGATAGAAGAATACTCTATAAACTATATAAGTGGCTGTAATAAAAGGAGAGAATCACGAGAGACATGCATCAGTTAAAAAGGGTGTGAGACAAGGTTGCAGTCTATCCCCATTAACATTAAACTTGTATGTAGAAGAAGCAATGAAGAAAGTCAAAGAAAAATTTCCATGTGGCATAAGTTTTCGGGGAGAAAAAATCAGTATGCTACGATTTACCGATGACATTGTCTTGTTAGCAGAGAGCGCTGAGGATACTGAGACGTTACTGAATGGCATGAACAAATACTGAAGGAAGATTTTGGACTGAATATAAATCAAAGTAAGACAAAAGTGATGAAATATAGCAGAAATGATACCAATACTATCAGATTAAATATAAAAATAGGATCGGATGCAATAGGAGAAGTGAGTGAGTTCTGTTACATGGGAAGCAAAATTACAACTGTTGGCCGAAGCAGGAATGATGTTAAAAGCAGAATAGCACTAGCAAAAAGAGCCTTCATGAAAAAGAGAAAACTTTTAGTTTCAAATATTGATCTAGGAATTAGAAAGAACTTTTTAAAACTCTGTGTGTGGAGCACAGCACTTTACAGTAGCGGAACATGGACTTTATGAATACCGGAAAGAAAGAAACTTAAAGGATTTGAAATGTGGTGCTAGAGAAGAATGCTGAATATTTGGTGAACAGACAAAGTAAAAAATGAATGAGTTTTGGAAATGATAGATGAGAAAAGAAGTTTATGGAAGAAGCTTACAGAAAGAAGAGACAGGCTGGTAGGCCATATTTTGAGATATGCTGGATTGGTTAATTTGTTAGTTAAGGGAACATTCGAAGGTAAGAACTGTAGAGGGAGACAGAGATTAGAATATATGAAGCAGATAATTGAGGATGTGGGTTGTAAGGGGTATGTAGAAATGAAGAGGTTATCACAGGATAGGAAGATATGGAGGATTGCATCAAACCAGTCTAAAGACTGAAGACAGCAAAAAAAAAAAAAAAAGTACACTTTAAAAACTTCTTGGCATGTATCTGCCTTTGGTATTACTTTGCTCCGTTTTGCAATCATTGTAATCATTGCGACCACTAGTGGTACGAGTAGATATCACTTCCACAATGTATGTGAACATTCTCTATTTGGTTAAAGAAATTATCATTTGTGATAGTGTAGTCTATTTGTGATCAGTGGACTCTAACACTCCAAGAGTACGTGCAGATATCTTTCTTCCTGAAAAAAAAGTGTTGGAGTGATTTTTAGCTGGCTAAAAGTTTCAAATTCTCAAAGTTCCTACCCATTTCTGTTTGTATGATGTTCTCCAAATTTGTCTAAATTATCAAAAAAAATGGATATTGCCAATCATAGAATGTGAGTTGCCACATATAAGGACATGATGGCTCTTACTCACTTTACTCAGCTGATGTTGAAGATCATCATAAAATATCTTGTTTCCTCTTTCTCCCCTTCCTCCAGGACACATACACCAATTAATATTGAGTGTCCTCTATTTTAAAGTTACAAATCTCTGATGTTTCTTTTATGAGCAAATTATTTTGTTTTTCAATTTTTTTAATCCACTTGTGTGTTTTATCTGGGGTTCTCCACAGTATATCATGACTGAGATCTTTGCTTACTTTTAATTTGTTCATAGTTCCAGTTATGACGGTGATATCAATTCCTTCCTCAAGTAGTTTATTTTCCAATCCCACTTCTTTGTTACCCAGTCCCTTAACGTTCCAGGTAGATAATTTTACTCAGGTTTACATGGTTAGGTAAATTAAATAACCATAATTTTTTTAAAAAATGGCATTTGTTGATAGTGACAATAACCTACTCATATCCAATGATTTCAACCATTCCATTGCTGTGATGCATAGATGATTCAGGTCTGCAGCAAAAGGATAGGCTGTTGTAGTGTCACTTCATAGATATTAATCTTTGATCCCCTTCTCTTGCATATGCAGTTCTGTGTACAGTGTAGGTTTGTAATGGAGCTGCGCCTCCTTGAATGCAAAACTTCTGCACGAAATTGTACCACCACTACTGCCTCCGCGTCTGCAAATTTTAAAGCAGAGATACAATGGCGACTTCATTTATATTGCAGTTTACATGTTACATACCCTTATTCTTTTCTGTTTATACAAAATTTGGCCCTTCGTCACTTAGCTAACAACACCTTGGCAATAAGAGTAATTGAACTGTGTTTTTACCTGCGGGACGAATTACGAGTTAAAACTTGCATGTAAAGTAAAGCGGTCCATTCACAATCTGACCTGTAGGAATACTGTTAGATGTGCTCACCCATTCATGCTCCTCCACAGACTACACCAAGGAGATCCAACCAGTCCTCTACACTTGCTCTTTCTTTTGGCACACCAATGCCCTCATCGTGTATGTGTTGGACGTCCTGGAAGACAATTCCCCCATTAGCTGATCTGAAAGTCCAACACATCCTACATATAGTTCTGCAATCTTATTGACGTGGTAGGTCCTAGAAGTTGGAATTTGAATGGGTCACTAGGATGGTGGAAAGGTGGGTGTCAAGCTTGGTGATATGCGGTGGCATAGGCTTTTGTTTGTCGCTCGAATTAGTTGAGCTGCGTACTTGGCAAAGTGCATTTGTTAAAGGTTATTTTATAATTGGGAATCAATTTAATCTAATGAAATTATCGTGTGTTTATTCATTGTTGAAAGATAAGGCCAAAAAAATGTAAATATACAATACTTATGCAAAATGTAGAATTTGTGATAAAAAGCATGCTTATGTTGATTATAACTTTATTTGTAATAAAAATTTATTTTTCTACCTATGCAGAGGTCAAAAACGAAACCTCCACATCTGTATCAATGTGTGAAATCCATAATAAGGAATTCATAACGAACTCAAATCTGGATGGCCAGACAGGGATTCGAGCCCAAACCTTCCCAAATGTGAGGCCAGCGCATTAGCTGTTCACCCACCACGCTTGATAGAATATTATGAAAAATGATAACAGATATCCTTGTAAATTTATTTTTTTAAAACTTCCTAAGCAGCTGTAAACTATTTTTTGGCTTTCTGTTCTACTTGTCAAAGGATTTATCCATTAAAATGCCAAAATTCGGGAGATACGAAGATGCAAATGTCCTATATACAAATGTGCCATGTGGTGTTGAGGCTTTCATTTTTACTCTTGTGAGTCATGTGAAAGGTTGTAGACTTGATTATGGCTGCATGCCATGACTTAACAGACTTTGAACTTAGAATGGAAGTTGGCTCTAAGTTCATGGGCATTCCAATTCTGAAATTGTCTGTGAATTCGACATTCAACAGTGTCAAGAGTGTGCCATAAATATGAAATTTTCAGCATTACTTCCGGCCATGGTGACCGACCACATCTATTTAATGACCAAAACCTGTGACTTTGGCATCTAGGTTTCGATGTTGAGAGATAGGTAACATTGTATCAAATACCAGCAATTCTCAATGCGGGATGTACAACTGAAGTGCCCATGTGGATAGTGCAGTGCATTTGGTGTTGATGGATTTGGGAGCAGAAGACTGACGACAGTGCTTCTATTAACAAAATGCCTGCAACTCCTTTCCTAGTCTCATGAACATATCGGTAGGACCCAAGTTACAAGTTGGTAAGAGCTGATGGCAGGGTTGATTTGTGCTGCATAACCAGTGAAATCGTGGATCTAGGTTGTCAAGCAGGCACTGTACAAGCTGGTTATGGGTCTATCCTGATATGAAGTTTGTTTACATGGCATGAAATGGGACTGCTGATCAGCAATTTATAGCATTCATGTTCCGAAACAAGGATGAACTTTTACAGAATAATAATGCACCAAGTCACCAAGCCAAAATCATTCTTGCATGATTTTAGTTTTAGGAACATTCTGTACATTCCAGCATATAATTTTGTTGCCTAGATCGCCAGGCATGGATCCAATATTCTGTGACACAATTGAAAGGCCAGCCCATGCACAACATCCTGCATCTGCAACACTTTAATGGTTATGGATAAGCATGGCTGAATAGTGCTTCTAAGGACTTCAAAGCCAAGTCATGTTGCTGCACTTCGCTGCACAAAAATGGGTCCCACATGATATTAGTATGTATTAAGTAACATTTAACACTTCTGTGTTAGCTGTCATTTAAGGAACTAACATTAAATGTCTCATGGCATCAACAGAAGCCATTCACCAGAAGTAGAAGTGTTTATTCGTTCTACTACTATCATTAACAACCTTTTTACAGTCTTCATTGTGACTAGAATTTAATCTGCAAATACTTTAAAATGGCTATGGTCAGAGCTGAAAGTAACATTAGATATTTACGTCACTTCAATGAGAGTATCAGAAAAACTTCTGAATTTGAACTTAACATCAGTGGTTTTACATGAGTCATTTCTTTCATTAAGTAGGCGCCATTACTGGTCTTCAGATGCACTGATTCTTGTCATGTAACCTTTCTTATGTCACTGTACCTTCAAAAACAGTTTAAAGGGTCCTTAAATCACTTAAAGCCAACAGCAAATCATTTTAGAAGCATTTTCCAGTAGTTTGAGAGTCAGTAAGGAGAGTTTGAGCTAATTTATAAGTTTTCGAAAGTACTACAAAGAAAGTTAAAATTTTTAGAAGCCTTTTGGCCACATTAATTTTCAGAGGTGTAATATGAGATGACAATTCAAATTAGGTCTAACACTTCTGTTTTAAAAAATTTGTATTAAAGAGATATCGTGAACTATGGGATCTTGCAAGCTCATGGGAAATATTGCACAAGAAACAGGTTTCACTTGATTTTCAATGGATAGTAAAGATTCTTAGTTCAAACTGTTCAGCATAAAATAATACACAACATATGAAAAGAAAGAGTCAATAACTAACAGGAAAGTATGTTTTTTAGACAAAATAAGAGATTTCGCTGTCTTTGCAATTCAGCATTTCTGCAGACATATGAGTCTGAGGGCATAGAAATAACATTTAAATTAAAGAGATAGGTAACAATGAAAGGAAAGAAATGTCGCGAGGCAATATTTACATGGAAAAGAAAGTGAAAATACACCCAACACTCACCAAAGTTGAAGGGAGGAGGTAGCAACAACACAACACAGCACAACACACAAACAAAGAAAAACCAGCCACCTCTCTGTTAACTTGAAAAAGGGGATTTTCACCCGAAATATTGTTTTTTCTTTGTTTGTGTGTTGTGCTGTGTTGCTGCTGCTGCTGCTCCTCCCTTCAACTTTGGTGAGTGTTGGGTGTATTTTTCCTTTTAAATTAAAGAGAAATTTTCACTGAATGCACAGAGAGATTATTGTAAAGATTCTGACAATATATAAGCCGTAAAAGGGAAATTAAAGTTTAAATGTAATGACTGCTATAAAGCATCATTTTGGAAACAAAGGATTAGATTTAAGGGAAATAGATAACGAGGAAATAATATTACCATCAGATATAGAATCAAATTTAGCAAAATTTGAAATATATTACAGATCGGTAGCACTCATACATTCGGAGATAATCGACATCAAAGTTTTTAGCTGACTTTGCACTTATAGTCAGAGTAGATTTTCACTATCAAATACATTTTGGATCTATACATGTTATATGTCAAAAGTTGAGGATATTTTAATAGAATATTTTGATAACAGAATCGTTTCACAGACTGAAGAATTGTAGGAATGATGCCAGATTAAAGCTTTTACAACTTTAGCTCGAAATCCACAACACTTAAGAGAAAAACTCTCATAACTAAAATTGACATTTAAAATATGCCTCACAACATATCAAAATTTCAGAATGATCGGAATAAAAATAAGGTTTCCCTTTGTCAAATCATGCGTATGCTGAGTCAACTGGGCACAATATGGATATAAGGAGGCCTTGCTAGCCTCAAGGAGCAGCAGTATTCTGGCAGAAATTGGACTGAGAGGACGGTGTATTGGTCGTCGCAGAGATGTAGGAAACTTTAGTAGGGACACAACAGCGGTGCAGGCTAACTCTTCCTTCTAGATGAACTTTTAACTTTCATCTAGGGGTTAGGAGGAAGTTGCTTACTGTGAGAGGACGGTTTAACCTGTAATCATCTATTTCGGATAGAAGTCTGATGCTTTTGTATTAGGCCTACTCTGGTACCGAGTATATGTAAGAACTTTTGCAAAATAAATAACTTTGAATTTATCAGGAAGTCTAGAGTTTTGAGAATATACCTTTATCCCTTGAGGTAATTACGAGGGATTGGCAACTGTCAAACAGAATCCATTGAGGTATCAGACACAATCACAGTTAAGGCTATTTGCTTTACGCTACAACCCCAAGCAAGCAATTGTCGTTACATTGTATATCTCCACAATCTTTCCGTGGGAAAATTTTAATACCCAGTAGTTTCCTATCACCTTTATCAGTATGGCTATTGTTATTACTGTAAGTTAAAGTGCCCAAAATATGTCTTGTTTCCTAAATTGGTTCCCCATTTTATCTTCCATGATAAGTGCTGAGATCGTGTGAGGACGTAGGAAAATCTTCGTAACAATGCAATTGAGTTCTGGTAGTGATGCAGTTGTCTTGTGTTCATTTACGATCGAATGGTTCAAAAATAAGTTTTATAAAAGCTTGTTACTGTGTGTAATCAACTTTAAATTGTTGACACCTCACAGTAACTTTTCCATTATTTAGTGATTGGTAATTATAGATTGCTATTTTAACATTGTGTTCCATTCATCACAGATGTTTAACTGTAGCCGTATGCTTGGAAGCAGTCACAATTTTTACCATTACCCGAGTCATAAATCTGTCCCAGGGATAAATTCATTACCATTATAATTAATGAAATGTACATATTAAACTCGAAGTTTTATGAAAAAAATAACAATTTTGAGAATGACATAAGGCTGCTATAAATAAAGGCACTAAAAATTATAATGTAGTTTAGGAGATGTTTCTTAAGTGGTCTGAACATTTCATTTCCACTGTCACTCCCTCAAAAGAGAAACCAGTAATTATCATTCTTGATGGTCACTATTCCCACACTAGGAAAGTTCAAGTAATGAGGATGCTTCGGTTCCAATTTGTGGAAAGCATTTTTCCCAAGACAAGCAAGGAGAGAAATGGATCAAGTGTTCAGAAGTAAAAAACTTTGTTTACAATTTTTGTCTGTACAGATATATACTTACGTGTTAAAATCTATAAACAATTCCTGTTATTCTTTTTCATTACTTAGCGCATTTTGTTGTTTACAAAAATTTATAAATAGTTTTTCATATGAATAGATTTGCTATAAGATATCTTAATACTGTTTTAATCAAATTTTGCATAAAAACAAATGAGTATATAATAACTGGAACTGGGGGATGGAATTAAGACACTTTTAAAAAAAAATCAAAATTTGTGTTTTTCATTATTTACTTTTTTTCTTAAGAAAGATTTATTTAGTATAAAGTATTGAGTTGAGTTTATTAAATCATTTTTAAAATTATTTATAATTCTAAACCATTTTTCAGAATTGACAATTTTGCTTAGGGGGCAGTATATGGGCACTTTCGTTTATACATACAAATGCAAATGGATGGGATAAGCTTTTTGTTTTGAGGATTAAAGATAGGTCAGACGAAACTTGGAATCAGTATTACGGAACTGCTCTTCTGGAAGACATGAAGTTTAACATACACAAGGAGCATATGAATTGCCATTCACTTTATCATATGCTTTCCCTCTGTATACTTTAGAGGTTTGGGATTTATTTAATTCTTTTTGGTGTATGATCTGCTGAAAAAATTTTTAACCGTCATTTCTACTGTGTTGCTTCCACCATTGGGTTACTCGGCATTTAAACTTATACTGAGCACCAGTTGGAGTTACTGGGTTAGCGACCAAGAGCAGGTGGAAAGGGATATTGCTTTCATAATTTTTCAAAGTTAATGCAACCATTTAATGGATGATACTTTTTTCTTTATAGAAAATGCTTTTCCTTGTAGCGACCTAACTTGAAAACAAGTAAAGTCACTTTAATTTTGCTAAAGGGGATTTTGAAATAAATTTTGGTTCATAATAAAGCTGTTGATATATTTCCAGCTATCAAATTAATTGAATGCAAGATAAACAGATTTTTTATATTTTAGTTTGAAATTTTTTTGCTTTGTTCTAATATCCAGAAACATTTTTTGCAGGTATGATTTTTTCCTCGTTTCGCAGTCTGTTCAACATGGTACAGTAAGCCCAACATCCTACAATGTTATAGAAGACACCCTTGGACTAGACCCAGATAAGATTCAACGTCTCACATATAAATTAACTCATATGTATTTTAATTGGTCGGTAAGTATTATAGGAACACTTTTATTAGTTGAGATAGTTATATAGAATTTTTTGTTATGATAAAAAGTTCGCTTACTAAAATTTATTTTACTAACTTTATCACATTTTAAATCAGGAAAAGAGAAAATTTTAGTTTACATAATGTCTGACCATCATATACATACTGTTCAGTGTATTTGAAGACTTGTTTAAAATATGCATCAATGGATAATTGAATCTGAATGCTTCTCCCTGATGCAGTCTTCAATACTGTCAGAGCCCGTGACTTTGTCGACATGGAGCAGAAAAGCTCTCAGTTACTATTTCTTTAATACTTCAGCTTGTAAATTACTTTGCTAAAATTTTGTGTGAATTTTTTGGCAAATTCAGATCAATGATAAATATCAATAAAATGAGATTTGAAAATAGAACAGAAGCTAGATACATAATTACATACATTGTGTTTAATCTTCATTAATTTACTAACAACGTATATGAACAATGTGATGATTCACTTCTAATGATAAAAATCGGTAAAAATTGTAAATAAAACAGAAATTTTGTATGAAGGTATATAGACTGCAAATTATTAAGTAACCTATAACTATGCCTACATCTCTGCTTGCAGCCAACAGTGGACATCTTTCTGTTGAGCTCACAAGAAAATATAACAAGCTATCACTATGGACAGTTTTATTGAAATGATTGTTTGCTTGATCCATGTACATACATGTAAAAAAAATCCAAAATTTACAGTCTTGGCCTCTAAATATGAGACATAAACTATCATTAACACTGAAATAAATTCCTCAATTTTAGCATAAGGTGCGCACACATAGGCAGAGTCCACAATTTGCAGTTTTGACCTCCAGTATCCAGAATTATCATATTGGTCTAGAAAAAATGTATCCTATATGTGAATGGATAACATACTCTATCACTAAGTGCAGTTATGATCTAATGTGTTTATTAGTTTTTGCCTAATGCATGGGCAGACAAAAATTACAAATTTTACTTTTTTAGCATCTTTGTCATTAGTAGTGTACATTGCAACTGCTCTTTTTGAAATGAATATAATATACAGACACAAGTTTTCTATAACCACCTCATTCAATGGATAATTCTTTTTAGTGTTGTGTAACTGTATGAAAACTCGAATAGTATTTCAATATAACCATAATATAATAGTTGAATTTACCTTATGATATGCTTGCCAGACATATACTTTGCCATTTTTTTAAATCAGTGTTGTGTTTATTCTTACGCGACTTTTTTATTTTCAAATAAACTTTTTAATATATTTTCAGGGGACAGTGAGAGTTCCAGCCCTAGTTCAATATGCCCATAAATTGGCATTCTTAGTTGGTCACTCAGTACATGCCGAGCCCAGTAGTTCTCTTGAAGATCTTCTCTACTTTCTCTAAATGGTAGGTATTAAACAAGTCTTTCACATCTTGTGTTCTGAATATGATAATAGGAAATGTTTTAATATTGATAATATGCGGGTGACTGAGACTCCATGGTATTGCATTTCGATGTCACGCTGTGAAGGGGCAGATTGTTTTTCTTAATGACAGTTATCAAAGAAGCGACACTCGCGAGGGGATTGGTAAGGCATTAAGCTCATGGACTGTGTACATTTCATACATAATTAATATTTATTGTGGAAGGTTAATTGTTTATTGACCTATCTTCTAGCAATTTGAACAGTTTCAAAACATAAAAATTAAATATGTATTCTAACATCCTTTTGTGGTTATGAGAAATAAATACAACCTTACTAGTTAGTATAAAGAAGTCAATAGAGAAATGATTCAAACACTGTAAGGGCCAGATTGTTTTTGACAACAAAGATATTTGAGAAGTAGAAATATGAAGCATGTAACAGACCTCAAGGGTAATGCTGTGGAACAATGGTAAGATTGACTTGTGGATTTTTTAAACATATGCAGTAATTTCTTTTTATTTCAGTAATTAATACTTTATGTTGATAAATTTATGTTCTGGTAAAGTTTTCACTTTTTCCTCCAAAAAAATTAAAAGACTATTGCTGTGAACTTTCATTGGCATGGTTAAGTAACTGTTTGCTCATACATTAGTGGGTGGAAAACTGAAAGATATTCTTATCTCATATTCATATATAATCATCTATTCAAATAAACTATCTTGGGATCTATAAATCGGTTCACAATTTAATGAATTTACTAATAATTGTCTGGTCCATTTTAATTAACAAAACATTAAAACTTTTTTAAAAACGTCAGAAGTTACACACATTTTTATGCTTCTGTGGTTAACTTGGCTAGAGCAATTGAGAAATCTCTGAGTGCAATTTTACTGTTACAAAATGTTTCTCCTCATACAGATAAAAATTCTTCACAGGTGTTCTGCCAGATATGTTCTGCAATACACAACGTTTCAGCAGCTACCTTCACTGTCTTCATCAGGTGAAATGGTAGGTCAAATTTGCTACTGAACAAAACATCACCAACTATGAATGCCTCACAATTCTGGCTCACATAAATACCCAGCAGCTAGCAGTTGCATATGAGACTTGCTGCAGAAGCTGCTCTCCCACTGGCCGCTGCGTCGACTAGGCTTCATGCAAGGCCCGCAATGGTCAGTTGTGCCTTGGCTCTCACCCCATGTGCATGTGTATCACACTGTTGCTGATCTTGGACTATGGGTTTCCATCCTCCACTTGAGAAGAGACGATCTCCAACGATTCTCTGATTAGAGAATGCCAGAAATATGTGGTCCAAATCAGTGCTTCAGTCTAGTTGAAGTTTATTCTGTGGAAATTTTCCACAGCATGTTCGACTAATGCAAAGTTGTCTAGCCGTAGCAAGAGCAAATGTCGCTGGCACTTGATGCAGCATTCCTCTTTTGTTCTAATTGTTTGGCCACTATATATTTTGTCACATTCACTTGTGGCTGAATAAACTCCTGGAACTCGTAGGCCAAGGCCGTCTTTCACAGTTCCCATTATATCTTGTATCTTTGTTGGTGGTCAAAAGATACTCCTTGTGCTAAATCATACAAGTATTCTTCCTACCTTCCAGATGTATTCTCAGCATAAGGTAGCGCTGTAGACGATCTTCATAGTTATTCTTGCCCTTCAGCTGTCAATCTCGTTAC
Source organism: Vandiemenella viatica (assembly GCA_031002005.1). Taxonomy (NCBI): domain Eukaryota; kingdom Metazoa; phylum Arthropoda; class Insecta; order Orthoptera; family Morabidae; genus Vandiemenella; species Vandiemenella viatica. The sequence goes on along the minus strand of JARYHS010013630.1, from coordinate 315,254,665 downwards.
ACGGTGATGAAATGCCTGTTTAATTAGCTCTTGTGAATATCCATTTTGCCTAAAAAACTGCCAAAGGTCCCTTAGTTCATTGTGCAAACTATCGCTATCCAAGATAGCTCCTGCCCTATGGACCAACTTAGTCAATATGGTTTTTCACTTGGCATGGTGGTGAAAGCTGGTAGCCCCTAAATACCGGTCCCTGTGTGTAGGTTTCCTGTACACGCTATGCGACAGAGTCCCAACAGGCTTGCAGTTAATTAATATGTCTAGGAATGGGAGCATACCATCTTCCTCAACCTCCATTGTGAATCGGATGTTCCAGAAATTCTTCAAGTGCCAAGGAGCTGTGTGCCACACACCTCCTTGGCACTCACATTAAGCACAAGTGACATCTGTGTTTGCTACAACTAGACAAACCGCCTTAACTGAACATGCTGTGGAAACTTTCCACAGAATAAAATCGTCAAGACTGAAGAACTGGCTAACACTATGTATTTCTCTGGATTCCGTAATTAGGGAATGGTTGGGGATTAGACTGAGTACCAACACCACTCTCTTTTTGAGTGAAGCATGGAAACCCATTATCCAAGATCTGCAACAACAGCGTGATAGACATGCATGCCAGACGAGAGCTGAGGTGCAACTGATCATTGCAGGCCTCATATGAAACCTAGTCAATGCAGTGACCAATGCGACCACTGGCCACTGGGTATTTATATGAGCCAAAATAGCAAGGCATTCACAGTCGGTGATATGTTGTTGCAACCTGCCATTTCACCTGGTGGAGACAGCAGAGGTAACTGTCGAAACATCATTTATGCCAGAAGTTATCTGGCAGAACACCCGTGAAGAATTTTTATCAGCTATACGCCTGGAAAGACTCAATTCTAGTTACTCATTCACATCACTGTTTTTACCATAACAGTTTTTGAAAGTAGGGTTTCAGTGATGCTACCCAGTGCCTTCAAAAGTGCTCCATTGATCTGGTGGAGAGATTTTCCTTCACAGAGCCCCCCTAGTTATTGGCCATTTGCTGTAGATGATGTTTGCACTCAAAAACAGTGATGCAATGCTATTTACTTACTCTCTCTCTCTGTATCTACAAAACATCTCAACTTATTTTTTTCGCAAACCCATAGGAAAGCTAAGTTCCATGGCTTAGGATTGTCTTTATGCCATTCAGCTATTCCGAGTATTTGTTGCCTTCCTCTATCCTTTTTTTCCACTCCTACATACAACAGTTATCATCAAATTTTCATTGATTATTCTATGAACCATTCTGGATGGTTGGAACTCTGCATACTGCCCATAGCACATGCCAAATACTGGAATGCAGGGTGGCCACAGACCTGGAAAATCTGGAATTATCAGGGAATTTAAAGCAACCTTGAAATATCATGGAAATATCAGGGAATCCAAGTAATTTAAAAAATTATCAGGGAATTTTAATTTCAACAACCCAAAATTTGGAAATTTTTTATTTTAATTTGAACTTTTGCATTAAATAATTCAGCTTATATATTTTTGACATAAAATAGCCAACAAATGCCACATTTACACTAGCAGCTTGCACCTGGTCTTGCGCTTCATTGAGATACGACGACGAGATGTTCATACTCGAGTGCTGACATGAACTTTCTCTGGAACTCAGCATTTGAAATTATATTTTAAAAAAAGGTGGATGACATCTAAATCAGAATTATAGTACTACATATAAAATGAGAAGTTATATTTTTTACTGAATAAAACAGCAATCATACGGTAGTAAGTTTATAAAGGTGTTTTTATGTTTCACTAAACAGTTTTACAATTTCAAGCAAAGTGTTTCAAAAAAATTGAATTTGTGGAGAGTCTTTGAAGTCCTGTAGAATGTCACAAGCTGGTTTTGAAGTTCTTTTGAGAAAAATTGAACCTTTAATATCAAAACAAAAGCCTAGATTCAAGATACCAATGCCAGCAAAAATGTGAATAGCGATAATTATATGGCTTTATAACTTTTTTGTATCAATGATATAAGGCGAATTAATTCAGGAACAAAATAATATGTAAGATCATGCAAATACTAACCAGAGGTCTAAATAGGTAGGATTTATAAAGTTTTGTGTCATTCAGAGCTGTTTCAAATGCTGAATCGATGTGACAGTATAAACATCGTGCTTGTGCCTTTGAGTCGCACCAAATAAACCACTGCAAAGGCAAGCGGCACAGGCAAGCAACCATGCGAGGTGAGCCTACACGATTTCACGGTTTATACAAACTCGTGTTCATGCTATCTTCTGTAGACTCGTGGAAACTTACGTGAATTTGTTATCTCAGCAACAGAAGAAATTGAAGATCGAACAAAAGAAGCTACAATAACTGAACCAGAAATTTTGAAAAGAAAAGTGTAGCAAATAAAAAAAGGCATAAAAAATCTAAGCTTTTGACTGAGTCAAGTTACTGATGAACAATTTAAAAATCTTCAATTATTTTATTTACCAAATATTGAAAGATTACTAATTTGTTCCAGTTCATATTACTCATTATCTTCAATGAATTCTTCACGGGTGTTCAGCCGGATGGACACCCGTGAAGAATTCATTGAATCAATAAACCGGGAAAGTCTCCATTTACATACTCATTATCTTATTTTTGTGCTACTCATTTTCAATCGAGCTTCATAAGATTATTAAATTAGTTATAAAATATTCAAATAAACATTCTTAAACATTTCTTTTTCTAATTTTTTGAGTTTTATACCAGATTTAATTATTTACAATCAAAATCTAATTAAAACTTTAAATATCTTAATCATGCAAATAAACTTTCTAAATCAGGTAAAAATATGGCGAATTTTTCTGGAAAACCTGGAAATATCAGGGAATTTTCAAATCATTACCTTGTGGCCACCCTGCAATGGCAAAAAAAAAAAAAAAAAAAAAAAAAAAAAAAAAAAAAAAAACCATTTACCCAGCCTAACAAGGCTTTGAGGACATCAATGTTACTGGTGATGGCTGGTAAATGTATTGTGCTATAACTGACAGCATTTCTGTCAGGGCTTGGTCAGTTTATTGCCATAGATGACTGTAATCACCTACCATCTTGTTAAGCTTACTTCTAAAGCTGTTTCATGATGCTGATGTACCCCAAGTAAATTGTGCATTGATAAACTGTACTCTTAAAATCATAACAAGAAAAAAAGTACAAAATTTGCTCTAAGGTAGGGCACACGTTGACGCGCAGTTTATGCAGGTGGCACAGCACAGTTTCAGTGTCTCTATCTTTTGGGGAAGAACAGCGTGTACTGAAACGCAGAGCAGGGCAGCGCAGTACTGTGCTGCACGTGCACTGTGCCACGTTGTGATCACGACACAGTAACTGTGCCACACAGCTCACTCGTGCCGGTTTTTTGCCGTAACACTTCTTGTGTTATTTATAATCTTGCTTTACTTATAACCTTTTTCAACTATGTAATAAGAAAAATTGATTAAACTGGTGTGTAACCAACCTGTGATTCACAATATCAGTCATAATAAATACATAAAAATTAAATTTAAACAAGAAATTTGGACAATTACCCCAACAAGTGGTGAGTAAATTCAGTATTTATTTATCATACAACTGTCCACTTACAATTTTCACTTTTATTTTCTCTTTTTTAATTCATTTTTAATAAAACTTTAAAAAAGATTGATATATAGGCTATTATTACATTATTTGTTTTCTTATTATTTGTACTACATCATTCAATAGTGTCACTGAGATTATTTTTTTTTTTACCTTGACACACATCCGACTGAATTGAGCTCTTCTGCTTCTTCTCACTCTTCAAGGAAACCTCTGTCCAACTGCTAACGAGAGAGGGAGGATTCTTGTGAAGACAATTTCCTGAATAATTTGTTGAACACTGCTTTTTTAGTTTCAAGTGGAGAGTTTGTCCGAACCTGATGAATACAAGAAATCGCATTCCCCTTAAGCAATAGAATAGCACATCAGCAGCTCAAAGTGAACTTCTGCCACCAGAGGGTGAAACATAATTTCTATTCTAAGTATCTTGGCATCACCTTAGACCCTTCCTTAACATTAAAAAAACACCTTGAAAACACAAGTCAGAAACTGAAAACACGAAACAACATCATGAAGAAGCTGGCTGGTACTTTGTGGGGAGCTGATGCAGACACACTACGAACAACCGCTCTCACAATGGTTTACCCTGTTGTTGAGTACTGTGCTCCAGTGTGGCAACGTAGTACTCATACTAGAAAAATCGACGTCCACCTAAATGAGTGTATGAGAGTAATAACTGGCACCCTAAAATCCACCCCAGTCCCCTGGTTACACCTGATCAGCAAAATACCACCTCCAGAGATAAGACGCCAAGAAGCAACGCCACGTGAGTGGATAAAACTACACCATCCTGATCATCCACAGGATCGCCCAATCCACGAGGTCCTAAATGACTTACCACCCACTCGTCTTAAATCCAGGAATCTGATATGGCAAGATGTATTTGACTTTGATATCATGGAAAAATGGTGACAAAGCTGGAACTCCGCATCTGTAAAACATCCGGATATTTAAGATCCCACAACTGGACTTCCAGGATTCCATCTAAATTGAGACCAGTGGGTCAAACTAAATCTTCTAAGAACAGGCCTTGTGAAATGCAACACCATGTTGTATAAGTGGGGTCTTCAGGATTCTCCTGTATGTGACTGCGGAGCTCCTTCCCAGAGTATGGAGCATATAATCAAGGAATGCCCTCTACGGAAGTAGGATGGACCATTTGAAGATGTTTTTGGAGCTACATGTTCCTTCATAGAACGGCTGGAAGATCTGGACATCAACTTGTGAACGCTACTAACGTTCTTGTCATTGTATATATTTATATATATTGTATTAGTTGCTTAGTCATACTACAAATAAAATAAAAGAGAAGTACATTCTTATAAATGTCATGTACCGTCAAACGCTAAATAATTAAGTAAATAACCACAAAAATACTGTGAGATTTTCTTCAGTTCTAATAGGTATTTGAGCGTTGTTGAGAAAATAACAGGTTAGATTATGCCATGAATCTCTGCTTGAGTCATCCAGACATAATCTTTTGAGAATTCTCTTGTCACTGCAAAAGCCAGATAAGAGTTTCTTCTTTTCATATACTCACTTTTGCATAGTTTTATCTAACTCAACATCTGTTAAAGTAATAACAATTCTCCAAGCTCAGCATCCCAGTCTAATTCAGAAATCAAAAATCGAGTTTTTGCATCGACATGTTTTTGGTTATGCTTTTTTGTCGGTTTCTCGCACAACACAACAATGCTTTGTAAACTGATGCACGAAACTGCATTCTAATTTGCGCGGGGAACTGCCCGACACAGTTTCTAGATTTGTGCTGCTCTGCGCTGCCCCTACTGCACCACGCAGGTCAATGTGCACCCCAGCCAAGTGTTTCAAATTAAAAGATTTGTAAGGTCACATAAATACTTTGATAGATAAAAATTAGAACACTCAGAATAATAAATTTCATTAAAAAATAAGCACGAATTGCATCAGTTGATGACATAATAGTAATCAAAACTGCTTAACAATACTTGTCTGTCACTTTCAATGTTTCTGATTGCAGAAACATTTTGATAACATAATTAATGTTGGAACAAGCTTTACATAGCCAGTAGGAGGAGACATCGTAAAGCTTTTAGCATTGTGAATAAATTATACAAATATAAACTTGTCAAAATCGGATTGCTATCAGATGACTACATAAAGACTGAAGTTGTAACACTAAATCAAATTAAAAGATTCACACACATTCTCACTGACAGTATGATGAAAAACAAGTACTTTAAGGGAACATCTATATTGTCTGAGAATTTTGATTTAGGAAGGGAAATGAATTTGGAAGTTTTATTCACCATGTGTCTACAAGAAATTGGTGACGAATAAGCAGCAAGGTAGCATGAGCGAAGTAAAATATTTTGTGAGTAATAAAGGAATGCCACTTGTTTAAATAGATAAACAAAATTGATGTATGGCAACACATTGTCAACATTGTGGTAGACTTCCTGACAAAAATTAGAGTTCATAAATAAAGCCTAAAAATGGTTCTTAGACGATCAAATAATTTCAACTTTTAAATGGAGACTGTTAGAAAGCTGAAAATATAATCAAAGGAAAGCTAAATTAAATAAAATAGTAATATGATAACAGTTTGAAATTAAAATTAAGCTTAAAGGTTGAACGATTGGGAGTTTGATGTTTAACCTTGGACATAATCACCACTTGTCAAAAGATAATATGGATCTGTCGATAGCAAGAAATGAACAATTTAATAGAGCACAAAATTGTAAGAAAAACAGTGAAATCCCCATGTAAAACTATAACCAAAATAAGGAGATACTATTTTCTGAAGTTTTGAGGGCATGCCAAGAGGATCTTTGAGACAGCAAAAGTAAACATAATGGTGGGAAATAATAGGAAGTATCCAAATGAAAGTAGCTACAGAATGGAGACATATGTCAAAATAAATATAACATTAAAATGAATCTTGTGATGTAAGTACCTTAGCGAGGGACTAAATACTTTTAAGTTTGTATACAAATTACTAAAATGATCAACCCTCGACTTGCATAAATTAATAACTGGTAAATGAAGAGGTTTAGGAGAAAGTTGTTATAGGCAAAATTATCCAGAATAATCCGTTCTATAAGATAGTGAAGTTTCAGAATAAGGTACCATGGGAAATAAAGCAAGACACTTTCCAAGTGTGAAAGTATAAGTAAAGTATTATTCCACATTGCCGCAGTTTATCAACAGGCACAGTCCCTTATAAACTTTCACTGGAATTTAACTTCAGGACTTGGAATATTTTGGCATGGCAGGAGTCAAGTGACAGAAATATTTAGGCCAGGAAAGAGCTTTGAAATTATTGTGGTTAACAACCAGCAGTGACGAACTCGGTACTTTTTATGCAAGCCTACTTTCCTAAGATTTGCAAAAATATCTAACCTTCCACCGTCCGTTGATCATACACATTTAAAATCCATCAATTTGCCCACGGAGATTTCCCAGCTTCTCGCTCTTGTGCACAAGGTCTTCGAAAGATGGAACAAAACTTTTGATGCTGATCAAATATATAAACAATACTTATTAACTCATTGGCGTATGGTTTTCAATTCAAAACTTCCGTGGCCATTTGCATTAGACATCCATGTATTGTAAGCTTCGAACTGCACAACTAAATGCCAGGAGAAGCATGTGGCTATTGCACAAAATGAGGAAGCTGTCAGATGAACTTAAATAGGATATCATATTCCTCCAGGATACACATTCATACATTGGGAAAATACCTTATATGCCAGTACCATTACAGATAATCTCAACAGGCAGAAACCCAATGACAGCAATAGTAGTACTGTTAAGACAAGAGAATGTAACTAATATAGCTCAGTTTTTTTTATGAGCATACAACATGTTTGGAGTTTTGTTGCTAACTTGTGTAGTATAGTTCTTGTCAACATGTATTTTCAACATAGTGGGGAAAAAAGAAGTGTGCACTGCCCTAGGAAACAGACCAGCAGTAATAACGGCTGACGATAATGTTAAATCTGAACTCTGGCATTGCGGCATAACAGATACAAGAGGCCAGCCTTTAGTGCAAGCAATTAGTGAACTGAATCTAGAAGTAAGAAATCTTACTCATAAACACTGCACATATAGCAACCCAGCAGGAGCTCAGTCAAACATTGATGTAACATTGACCAATCTGCTATCTGGGAACTTACTGAAAAATTGGAACATTCTAGAATTCTTAACAACCAGTGACTATAATGTTACTACTTTTGAGTTGGTCAGAGGGTGGAATGAATTTGAAACTTCAGAGGCACAGTTTTACAAAATACATTATAATATCTGACAGGCAGACTGGAACAGGCTGAGAGATAGTTTCATACAATCGGAGATCCTATTAGATGATAATGCTTTAGATTGAGCCATTTGGAGAAATTATTATTTTCATTATTAACTAAACATTTTTTTAAATTTTTTGTGTTATTGATAGAAACTTTATAAATGCTCTATATGTTCATACTTTTTAGTATGGTACAATATTGTATCCATCTATAGTTACCTTATGTCTCATAATATCCTCAAGATCTGTTTCTAATTTTCTAGTCTCCTTATTTCTTCTTATGTCAAAAGACTCCTCATGTGATATTGTATATTATTGTGTAACAGACCTTAGCCAGTTGCGTAATATTTACATTCCTTGAATCTTCACTAACAGCTTCTCTATTCTCATTGATTGATGTCTGAATAATTTTTCGACCCCTCAGTTTTCAAGTAGCCATAGAAATTACTAAATGGATCATTCAGCATTTCCACTCTAGTCATAATATTCAGTATGAATTCATATTTAGCTTCCCATTTTAGCACTGTTAATTCCTTGTTTAGTTATTTCATGTCCTCTACTACCTTCTTACTTTCATACTTTATTGTACTTCATTCTCAGCAACCTCTCAGTTTCCTCACCTCCTTGTTTTGTGTGGAGATTCCATGATTTTCTTTACTTTTTTCTTTCCGGACAAACATTTCTCCTTCATCATTACTACCTATTTAAAACTGTTCTCACTTCCTCTCCACATTGGTGGCAACCTCTTTCCAAAACTGAAGTTTTCCTTGAAATGACCCTTCAGTACTGGTACCTGTGTCTTATGCTCATCCATTCTTCCACATAAAAAGCAGTGAAGATCCTTTGTTTTTCCTGTGTATTCCAACAGGTCTTTGCCCTAGTAACTAATCTCTATCTCCTATTAATAATATTGAACTGTAGTAGTCTTTGCTGACTTAATATAAATTCCACCAACCTCATCATCTTTCTTTGTTGTTTTATCAACTTCGCTTCCTCCTTATTAAAATGCTTTTAAGCAATGAAAACTTAGGAAGGATAGTGAAAGTAAACCTATCACTTACTGCATATAAAGGCATGAGGGCAATAATGAACACAAACAATAACACACCTAATAATAAAAAGCTTATTAGTCTACTAGCATTTACCCACTGCTTTGCCCACGTGGGTCTTGGCATGTATAGAAAAGCTCTTAGTTTTCTTAGTTTAGTATCAAATATTAAGTTGGAGAAGCAAAGAATATAGATTTCATCTAAAGATTTTCCTTTCTTTTAATTACTACCTTAGATTCGGTTTTCATAATATAGTTTTAAGGTATTTTTCATTGTACTTTTTAAAGCTATGTGAAACATTATTGCTAATGGTCCAATAAGAACACACTGAAAATCAGTTTTCCTCTTGGTCAGAAATTTGGGACACATTTTCCAAAGGATAGAAAATGCCTATTAATGCAAAAACATAAGGCGTCATGAAAGTTACCATCTGCGATAGTTTTCGCAGTTCATTCAACGGCCATTTATAGAAATATCTTTGACACCAACTATAGGATTTACAATAACGAATCTAACATTACTGGCAAGTTTTTGTATACTATACATGCATATTCTCATGCCTTGGGTAATAACATGTATTTCTTGCTTATAACTTCTATGCATCCACCCGAATATCGAGCCATCTTTCTTCATTGTATCTCAAAACTGAAGTGGTTAAAATGAAACGCGGCATGGACCAGAAGAAAAATATGTCGCCATTGCTACACGGAAATATAGGCTGGACATGCACAGAGGTTGGTATGTTTTGTGGATTACATGTCATCACTAACATGGCACACATTAAAGCAGCTTATTAATTATTAACAATAATTCAATGCCTCATGCCTTTTGTTATTGCAAGAACATTTTGTTTCAGGCCACATGTCACCTAAACATATGAAATATATCGCTAAATACATTTTTGGTAATGACAGCAATGTCTATTTCAGGATTCAAAGTATGCGTGGCAGAAATTATAACAATTTATTTTGTAATACAACTTCAGTTTGAACTGCAAGAGTACTAAAACACGTGCAATAATATATTGTTGTATCACAATGTAAAGTTTATTCTTTGGGTTAGCGGCCTGGAGCAGAATAAAAACATCGCCAAAGGCACAAGGAACTGTACATATAATTGATTTTGACTTGCGATATCTCGGGGACTACCGGTATGCGATATAATTGCTTATCTCACTCAAATTTTGGTGATACGGTACAGTGAAAACCCTGTACTATCGATATTAAGCATAAAATTACTTACCATAAATATTAATATTTCTTATTTATATCGCCTAGAAGCCACTTCCATTATCCTTAGTTTTACCGTAAATATTACAATTTTGTTACTCTTATTGAATAGTTAATATATTATGTAGTGGTTTGAGTAACAATTTCCGTTTAATTATAGTTATCAAAATTCATGAAACCAGAAATATATGACCAAAGACAAATAAAATATAAACAATCCAGAGATTAGTATACGAGTGTTTTGAGATACGAGCCACCAAGCGAGCGATATTTTGCTTTGAGATGCGAGCAAGAGATTTGAGATATGAGGAATAAGGGTGGCAATTTAAGTCGCGGCGATCTTTTTTTTTTTAGCACTACTACTACACTGGGCGGCGACAACAATGCGGTTTGACCGACAATCAGGCCAGCGACACTTGCGACAATGGGGGTGCCAAATAATGTTCCAAGGGGCGGCATTCTCACAGTTTTTGCCCCGGCTCGACTAGACCTCAATCTGTATGCTTGTTTCGCTCGTTTTCGAAGCATTTTTGATAAGTTGGGTTCACATTTTTTGCTTTTTGTACATTTACAAAACATAATCACATTTATTTTTATAACCATGGGTCCAAAGAAGAAGATGATGTCTATTGAATTAAAGCGTGAAGTCATAGAAAAACATGAGCAGGGTGTGCGAGTAATTAACTTGGCGAGGATGTACAGGCGTAGCACATCAATGATATGTACTGTGCTTAAACAGAAGGAGTTTATAAAGGGTATAATGCCAGCTAAGGGTGTTACAATAATTTCTAAGCTCTGGACCTCTCTCCATGAAAAGATGGAGAAACCACTGATGGTGAGGGTGACAGAGAAGCAGCTTCAAGGAGGAACCTTAACACAAAGCATCATATGTGAGAAGGCACGAGCGATTTATGGTGATTTGCTGAAGCAGATCCCACACACTTCCACAAACGAGGAATCGGAAGACTCATTTAAAGCCAGTCGGTGCTGGTTTGACAACTTTAGGAAAAGGGCATTCACTCCATCATCAGGGATGGTGAGGCAGCAAGTTCGGATGTGAAGGCAGCCGAGGTTTACATTAAAACGTTTTTCGAACTGATAGAAGCCAAAGGATACATCCCCCAGCAATTCTTCAACTGTGACGAGACAGGGCTTTTCTGGAAAAGGATGCCGAATAGGACTTACATAACGGCAGAGGAGAAGACGATGCCAGGTCACAAACCCATGAAGGATAGATTAACTCTAGCACTTTGTGCCAATGCGAGTGGCAACTGCAAAATCAAGCCTCTGCTAGTATACCATTCGGAAATTCCCAGAGCCTTTAACTCACATAAGATTTTAAAAGAAAAACTGCAATTTATGTGGAGGGCAAATCCGAAGGCGTGGGTCAGCAGGAAATTCTTTGTGGAGTGGATAAACCTGGTGTTTGGCCCTTCTGTTAAAAAATATCTACAGGAAAGCAACTTACTCATGCAAGCCCTTCTCGTCCTCGACAATGCCCCTGCTCACCCACCAAATCTCGAAGATGATTTACTTGAAGAGTTCAAGTTTATAAAGGTTCTCTTCCTACCACCCAACACCACTCCTATCCTGCTGCCCATGGATCAGCAGGTGATTTCTAATTTTAAGAAGTTGTACATCAAACACATTTTTCGACAATGCTTTGAGGTGACGGAGAACACAAACCTTACCCTTCGAGAGTTCTGGAAGGACCACTTTAACATCGTGATATGCCTAAGATGTATTGATCAGGACTGGCTGGGTGTTACAATGAGGACCTTAACCTCTGCATGGAAGAAGCTGTGGCCGGAGGCTGTAGATGAAAGAGCCTTCGAAGGATTGGAACCCGAAGTGTCAGTGGTAGAGGAGATTGTTTCTCTGGGAAAATCCATGGGTCTGGAGGTGGATGAGAGAGATGTGAACGAACTCATCGAGGAACAATCTCAGGAGCTGACAATGGAGGAGTTACATGACCTTCATTCGCAGCAGCATACGGTGGTTCAACGAAAAATTAGTTTTGAAGAGGAGCCAGAGATGGAGGACGTTATCTCTACGAGAGATATAAAGGAGATCTTGGGAATGTGGGAGAAAGTTGTAGAGTTCGTGGATAAAAATCCCCCCCGAAAAAGTTGCAACTGGTCTTGCATTGTAATTGTTAAACGAAACTTGCCTAACTCATTTCCGCAATGTCCTGAAAGGAGTAAGAAACAAACCTCCTTGGACAGTTTTTTTAAATGACCTGCAGGTGAAAATGAGCAAAGCGTGACAAAAAAAGCGAAGACCAGTGACGAAAATTAAGCGCTTCTGTAAGCACTTTTTCTTTTATTATGTTTTTATAGAATATGCATTTGCTATTTATAAATAAATGTTTCTTCTTGTAAATATGTACATTTTTCTTATTCAAAAACACTTAACAAAAACAACTGAGGTGGTTTTTTGGTACCTGGAACTGATTAATGGCATTTCATTTATTTTCAATGGGGAAAATTGCTTTGAGATACGAGCAAGGTTACGGAACGAATTAAACTCATATGTCGAGGTACCACTATATTTGTCTTTGGTCTAACGTATCAAATGCATCATTTTTACAGTAAATGAAATATTAGAAATGACGATTATGTCTGATTCAGGTATTCCATTTATTTACTGCATTCAAGAAAATGAAAAACTAAATATTGAAAGTCCAAATATTAAAAAGAATTCTAAGTTAAGTAGTGTGATATTTGTTTAGATTTTTGTGCCAGGAGTGAACATCTCAATTACAGTGCGATCCATATCTCTTAATTTTATGTCTAGAAATGAATTTAATTATTTCCCCCATCCCTCGGTACATTTAAGTCTTTAGCTATTTGTGATAGTTTTAATTCGGCCCATTAGCTTTAAAAGTTTGAAAACACCATCCAAATTTCTGTGGTAGTATTTTCACGTTCCCTGTTCAAATAAAGAGAGACACGCAGCATGCTAACAGATTTATAATAGTATAGATAAAGGCTACATGTATGACAAGGAAATCAGATATATATACAAGACTCTCTACATGCTGTGAGTATTGCTGTGTACACATCTGACCCCCTTATACAATACAATACCATGAGGAAAATGTGGATGGGAACACAATACGGTTCAGCAATCAATAATTTAACCAACAGGGCAACCACAAGAGTCTTAGTAAACAGATTTATCTAAAAAAAAAAACAAAAAAAACCTCACGTATGTACCAAGGAGTGATACAAGTTTGCCCACTATCAATGGTCTTGTTTGCCATATACACGGAACCCCTGTTACCAAGCATCCATTCCATGACAAAAGGCATAACGTTCCAAAGCAAAGATACACAACAATAGCATACGCAAACGATATTGGTTTCTATGTAACAGAAAATAATGATTTAGTTACAATTAACAACCAAATAAGGATTTTTTGCTATGAAAGTGGCACCACAGTCAACATGAACAAATTTGGCATACTTTACATTGGCTTACGAACACAATACCTTGTAAATATATATGGATTCAAAAAAATGAACAGGTACAAAGCCCTGAGACTTGTAAGGACAAAAGCTGCATACCGGGGTTGAGTATCGCCTAAGTACCTTAACTAACAGTCTTGGTAGCACCTTACTGTCCAAAGAAAGTTTGTTGCATATTTTAATTTAGTTTGACCATGTTGCCAGGATACAACGAGAATGCTAAAAGGTCGCCACAATATTTAATGACCCAAATATTGAAAGGTATGATAGCAGTTACAGAAATGAAACAGTTCACTTTTCCAAAAATTCTTCACGTTTATTTAAAAGAAGTTCAAAGTTCAAACAGCATTCTTAAGTTGCACAGGCTAATCGAACAATCGATCCAAAAATTACAGATTATGGAGAGAGGTAACACCGACCAACCCCGATGGAGATTTACAAGTTCAAATTACGAGAATGAGTACCACGCCCCGGAAGCCATAATGGCCGACTCCAGCAATGCCAACCTAAGATCTGAGCTACCAACTGAACGTCGGAACTGCCAACCTACCAACACACGCCTAATTCATCTTACTAACACGACTGCAACCCGGAAAAGACAATAGACGTCACCGCGACCTATAATTTATACCCTCGCTGACGTCAGAGCCAGAACGCGACTTTCTGCTAACACTTCTACGATTTAGATCTGAAATATCTCAGTAACTAAACGGTTATCCAGAACTTTAGGTGTGACAGTGTTTCGACATATTTAATTGTGAAATAATGAATATTTAGTGATTAACGTTAAGTGTTTGGTTTAAAAGTTCCCAGCGTATGAGTGGACTACTTTCGTACCTGGGGAACTACTATTATATTGGAAATATCTACTTTTCGTCATTTTATTAATGCCACGGTTTATGCAGATTGTTTTATGATCACTGTGTTCTACAAAAATTCCTGAGTTTATTGGTGTGATTTTTATTAAGATTGGTGCAGGGAAAGTTTAACTACTACGTAACCAAAGTGTGATTTCAGTTTTAATTTTATAACTTTATTTCTATTACATTTATTGCAAATACAAAATTACCACGAGATTCTCTGAATTAAATCACGTATTCTGAAAGTTGTCTCATCTCTGTATCTTGTCGTAAATGGTTGTAATTAATTTATGAGTTAACCACATGTCAGGCATGAAAACTAAATTTTAATATCTCTATAGCATCTGTTCTATAGCTTAGAATTTCTTGAAATAATTATATGTGATATTAGATTTTTGGTTCTTTCCGGAGATCTACTTTATATTTCTAATGTTCTCTAGGATTTTGAGATAAAAATTATTAAGAGTGAGATGCAACTGACGAAGTATTAAAAAATTGATTTAAGTTATTTAAACGTTCTGAAACTACGAAATTTTAGTGAATTTATCTTTTAATCGCATGATTACTTCCCTACAATTACTTTATTTTATTCAAAAGTGTGTGAAAACAGTGAAATGCCAAATATTGGAAATTACTTGTGCACTGAACTGGATTATTATGGATTATCATATTAAAGGTTAGTAAAAGGTGTTAATATCACTACAGAAAATTGATTTATTTGGTTTATTTACTATTGAGTTACTTTCTTGCTCGTTAATTGATCTAAAAATGGCAAAAGCTTCCAAAGTAGAAATTCTTAAGTCCAAGGTAGTATCATTACTGATTATTTAATTTTCAGTTGATTAAAAGTTTGTTTATCATTATACCCAGTTTATATCCGGCATTTAACAACTACTGACAGTCTTTACTGCATTCAAATCGGTTTATAAACTGCAAAGTTAACCTATTTCAAAATCTTTTATGTGAAATTGAATTTGGGGGATTTAAGCTACTCCCTCCCAAACTGATGTTTTCTTTTTGTTATCGAAGGTTTATTTAGAGCATTTATTTACCTATGGAGACATTTATTATTCCTAAAAGGGTTTTATTTAGCGTGTTTGGTTACGGTATCTCTATGCTATACAAAGCTTTACTCCCATAACCTAAACATGAAATGAAAACTATCTTCTACTACAGAGTAAACTTTCCCTCTAATGTCTAAAGGTGAGAGGTCAGAATTTAACCAAAATCCTAAGATGCTTACATGCCCCCCGAAGATTGAGGTTATTTTCCCCAGAAAACTAACTGAATATCTTGAAAAAAACAACAACAAAAAATAAATTTAAATTCCCCAAATGAAATGAATTATTCTCACCAAATCTAACTATCTCTTGTTGGTTCGGTTCTCTCTCCATCATTCATACTCAAAACAAAATATTCTTACTTATAACAATCCCAAAAACTTTTAATTTCCACTCACAAAATTATTACAAAAATCTTCAAACTCATTCACTCTTAAAAGATCTACATTAATGAGAATTTCTGCTCAAATGGCAAAAATGTAAAATACGAAATATTAAATAATTACAAAATCATAAGCATGTGTGTTCTCACAAAATTTTCAAAATATCAAACATATTATCAAAATATAAGACATAAATGGTATACATGCAACTTACAACAGTACACTGAAAAATATTATTACAATGGAACCTCAGATTTGTTTTCAGAAAAAAACCTTAAAGTTTAACATTTTATAAACATAGACATAAAAACAAAATGGTGTTTTACAAATGATCTCTCTTTAGAATTCCATTTTGGAAAGTCTTTCGTTCTGTGAACGTCCTTGTTTGCATATTACACTGTTTTATTATGGCCTTACCACTTTCCCTTTATACACTTTAAACCCTTGTCGCAGAACCCCCTAATGGGTGAAAACCCAAGTCCTGTCACGGTCGCCATGTAAGGACAAAAGCTGCATACCGGGGTTGAGTATCGCCTAAGTACCTTAACTAACAGTCTTGGTAGCACCTTACTGTCCAAAGAAAGTTTGTTGCATATTTTAATTTAGTTTGACCATGTTGCCAGGATACAACGAGAATGCTAAAAGGTCGCCACAATATTTGATGACCCAAATATTGAAAAGGTATGATAGCAGTTACAGAAATGAAACAGTTCACTTTTCCAAAAATTCTTCACGTTTATTTAAAAGAAGTTCAAAGTTCAAACAGCATTCTTAAGTTGCACAGGCTAATCGAACAATCGATCCAAAAATTACAGATTATGGAGAGAGGTAACACCGACCAACCCCGATGGAGATTTACAAGTTCAAATTACGAGAATGAGTACCACGCCCCGGAAGCCATAATGGCCGACTCCAGCAATGCCAACCTAAGATCTGAGCTACCAACTGAACGTCGGAACTGCCAACCTACCAACACACGCCTAATTCATCTTACTAACACGACTGCAACCCGGAAAAGACAATAGACGTCACCGCGACCTATAATTTATACCCTCGCTGACGTCAGAGCCAGAACGCGACTTTCTGCTAACACTTCTACGATTTAGATCTGAAATATCTCAGTAACTAAACGGTTATCCAGAACTTTAGGTGTGACAGTGTTTCGACATATTTAATTGTGAAATAATGAATATTTAGTGATTAACGTTAAGTGTTTGGTTTAAAAGTTCCCAGCGTATGAGTGGACTACTTTCGTACCTGGGGAACTACTATTATATTGGAAATATCTACTTTTCGTCATTTTATTAATGCCACGGTTTATGCAGATTGTTTTATGATCACTGTGTTCTACAAAAATTCCTGAGTTTATTGGTGTGATTTTTATTAAGATTGGTGCAGGGAAAGTTTAACTACTACGTAACCAAAGTGTGATTTCAGTTTTAATTTTATAACTTTATTTCTATTACATTTATTGCAAATACAAAATTACCACGAGATTCTCTGAATTAAATCACGTATTCTGAAAGTTGTCTCATCTCTGTATCTTGTCGTAAATGGTTGTAATTAATTTATGAGTTAACCACATGTCAGGCATGAAAACTAAATTTTAATATCTCTATAGCATCTGTTCTATAGCTTAGAATTACTTGAAATAATTATATGTGATATTAGATTTTTGGTTCTTTCCGGAGATCTACTTTTTATTTCTAATGTTCTCTAGGATTTTGAGATAAAAATTATTAAGAGTGAGATGCAACTGAAGAAGTATTAAAAAATTGATTTAAGTTATTTAAACGTTCTGAAACTACGAAATTTTAGTGAATTTATCTTTTAATCGCATGATTACTTCCCTACAATTACTTTATTTTATTCAAAAGTGTGTGAAAACAGTGAAATGCCAAATATTGGAAATTACTTGTGCACTGAACTGGATTATTATGGATTATCATATTAAAGGTTAGTAAAAGGTGTTAATATCACTACAGAAAATTGATTTATTTGGTTTATTTACTATTGAGTTACTTTCTTGCTCGTTAATTGATCTAAAAATGGCAAAAGCTTCCAAAGTAGAAATTCTTAAGTCCAAGGTAGTATCATTACTGATTATTTAATTTTCAGTTGATTAAAAGTTTGTTTATCATTATACCCAGTTTATATCCGGCATTTAACAACTACTGACAGTCTTTACTGCATTCAAATCGGTTTATAAACTGCAAAGTTAACCTATTTCAAAATCTTTTATGTGAAATTGAATTTGGGGGATTTAAGCTACTCCCTCCCAAACTGATGTTTTCTTTTTGTTATCGAAGGTTTATTTAGAGCATTTATTTACCTATGGAGACATTTATTATTCCTAAAAGGGTTTTATTTAGCGTGTTTGGTTACGGTATCTCTATGCTATACAAAGCTTTACTCCCATAACCTAAACATGAAATGAAAACTATCTTCTACTACAGAGTAAACTTTCCCTCTAATGTCTAAAGGTGAGAGGTCAGAATTTAAACCAAAATCCTAAGATGCTTACAGACTGTAGCTAGAAACTGACCCATGAGTGTAGTCATCTGGTGGAATGTGTTAAACAACACAAGGGCCACTCTGCAACTGCACAAAACCAGACAGATCAACAACATACAAAAAACAAATCTAATAAATCTGGCGGTCCTTGGAAGATTAAATTATATTGCTCAAGTATTCCCTGCACCCAAAGGAATAATACAAAATGTTCAAAGAACAATATCTTTGTTCCTGAGCCAAGGGGAAATATTCAAAATCAACTTCCAGACTCTAACACTGTCAAAAGTAATAGCAGGTTTGTGTTTAATGGATGCAAGAATCAAATCAAACCCGATCTTCATACAAGCAACAAGAATTGTTTCTGAAAGTAAAGGAACCATTACGGCCCAATTACTGGAGCACTACAAACCGGTGAGTAAAATGACACCTGTAGATATGGCCCACTTCAACAAAATCATTCCACCAAATCAGGTTTTTGACAGTTTACTGCTCCTTAGGGTGAACAAGGTTGACAAATGCTGTATTAAAGCAGTGGTCCGCAACCGGTGTGCCGCGAAATTTTACCCATTTTAAGGAATTAATTGTCAAGTTTTTTATTATTTATATTTTAGTTTCATGTGCCGCGACTGTTATGTATTATAGTTTTCTAAGAAATTAAATCTAATTCATTTACTCACAGTTGCTATTAGTTTTGTTTATTCATTTTTTAAATATTTTCATTCCTCGCCTCTGCTGCTGCGCTTTGAGGTTCCGTTATATTTACCGCATGTACTGTGTATATGCTTTTCCCTCAGTCTAAACTGCTTGGATTAGCAGGCCTTTCCAAGCCTTATATTATTTTATTACGTTGTCGGTACTTCTCCAACAATACTTTGTTTCTATACCGTTGCACCGACGCATTGTTATACATCACTGTAAAAACAATCGGCACGGTCTATGTGACTTCTTTGAAGGGTATAAATTCCGCCTCTTACAATTACTCCAGCTCTGAAGTGGTACAAAAACTGTGTTAGTAATTGGTCTTGATATTTTCTATTACAATTAGCAGACTATGTTTTTTCTTCAAGATGGACAAATTCCTTGAATGGTGTGTTCCGTCTATGAGTGCAACTAGTGAAAGCGATGAGCCAGAAAGAAAGAAATAAAAGTTGATGCAGCGGAAGGATACTATTAATTACTTATCCTATGGTTTTTTTTGTTTTTTTTTTTTTTGGTGTGGTAAAATAATGTCTTCAATTCCCGAGTGTATCCTTTGTGGTGAAAAACTCAGTACCGCTGCTATGGTTCCCAGTAAATTGAAACAACATTTGTCACCAAAACATTCTTCTCTGTCAAGTAAAGATGTCTATTATTTTTGGCAGTTGTTGGAAAAAAAACAATGAACTTTAATGACCACTACAGTACGTGTTTCAGAAGAAGTACAGGGAGTTAGTCACAAGGCAGCCGAGCTTATCGTAAAGACCAAGAAACCAAATACAATAATTGAAACGCTGTTAAAACCTGTTTGTAAAGAGATGGTGAGAATAATTCTGGGTTTATAATCTGCTAGTGAAATTTCAAAAAATTCCTCTTTCTGCTGACACAATCAATCGCCGACCTATTGATATGTCTCGTGATATTGAAGACGATACGAAGGAGAAAATCAACAACAGTCAGAAGTTATCACTTCAGATTGACCATAGATATTAGCAGCCACACACAACTTCTGCAGGCCTCGACGGAGATAAAATTGTAAGTAACTTCTTTTTTTGCAAAGAACTTCCAGAGAAAACTACTGGTGAACAAATATTTCGTTTGACTGATGAATATTTGCTCCTTAATGAATTAACATGGATGGATTGCATTAGTGTTTGTATAGACGGAGCGGCTGCTATGACAGGACCAATGAAAGGATTTCAGCTAAAGTAGTCGAAGTAAAACCCAACGTAGGATGCGATCATTGTCTCATTCACCGCAAAGCCATTGCTGCTAAGTCTCTGCCACCTTCTCTGACAGATGTGCTGGACGAAGTAGTTAAAGTCCTGAACCTCATAAAATCGCGGCCGCTAAATTCGCAACTTTTTCCCGTTTTATGTCAGGAAATGGGTTCAGAACAGACTACATTCCTGCTACATACAGAAGTACGCTGGCTGTCACGAGGAAAAGTATTAACGCGAATATTTGAACTTGGAGAAGAGATCCAGGCATTTTTGACTGTTGAAAGACATAAGTACGCGGATTGATTCGCAAATGGTGAATGGGTATGTAAGTTGGCATATCTTTCCTACATTTTCGTACACTTGAATGAGCTGACCATCAAAATGCAAGATGGGAACGAAAATATTCTCATTAGTATGGATAAGATTAAAGGATTTGAGAATCAGCTGGATTTTTGGTTACAGAGGATTGAAAATAGGTCGTATGAGATGGTCCAGACTATATGGTCATTTGATGACGGTAATAAAATGGTGATGGACTTAGTTATAGAACATTTAGGAGCCCTGCGGAAGAGATTAAAAAGTTCTTTGGAAAATGTGTTGAAGATTTCAACTGGGTTCATGATCCATTCGTTGCAAATTTGGAACAACTTCCAATTAATATGCAAGAGGAACACGCAGATTTAAAAGCTGGCAGAACTTTGAAATTCCTTTAGATACATTTTGGCAAACAATAAGGAATGAATATCCGGCTATGTCCGACATGGCAGTAAATATGTTATTGCCATTTCCAACTACATATTTATGTGAATTTGACTTCTCGACGTTGACTGAGATTAAAACATCCAACAGTGAAAGACTCAAATCAGTCGATGAAGAAATTTCTCCATGTATCAGCCGCCTGTGTGCATTTAAGCAGGTACAAGTGTCAATTGAAGGTATGTGTACAAATATTTTATTTAAAAGTAACATAAAACTGCCGCCCTGGTAAGGTGTGCCGCGAGATTTATGGATATCCTTATGGTGTGCCGCGAGTGGGAAAAGGTTGCGGACCACTGTATTAAAGGATTGGAAGTAATCATTGCAGCATTTGCCTGGAGTGATTATGATAAACCATGCAAAACCAAAATCTGGATGTTCAAACTTGCATCCTCCTATAAGGCTGGCCTGAATGTTAACTGCTCATCTACTAAGCTTTGTGCACAGATTTTATTTGTTTCATCATGCATCCTTACATAAACACTCCTTGATAATTCCTATATAAGCAATCAAATATCCCAACACTTTATTGAATTGTTTTATTTGAGTATATGTAAAATTAATTAGTCAGAAGTTTAATTCTAATGCATCTTTTTTTTTTTTTTTTTAGAGTGAATTTCTTCAATGATACAAATGCGAGGAGCGTATTACAAGATTTGAGAAGCTTTTTCTTTTTGGAGGCTGTTCTTTATAAAATAATCCCCTTTTACTTAGTTGAACGATGTAATAAGCATTCTGTAATTGTTTTTATAGCTTCACTTATACATGAGGACACACATTCCTAAACAGTAATAGCAGTAGCTAAAGTGATTCCAATATAGAAATTTAATTTTTGTGCTCAAAAAATTACTTCTTGATAATTTAATCGTAATGTAAAACTTTATTCAGTGCATAAACAGCAAACAGAACCAATAGGTAAAAATGAAGACTTCACAGTAAGATATGTAATTATTAACTGCCCATTTTGGAACCAGTAATAGAGGATTACTACTTAAACACAACATAATATTTTTTAAGTCCACATATTTTACCATTACCTTGGAGTCACTGAATATTAATGAGAGCAGTATTCTTGTAAGAGTGTTCTTTAATTTTTTGTGAATGCTAAATTAAATAGAATTTTGATATGAATTTGTATAGACAATTTATATAATTGTTCATGATTTTTGTACATTTTTATGAATAATTTTAGTATGCCTTGTATACTGCTATTACAAGAATTCAGATTATGTATCCAACAATTTTGCTATATAGAAAAATCAGGTATTCCATCAGTTATGTGCTTTTGATAATATTTAATCTCTCTTATGTGAAATATAAAAAAATGCTTATGCATTTGGAAATTTATTATTAAGAAGAAACTAATTTTAAGTTTGTGGAGTTGGTGATTAACATCATATGTTTTTTAAGTATGTAATCTGGACATTATCTTATTGTTTTGATTGATTGTATATCAAACATTTTAAAGAAATGTTTAATGATAAATTTGTTATACTAAGAATGTAAACTGCCAAGTTTATGCTTAAATCATTGTTAATAAATTGCTTTATTATACACAATGTTAAATTACCAACTATCGTTTTGTTAAAAACATGTTTGTAACTCAGCAAAACTATTTGAAAACCTTTTAAAGTACTTGCAACTAATAAAATAGATCTTGTTTAACTATTTAATGTGTGACAGTATTTATCAAAAGAGTCAATAAACTATTTTAATTCTATTTAGAGTTTAAATTGTTTTACTGACAGAGTATAAAACATTGGAGCTGGCAGAATTTTTATTAAAATAAGGCATTTTACACGATAGATGAACAGAAGTAAAAATGTCACCTAGTAAAGAAGGTATTGGATGGCCACAATACAGTAGGCATTTGCCAGAAAGTGCTTCAGGCAACTGAACTTTTAATAATAAATCTGTAAAGCTCCAACACATTTATCATTATGCAAGATTGCATATGCACACATATCATAAATATAATCCATGTATGTTAATTCGATAAATAGAATCAACATTTTTTTCCTGTAAGCAGAAGCAACATTTCAAACTCTTTACTTGATTAAACTGGATGACAAATTTAAATGCTGAAATTGGTGAACATTGAATGACACTGAATAGAAATGGAAGAGTTATCAAAAACTATATCACAGGCTCCGGGGATACTGGGGGAATATTTTCAACAACACTAATGATACAGTATTGCTTGATTAGCAAAACAGTTAATATTGTTTTATTATTCATGTTAAGTTATACATTAATTATTTACAAAATTAATTCAGTACAATATTAAGGGTTTGATGGCATATTTAGAAAGATATCATCACTTACCACAAAAGAATGGTGATACTGTTTTTAAAGCTTTGCAAATAGAACAACATTAGGTTCACTGTGTAGGGTTCGTTACCATATTATCTTCAAATAAAGTGTGTGGTGGTGGATGTTTGTTTAAATGAAAACGAGATTAACAATGCAAACAAAGTGTGGTGGGAGAGCAATATTACTGTGGCCTCGCATTCGTGGGGCATCCAGATCTGGGTTTTCCATAGTTTCCCCAAATCACTCCAGGTGAATTCCAGAATGGTTCATACAAAAGGCTGTAGTCAAATTCCTCCTGTTCCTTGCTCCCAATCCTTTTCCGCCTCTAATGACCTCGACGTAGACAGGACATAAAGACAGAAGCAAAAAAAACCAACACACACACACAGCAAATAATAGGTTATTTATGGTAAGGCTGTGACTATCGACTTATATGGATAGTTCCCACAGGTTGATTGGTAAATTGTGTGCGGAAGTGTTGTATGGTTTATAATGGTAGAAATGGTGAAGGTGATGGAATGAGAGGTTTGACAAAATCTCATGAGAGTCTTCTATAAAAAAAAATATTAGTCATATGTATTCCCAGCCGTATAGCTAGTGGATTTAAATTTCATTTCTCTGTCAGTTCTGCAGGCATTTAAATATAACATCATTGGGTTAAGAAGAGCTGGTTGAGTTGGTCTTAGCTGGTGTAGGTTTAAAAGCATGTGATGTAGTGTGGAAACATTTGTGATATTAAGAAATGGCAGATTTTACTGAAATATTTGCTGGGTGATAGTGGCAAGAATATTTTCATCTGATAAATATGCTGGCTGTTTGAAAATTAATGTCTGCTATGTAAAGAATGGTAAATGTCAGAGTGGAGAACATTTCTTGGGTTAGTTGGTTTGAGCTGTCTATTGGCGAGAGAGAGAGATGGCAGGTGTGTAGAAGTAGCAGCAATTGAAGGCCAGTATATTGCACCCTCTGCATCCCAATCCAGAAATACGCATTTGGGAGTGGCCGGCACCTACAAACTCTTCTTCTCCTCTCAAACACAAATCATCTCCAGGAAGAAAATGGAACAATTGGTGATCACTCTAAACATACTTAAATCAAAATTGTTATTCCCAAAGAGAAAATTAAGAATTTGGTTCATTTCAGCATTCAATTATAGACTATGGACATATCTCGCCAATATTAAGCAGTTATGAGGCTTAATTTGCCTTCATCAACCAGGTATAGACAGTGCCAAGAAGGTACTGACTGCCATGGAACAGAGCTCAAGCATATCTAATCATGTGGCTTAACTTGCCAAGAGCTCGGGCATATCTAATTATATGGCTCAATGTGCCAGCTGCTTCCTTTCAACAAATAGTATAGACCATTAGCAGGAACTGACAGCCATGTGGCAGGCCTTGGGCATATCTCGTTCTGTGGCTTGCTTGCTGAGAGATTGGGCACAGCTGACACCCATTGCACGATCACGTCACAAACCTGCAGAAGTAACACCATCTCTACTCCAATCCTGAACTGTGTCCCAGGACTGGCAGAAATCAAAGTCCATGTGAAACTGAACCGTAGTTCTCCAAATGCCAACAGACAGATTCTTAATAAATCACTGAACTGTGCTATTCTCCCCTTGAAAGTAGTTACAAACACTGACTCCAGCTTAGTGTTGTTAAAAATAGGTTTTTTTTCTGACTTGAAAAAAAAAAAAAACATGTTTTTTTTTCATCACTTCTAAATCTCAAATTTGTAAGGAGTTTATCGTTTAATATGACTGTTTTAGAGTTTATTCTAAGTACTTATGTTAATTTTTAAATCTACTATATTTTTCTGGTTCAGTAGAAAAAAAAGAAGTACGAAAATATTGGCAACATTGACTGAAATTTTCTTTTATGAACGGGAACTTCCCGAAGAGGCATGGTTGCACGAGAAGGAATCCCCGTTTCCCGTTGTTTGGATTGATACTCGCTATTTAAACTAGTGCTGCCAGCCTTACGGACTTATCTGTAGACCTACAGATCTTTTCAAAAAATTAGGAATTTAAAATTTATCTACTGTGTTTTGCCTCCTTTTACTACTTATTGTGCTTTCCTTATATTCGTATACTTTTTAAACTCTCAGCGTGTAGTGATACTGACTCATTTAATTGTTAGTAATTATGAACCGTTTCCTTGCAACCGTTTGCGTAAACGAACGACTGAAAAGAAATAAAGCTCCTATTGTGTATGCTAATAGATTTAAATTCAAACTTAAAAGACCGTAATACAGAACTATCGGTGCACTCTTTATGCACAGTGTGTACTTTGCTCATAATTTAAAATTGCAATCTCAAAATCTTTTGCGTACAAGAACAACCAGTAAAAGAAAGTGTAACTACTTCTGAAGTTACGAATATAGAGGAGACAGGAGAAGAAACAGAAAATTCCGTCACCGACCAAACTAGTGTTGGTAGTGCTGATACTAGTGAGTGTGGTACTGACATAGAGGTTGAATAAAAATTATGTTACCTACATAGATACATTAATGAATCACTATGTAAGACATTATATGATTTAGTAAGATTTCAAACACACATGCAAAATGTAAGTTCCATAAATAAAACTATAATTTATCAAATATTTAGTTTTCTGAAAAAAAAAACAAATTTAGAAAAAAAATCAGGGTGCTAGGTTTTTTTCCATGTTTTTTTTTCACAAATCTGAAAAAAAACTTTTTTTTTCAATTTGCAACTTGCAACACTAAACAAGACTGATGAATAAATAAATAATATACCGAGTAATAAATTAAAGTCATTTTGAGACTGAACGAATAGGCTATTTGACAGTATTCAAAATATATTACAAATTGTAGTCATTCGCGTAGATTAATGCTTAATGTTAAATTTTAAAAGAAAGATGAATTTATTTTAATTAAAAAAGCGAAATAAAATCAAATTTTTCTTGCCTCTTGTCACGTGACCAAAAACGTTCTGGGATTGGAGATCGCTTTAGTGACGACACCTGCCGGTAGGCGCTGCGGCTGCGTATGGAGAGTTTCCGGCTATCCAAGTTTTCAACTATTTGTTGCTGGTTATCTCTTGTTACTAATGAGATTTTGTGTTGAGTATAAAATGGAACAATTTGTAGAAGCCTACTGCGGAAAAATACCAAAATTTATCTGTCGGACTAGCTATAGAAATTACCACAGACTTTTATTCTACCGAGCTTGAGAATGTAATAACTTCAATTCGTGATTCATTTATATGTAAACTGGAAGTTAGAGATTAACAGAAATCCTTCATAAGAATGACTAAAATTTTAAATTAAGTTAGTTGTTTTAGGAGATATTTACGAGAGAAATGCAAGTGTAGTATAAGGTAAGCACAACAGTTAAATAACTGGATGTTATGGACAATATTTCTTAACTGCGGATAAATAATTATAGATAAATAATATTTTTTTTCCAACGAAACTGAATTTATTGTTTATTCATTTACCGACCACGATCACTTCACCGCACGTAGAAACTGTGATGTATAAGTGTTCACTATTAACTAGAAGATAAGTAACGATGCCATGATGTCCAGGTAGCTGCATGGTTAAAGAGTGGAATAGGAATTTGAAGATCATATATTCGAACCTTGATTAGGATAATATTTTTTTCGTGTGTAAATTTTTTTCGTTTCTGTTTGCCGTTTGTTGCTTTACCGAATCATGTTTTTATTAGAAGAAGTCATAAAACGCCATGAAAACGTTTGAAACATAAATTGCTGTCATACAAAAAAACTTTTATAAAAAGATAACCTCCTGCTTTTAATTTTGAAACATACCAGAGATATATCATCAATGCAACAAACCCCAAGTACCTACTCGGCGGTGAATATAGGATTTATTTTAACAATAACATTGCACATTAATCTCGCAACAATTCCGAAACGCTTTAAATACTTTTTGTTGGAATTTTTACGTGACGATACAACTTTATGTTCAAAGTTGCCTTTCTGACATAAATGCATCTATTTAAGCGGTATTTACTTTTAATGCGCAAGCAGTTTTCAGTTTTTAAAACTTTTTGACAGTGTGTAAGTAACGTCCAGTTTCAGTTTTGAAGTCTTTTTTGGATATGTCTCAAATGTTTATAATACTCTTGCTATCCAAAAATTTGTGAAACATTCGGAAAAAAAATTAATGTTTTGGTGGATTTTAGAAAAAGAATATGCGGCTCTACCAACAACAACTAAAGAAAACGCTCACAAATAACAAAACATATTCCAAAGCGAGGATGGAACCTAAGAACCCTAACTTTACTGATACTCGCCTTAAACAGCATACTACATTATCTCAAAGAAATTATGGTGCAAATGATATTTATAGTAAATGATATGCGACTTACTCGCAAGGTCGTCTGGGTTTCTATGAGCAAGTTGCAGTGATTTTTTTTCCTATTTGGGCTAATGCGGGAACACTTATGTTTATTTGGAGAGTTTTTATTGTTGTGGTTGTAAATTGATGAACTACACACTATTTATAAACCATATTTCCAATAATTTATACACAAATTCAGAGAAACAAACCAAACGTTACTTACTGTAGAGTGAGCGCCTGATGGCACGTTAATGTCACGAGTGTCTTTGGCACGCTTCAGGCAGCAAAAGGTCGTTTTGGCGGGATTTCAAATACTCTAAATTTTAACTTTGAATTTTACGTAAAATAAGCACTTTTGTTAAAAAATAAATAGTACCCGATAAATAACGTGTATCAATAAACTATTTAAAACCATTTTCAAAAAATAGTCAAATAACCAATTGAGATGAGCAGTCCTTACTAGAAACACCGCCAAAGAGCATACTATTACCTTTTGCATTCTATTCAATATTTTGGCTTTGATTATTTAGTTTTTCAAAGCCATGAAATGCAAACTAATTATGTAATACAGCTCGAAATATGGGACCAGCATATATGTTATAAAGCTAGAAATGAATGTTATTACATACGTCATAAGAATGTATTCATATGGTATTATTAAAAGTTGCCGTCGATTTTACATTCGATGCTGTAAATGTTATCGTTGACGGCGAAGATGTGTTTAGAAATGGTCGCTGATTTTACTGCCAACACTGTCGCATATAATAATTTTCGTGTTGCCTTATGTCTAAGGTACATTTCTTTTTGGTTTAAAATGCACTTTTTATAGAATAGTATGTACTCAGGAAAATTGTGTTCCAAATTTCTGACCAAAGCGACAGTTGAATCTCGGTACACCTTTAAAGTCCTTCAAATTGATCTAGAATTTTGAAGTCTGCCACTAAGCATTCAACATGTATTGGTAGATTGTTATTATGCCCGCCGCTACCGTAGCTGTTTGAGCGCCCGCGTGCAATACCAATTATGCCGCACCCTGTCTAACTACAGCCAGTGGTGGATCTAGGAAATTTCCGAACCGGGTCAAAAAACTGTGAAATTGCCGCCCATTCGGACATGAACATTATTTTCCGCCCTCATTGTTGCCATCCCGATGATTGTCGCCGACCGCCCAGAGCTGGTGAGCTAAAAAAATAAAATAAAAGGTCGCCCGCTAGATAGTACGCTGCAAATTACGTCGCGGCGACAATCGAGTGGCAACTATCGCCGGGCGGCGATTGTCGATCACTCGTTTTGCCGCCCCCCTCGATGTGCCGCCCGCGTGCGGTGCACGCCTTGCACGCCCGCTTATGGCGGCCCTGATTGTTATCTATCTATTCTATACTATTATTAATCTGTAAGCAAGTTGCGTGTGGACCGAATCAAAATCTGCTAAAATAGCTAATGACTTATATGTACCTTCCGAAGGAACAGGCAATTAAAAACCTTTTTATATGGAAAAATGTAGGCCATGGAACATTATGCACTTTCAGACATGCACTACTACCGCATCAATCTGACAAAATTCACACAGCTTTACTAATGATTGTTTAATACTCGTATTTCGACCTCGAATATTTAGTTTTTCAGTTTTATGGAATGCAGTAAATAAACGAAATACCTGAATCAAACGTAATGATCATTGCAATGTAGTCTGCATGGGTGTACCGCCGGATAGTGTTCGGGTGCCACTCTTCCTTATATATATGTGCGCGTGGCCTCGGCGATGGCTTACTATGAGCCAGGCCCGCAACCAACTGGCGGTTGGCTGCCTGTGGGCGTGGCTAAGATTCTAGTTCCAGCCCGAGCTAATATGAAGCCCTCTACGGCGGCAGCTGTACGGAAGTACAACGTTCTCTGCGGATATTTGCCAAGGCAGGTTTCCATGCCTCACTGAGACATAGACCACTGTCTCTGTTAAATATGTCGGCCAGTCGAATTCCGATCGCTTCTTTGATGACAGATTCCCAAAAATGTGATGTTCTAGCCAATATCCTAACGTTATTGAACTCTACTTTGTAGCCATGGTCGTACACGTGCTCGGCGATCGCTGATTTGCTATACTGTCCCAAGCGGAGGTGGCGTTTATGTTCTTCACACCGGTTTTCTATGGTGCGGATCGTTTGACCGATGTAGGTCTTTCCACACTCGCACGGTATGCTGTAATCCCCGGAACTCTTAGGCCAAGATCATCCTTGACTGAACGGAGGTAGTCCCGTATTTTAGCTGGTGGTCGGTAGAAATACCATGTCGTGCGAGGATTCTGCCGATTTTCCCCGAGGTGTTTCCGGCGAAAGGCATAAAGGCGGTGGCCTTGGGCATTTCTTCCTGTTGGACTGGAATTTTCCCTGGCTTACGTTCAATTGCCCTTTCTATCTGTCTCTCGGAGTAACCGTTCCGCCTGAAGACAGTTCTCAGGTGTTCCAGTTCTTGTGGCAGGCTGTCTTTGTCAGCAATCGCTCTAGCCCTGTGCACAAGAGTATTTAAAACAGTGTTACGCTGCACAGGATGGTGGAAACTCGTGGCGCCCAGATACTGGTCTGTGTGGGTAGATTTTCTGTATACACTATGCCCCAGCGTTCCATCCGGCTTTCTTTTAATTAGGATGTCGAGGAAAGGTAGGCGACCGTCCTTTTCCATTTCCATAGAGAAGTTCACTATGTACTAATCTTTGAATTGTTTTTATTGTATTTGTCTTTGGTTATAGTTACTAGCATTTAGTAATTAGTTACTCAAACTACTATGTAATTTAATAAATCTTCAATCAGAAAAAAAGAATTGTGATATTTACGGTAAGTAACTTGAAGCTTATTATTTTTTTTTTTTCCTGTCATCAGTCTTTCGACTGGTTTGATGCAATCCTCCATCCCTTCCCATCTTGTGCTAACCTCTTCAACTCTACATATCCCTTACAACCCTCGTCCTCAATTAACTGCTTCTATATTCTAATCTCTGTCTTCCTATACAGTTCTTACCTTCAACTGTCCCCCCCCCCCCCACTAACAAATTACCCAATCCAGCATGTCTCAAAGTATGACCCACCAATCTGTCTTTTTTTTCTCTAAGCTTCTTCCACAAACTTCTTTCCTCACCCATTATTTCCAAAACTCGTTCATTTCGTACTTTGTCGGTCCATTTAATTTTCAGCATTCTTCTGTAGCACCACATTTCAAATGCTTCAATTTTCTTTCTTTCTGGTATTCCTAAAGTCCATGTTTCGTTACTATAAAGTCCTGTGCTCCACACGTAGAATTTTAAAAAAGTTCATTCTAATTCCTAGATCAATATTTGAAACTAAAAGATTTCTCTTTTTCATTAAGGCTCTTTTTGCTAGTGCTATTCTGCTTTTCACATCATTCTTGATTCGGCCATCGGTTGTAATTTTGCTTCCCAAGTATCAGAATTCACTTACTTCTCCTGTTGCATGCGATCCTCTTTTTATATTTAATCCCCTGTGATTGGTATCAGTTCTTCTATATTTCATCACTATTGACTTGCTTTGATTTATATTCACTCCAAAATCATCCTTCAGTATTTTTTTCATGATACTCAGCAACTCCTCAGTATCCTCAGCTTGTTCTGCTAACAAGACAATGTCATCAGCAAATCGTAGCATACTGATTTTTTTCTCCCTGATCACTTATGCCACAGGATTTTTTCTTTTATTTCCTTTATTGCTTCTTCTACATACAAGTTGAATATTAACGGGGATAGACTACAATCTTGTCTCACACCTTTTTTAACTGATGCATGTCTCTGTAGTTGTCTACTTTTATTATAGCTACTTGATTTTTATATAGTTTATAAAGTATTCTCCTGTCTCGATATTTTAGACATGATTTCTTTAAAATTTTGAACATCTTATCCCACCTAACATTATCAAAAGCTTTATATAAGTCAACAAATTCCAAAAAGTATCTTTGTTTTTCTTGATCCGCCCTTCAAGTATTAATCTTATTCCCAGAATTGCTTCCCTCGTACCCCGATTTTTCCTAAACCGAAACTGATTTTCAGCTACTATCTCTTCTACTACCTTTTCCATTCTTCTGTATATTATTCTGGTCAGTAATTTTGAAGCACTAATGGTGCGAAAATTCTCACATTTGTCAGCTTGTGCTTTCTTCGGGAGTGTGAAGATGATATTTTTATTAAAATCAGTTGGAATTTCTCCTGTTTCATAACTTTTTGATTTCAGTGTGAATAATCTTTCGATTCCTTCTTCTCCAAGGAATTTAAGAAGTTCCGCAGGGATCTCATCAATTCCAACTTCCTTATTTTCTTTAGAGTCATTCAGAGCTCTATTAACTTCTGTCCTCAAAACAGGATCTCCTAAATCATCAATGTTGACATCGCTTTCCTCTTCCACTACGCTATTGTTCAAGTCGTCACCATCATAAAGTTTTTAAATGTATTCCTTCCATCGGTTAGCTCTAGCGTCTGAGCTTAAAAGAGGTTTCCCATCGGCAACTTTAATCTTTACACCTCTTTTCTTCATTTCTCAAAAATTCTGTTTGATCTTACTGTATGCAACATCTACTTTACCTATGACCATTTGCTTTTCTACTTCTTCACACTTTTCTTCTAGCCATTTTTTTTTTTTTTTTTTTTTTTTTTTTTTTGCATTTCCTGTTTATTTGATTTCTAAATTGCCTATACTGCTCTCTTCCTGCTTCATCCAGAGCATTTTTGTACCTTTTCCTCTGATCCATCAGTTTCAAAATTTCCTACGTGATCCAAGGTTTACGGGCGACTTCTTCCCTAAAGCCTAATGTTTCTTTATCAGTTTTCATTATTTCGGTCTTTAATGCATCCCATTCGTCCTCAGTAGAGCTTCTTTCCGAATTACTTCTTAGACCTACGTCTACTATTTCAGCAAATTTTTTCTAGTGCTAGATATTTTCAGTGTATTCACTTCCAGTCTGTTCTGCTTACTTTGCTTCCTTATTCGCTTGAATTTCAGCCTGCACTTCATTACTATCAAATTATGGTCAAAGTCTATGTCTGCTCCT
The DNA here is from genome assembly GCA_031002005.1 of Vandiemenella viatica. Lineage (NCBI taxonomy): Eukaryota > Metazoa > Arthropoda > Insecta > Orthoptera > Morabidae > Vandiemenella > Vandiemenella viatica. Next base: position 315,221,857 of record JARYHS010013630.1, on the reverse strand, counting down.
GGGTACGCTTTACAGTCTAGAACTTGATTCCTGATTCTCTGTTTGACCATGATATAATCTAGATGATATCTGCCTATATCCCCTGGACGTTTCCAGGCGTATATCCTTTTTGCATGATTCTTGGTGTGTTTGCCACAACTAGCTTATATCTTTTACAAAATTCTAACAACCTGCTTCCTCGTTTATTACTTTCTCCTAGACCAAAAGATCCTACAGAACCTTCTCCCACTATTGCATTGCAATCACCCATGATTATTAGATTTTCGTCCCAATTCACATATTGGATTAGTTCTTCAATTTCGGCGTATTTTTTCTCTATTTCTTCGTCATCCTCCTGTGACGTTGGCATATACACTTGTACTAATGTGGTTGGGGCGGGCTTAGTTTCTAACCTCATCAAAGTAATAATGTCACTAAGCTGTTCATAAAAACTCACACGTTTCCCTACTCTCTTATTCATTAAAAATCGAACACCAGTGACTCCATTGACAGGTTGTGTGCTAATTATCCTGTGTTCCCCATACCAGAAATCCTGTGCGTCCTTCCATTTAATCTCATTAATCCCAACAATATCTAACCTAATTCGTTCCATCTCCCTTTTTAAGTTTTCTAACCTACCTGCAGTATTCAGACGCAGTATTCCACGCTCCGACTCGTAGAATGTTTCTATCCATTCTGATGACTCCTCCCTGAGTAGTCCCCCCACCGTATGTTGTTGAAATGCGACAACGAGCTTTCGGCAGCGGACTCTGGTTCTCCCTGCACAACATCCAACCTGAAGATGGCGGCAGAGTCAGCCGCCGAAAGCTCGTTGTCGCATTTCAACAACATACGGCGGAAAACCCGTGAAGACTACATTGCATAAAAGCTATTAAGAAAAAAATACGTGTTATTACTCATGACTTAGGAATGTATTTATATAGAATTAAGAAATCTTGCGAGTGATTTTAGTATATTCGTTGCTGCAAATGCTATCGTTGACGGCGTAGATAGTTTAGAATTAACCGCCATTACTATCGCAGACAGTAACCTTCGTTTTGCGTTATACCTAAGGTACATTTTTTTTTCTGTAACAAGCACTTTTTATCGAAAGGTATATCCTTTGGAAAATTCTGACCTGAAGGATAATTGATTCTCGGTTCGCCCTTACTGGATTGTTAATAATAATTTTTCACGTAGGATTATTTTCTTATATTTCATATACTAGCCCCAAAGCCCGTCAAAAATGACGGGTTTAACGGAGTGTTATGGTAATTTATTTCTCTGCAGTTGCTTAACTAAATAGAATTGTTATAAAATAAAGCTCATTGTAATTTATCATCCCTTTGGGCTTGTGCTGTAGCAAAAAGCTTCTGTTGTCAACTTGGTCCAGGTTGAATTCCAGCTTAACAACAATCTCCACTTATATTGCTGCTAGAAAAGCAAAGTTTCAATCACGCGCGAATTTGTCAGTGTCATCATACATCACGATATAAACTTGATCCCAAATCTTCACTGGTTCTTACACTTTTCTTTCTTAACACCTGTGATGAAGATCGATATTTTAATGGCTGAGACATCGGCTGAAATAATTACCCCAATCAAAACGAAGGATGCTAAAAATAAATCTTAACAACTTACGCTATGGCACGTAATATTTAATTGTGGTTTAGGCCACATATATCGCGATCAATTTGGAACTTCTTTCATTCAAACCGTGTAATGATTTCAGTAAAAAAAATGATAATTAATTTGCAAATTTAAACGAAATACATACTTTTCTTTCAGTGTTCTGACAGTTAATTTCTTAACCATTGCTTAAGTAAATAGAATTGTTATAAAATAAAATTCAATGTAATTCTTCGTGCCTTGCGCTGTAACAAAAAGTTTCCGTTTCTATCCGAGTCCAGGTTGCAATTCAACCTAACCACATAATACTCTAAACTTGCCGCCAGAAACACAATACTTCAATCTCACGCATCTTAATGTATGTAATGTAGTCTTCACGGGTGTACCGCCGGATAGTGTTGTGGAAACACCACCTCCGCCTGGGACAGTATAGCAAATCAGCGGTCGCCGAGCACGTGTACGGCCATGGTCACAAAGTAGAGTTCAATAACGTTAGGATATTGGCTAGAACATCACATTTTTGGGAATCTGTTATCAATGAAGCGATCGAAATTCGACTGGCCAACACATTTAACTGAGACAGTGGTCTATGTCTCAGTGAGGCATGGAAGCCAGCCTTGGCAAATTTCCGCAGAGAACGTTGTACTTCCGTCCAGCTGCCGCCGTAGAGGGCAAAGTTGTCGTTCAGACAGACTTGTTAGGAGTCCAGAGAGCTAGTCGTTAGCTAGGATATTTGCAAGCCAGGACCCTCTCTGAGGAGAGACAAGCCCGCGTTTGCCGAGGCAAAGGCCAGATAGCTGACAATTGACGATTGACTTGAAACTGAAAGTAGGAAAACCTTTCTTTACCCCCGTCCGCCGCGGTCCCGTAAATGGGGATCCGCAGCCAAAAGACTAAACCACAGAAAACATCACCCACTCACAACAAAAACAAAACTACACACACACACCAAGGCATGTCACCAGTAGCCGGTACATCACTGCTGCCACCTGGTGAAAGAAATCCCGTTAGTAATTCGGATACCATAGCGAGTAAAAACAGCGGTGCAGTTGAACTAGAGTCTCCTCAATCCCCAGATAAGGAAGATTTGCCTACCATTCCAGTAAGCAATAGGTTTCAACCTTTAGCTACCACTCCTTAATCAATCCGAGCCCCCGCGGCTCCGCAAACTAAGCGGACACATATCCCTCCGATTTTCTGTTACGAAACAAAGGGGTATAAGTCATTCGTGAAAGAGATAGAGAGGGACCTTTCAGGAAATCTCCACACTGCCTGCAGGGGAAATTGTATAAAATATCAGGCTTCCAACCTAACTGATTTCAAAATGATCTTGCAAGCCCTTTCCAAGAGAAATTTCCTATACCACACCTATGATGCTGACCCCCAGAAAGTTTTGAAGGTGGTCATCCGTGACCTTCCTCCAGACATACCAGCAGGAGAAATAGCCGACGCTCTCCTCGCGGAAAAATTTCCTATTCAAAACGTGGTCCAGATGACGACAGTAAAGGAGGTAGGAATCAGAAAGCCATTACCGCTTTACCTAGTCCACTTAAACCGCACCCCAGAGGCGTATGATATTTACAATCTACAATTTCTTCTCCGTCTCAAGGTGAGGGTAGAAGCATATAGGGCACCCACTGGTCCTGTTCAGTGTCATACATGCCAAAAATTTGGTCATGGGTACAGAAATTGCCATATTGCCCCAAAATGTGTGAAATATGGAGAAGGGCATCTTACCAACACATGTAGTAAAATACTGGACCAACCAAAAAAGTACGCAAATTGCCAAGGGACACACCTGCTAGCTACAAAAAAAATGTCCCACTTGGAAATTGTAAAAGCAGGTGCCCAAAAGCAAAAGGAGAAGGAAGAAAGGAAAAAACAAAAACAGTTAGAAAAACAAAAGCTGATAGCAACCAGTTTAACATAGACAACGAGCAGTTCCCCCCACTACCTACAAACAACATCACTGAGCAAGTACCCTCGTCGGAAAATTCTTCGGAAAACTCAAAAACAAACCAAAACACAAGCACTTCTGTCCCGCCTGCAGGAAGTGAACCTTCAAACACTTCCTCGCAGATTCTACCAAACTCTTCTGACCAACCTGCAGGAAGGGAACAAGAAAACACTACCTCGCAGAAACCACCTTCTTGTTCCCCGCTGGCAGACTTCAAGGAACTACTCGATCTCTTCATTTGGAATTAAAAATTTTTCACTACAGTCAAAACTATGCTCCAGGACATCAAAGCAGCTCCAGACACCGAGACAAAACTCGAAGTTATGTTTAACGCCCTTGTAGACTTTTTCAATGGCGAAATATAAATCCCAAAATTTCACAGTGATGAATTGGAATGCCGACGGCATTTACTAACAAAAAGCTACCCTAGAGATCTTTCTCGATGAGCACAAAACAGACATAGCATTGCTAACTGAAACTCACTTGACGGCAAATCACAGATTCCTGGTGAGAAACTATACGCTGTACAGGACCGACAGGCAGAATAAACCGGGGGGTTGGACGGCAATACTAATACGAAACCACCTTGCACACAGACAAATTGATTTACCTGTGCTCGAGCGTGTAGAAGCCACAGCTGTTGAGGTCGAATTAAATGGGCAGGCAATTAGATTTATAGCAGTGTACCACCCGCCAGGTCGTAAAATACAGGAGCCCGACCTGGTAGCACTGACCACAGCCGACAGAACAATCCTTAACGCCAAATCGCTGGCTTGGGGCTGCAGCGCTGCCAACTCAAGTGGCAGTGCCCTCCACAAATTTATTACAGATAACCCCCAGGTGACTGTAGTGGCGCCTGACGAACCCTCGCACTATCACAGGAACTCCAGACTCAGGCCTGATATCTTGGACATTTTCATGTTCAAAAATATCACCTGGTCTGTTGCATCCACTGTATTTAATAACCTCGATTCAGACCACAATCCAGTGGTATTATATATTGATACAGCCGCGTGCCGAACAGAGAGTAAAAATTTCTCTCTAATAACAAACTGGCAAAAATACCAAGATTTAGTAAACCACCACATTACAGGGCAGCCCAAACTGAAAACTAAGAGACAAGTCGAGAGACATATAGACCAGTTCGTAAACATCATTAAAGAATGCGCGAAGGCAGCTACAGTGAAAATAACCCATGACCCAGGCAGAAAAGACCTCCCACTGCACATCTCACAGTTAATAGATTTGAAAAAAACTCCACAGGAAACATTGGCAACAATTTAGAGACCCAGCAGACAGAAGAACCACAAACAGACTAGCAAACCAATTCAAATGGCACCTGCAACAACACCGAGGCAGTTCGTTGGGAAGACACTCTTAGTCGAGCGGAGCGAAATCCCGACCCCTTTTGGAAGATAGTAAAAGCTAGAAAAGATCCGCCCCTGTCAACAAAGCCACTACAAGGACCAAATGGTTTTGCATTCACAGCACGGGAAAAAGCCGAACTAATGGCAAACTATTTAGAACATCAGTTTCAGACACATGTCATCGATGACGAGGATAGTAAAATTAACGAAGAAAGAATAGCTAGAGAAGTACCTCGCATTTTGCGGGAAAATTTACGTAGCTCTTTCTGCCCTGTGGATCCGACTGTAGTGAGTTCTATCATTATAATGACAAAAAGTCCCCAGGCCTAGATGGTATAAAAGCCACATACTTAAAAAAAACCTACCACAACCTGCAATAGTTTACCTCACATCTATTTACAACGCATGCCTCAGACTATCCTTCTTCTCATCCCCATGTAAAATCGCCAAAATAATTACCGTTCCTAAACCAAACAAAAGCCATCTCCTTCCCCAAAACTACAGACCTATCTCACTCCTCAACCCCCTCGGAAAAGTCCTAGAGCGAATTATAATGACAACCTTCCAAAAATTCCTAGACAAAAACAACATCACTATCCCACAGCAATTTGGTTTCCGTGCTCAGCACAGTACAATCCACCAATCTACCCGACTGGTCGAACATATCTGCAGAACGCGATCCATCAGGCACAATACAGGTGCTGTTATGCTTGATATTTAGAAAGCTTTTGACAGGGTTTGGCATGATGGCTTAGTATTTAAACTATACTCGTATGGCTGCCCTGGCCATTTATTAAAAATAATAAACAGCTTTCTTCGCAACAGGAAGTTCTTCGTTGTGGTGGACGGACAAGGAAGCCAGTTGAAATCAATTCTAGCAGGCTTACCTCAGGGGTCGGTCTTGGCTCCAACACTTTACAACGTATATACAAATGACCTACCCCACCAACAAGGCTGAGAAGTAGGGCTTTTTGCGGACGATACCGTGGTATACAGGTCGAGCCACAACCTAAATAACATCGTACGTAAACTGACGCAGCACCTTGAGAAAATTACTCAATGGTGCAACCTTTGGAAGATCAAAATTAACTCCGGCAAAAGTCAGGCCATCACGTTCACCACCAGAAGGATGGGACCCAGATACCAAATCAAGCTCGACGGCATGGACCTCCCCTGGTGTGAATCGGTTAAATATCTCGGACTAGAAGTTGACAAAAAACTAACCTGGATAATAACAGATAAAAAACGTTTGTAATATAGGTTCTGCTCGAATTTTCAAATTGTACCCCCTCCTCAAGGGGAGCAAACTTAGTATCAAGACAAAATTAAAAATTTACACCGCTATAATTAGACCGACCTTGTTATATGGCTCAGAACTTTTCAGCATGGCTTCAGAATGTCAAATCAAAAAACTGCAGATCATACAAAACAAATATCTGAGAATTATTACCAGCGCCCCACGGTACATGCCGAACACACAAATTCACTACAACTTAGGCATACAAAGGCTCACGGATTACATTAAGGACAAATCGACAAATTCTTCCAGCAAGCACATTATTTGCCCCATCAAATTATTTAAGACTTAGGACAAAATGTATATCAACAACAATATATCCAACCACTTACAACACTTACCAGAAATTACAGGGTCTGACAATAACACCATACTAAAAGAAATAACACCATGACTTCCATAAAAAAACCGGCCTGAAATCCCCTATTCCATCGTAAGTTATGGAGCTACAATGCTCTGGCACTTCAAAAACTATATGGGCGCATGCCCAACCATATGAGTGTCTGTCTGTCAACCATCTCAGTATCTGTGGGTCAGCCGACCAGTGCAGATGTCTCTACACCTGAAGAAGAAGGCGGAGCTAGCCGTCGAAATATTGTGTTTCCACAACACTATCCGGCGGTACACCCGTGAACACTACATTGCAGTCATACGCCGGGGAAAGTCTTCGTTCTTAATGTGTGTACTTTATCGCATTTTAGTGAAAATAATGCAACGTTATATAATTTTGGTTCTAGCGTAATCACGGGAACTCATAAAGGAATTGTCCTTTTGGTCTGAAAATTGTTACACACGTTCGATAGATTATATTGTTTAATGTGTGTTGATCTTAGAGCTGTAAAATGTATACATACCTCACAAACTTCACTCAAAAAGTGCCGTAACGCGAGCGACTGGGAGAAGCTATATAGCGAAGTATAATCAATTGCACACTGTAGCGGGTTGCTGTGGGGGCAGATTAATTGCTTACCTTGCATGATTTATTTTTCGCCACCTTCCACTACCTTATGCAAAGCACATATATTAATGTCAGGAAACAGAGGTGAAACCATTACTTCTGTTATTAATATTTGAAAAGATCATAAAATATTGGTTTATTTGGTACTCATTACTGCTTACAGACAGAGGTATATTTACCATTAATCTTAAACATCTGTTTCTGCAAAATAAAATTCAACGCAATACCTTGTCTTACAGGTGCAGCATAGTAAACAAACAATTATCGTTAATTGAAGCTAAGAAATTGCAATACATATACATTACAAAGAGTTACAAATTCCATATGCAACTGAAGCAAAAACTCTCTTATACATAACGGGAGAGATTCTTGTATGACAATGATAACAAGAAAACATCAGATTTAACTGGATTACATAGTGCGCCAGGGAGTTAATTTGTTCCCACAAATAATAGTCATTGAAAGTTTCCAAACATGGAGATCAGTCTTTCAATTCAAACTGAATAACAAAAACCAAAATACACTCGGCTTTTAGACAAAACTAACTCGGGAATTAATGTCTGGCGGCATAAGAACTCTTACTCATAAGACCGTTAAAGAGCTGTCTCGATGATTTGTCGGAGTACACACTGTTTCTGGAGGTATAATTACCGTGTCTGTCTGGCTGCACGACGCGTCGCAACAAGAGCGCTATCGTCTGTCAAACAGCGCACCTGTTCAGGTATTGTAAGGCACTTGTCACGTCAACCAGCACAAGTGACAACCTCGACCAGACTTGGCACTCAGTCACCCAAGCCTCCAGAATGGAACCATCAATACTGCTCTGGCAAGCAGTAGCCACGGCGATCGTTCTGGCCGATGTGACCTCTTCTCACCTCTCAGAGCTCGTCTCTCCTCACCTCCTCGGCGAGCATCATGGAAAACACAAAATTTGTAAATTTCCAATCATGTGAGGAAATAAACACATCGGATTGGCTTCGCAAAAGTCTCCCCTCTATGCTGGCTACTACATTGTCTCTCATTTGTTAAGAGTCTTCGGGTTTTGTCGGGATTGTCCGGGAGGATACGTGGGAATAACTTTTTCTCACGATACCGTGCAAACGCCCATTCAAGGATTCCTTCCGCAAAATTCCCAGCGTCCAGCCTTTCTCACCGGTATCAGCGTCAGAGATAATCCCCTCATTGTCTCGACCTACCGGACACCTCCGGCTTAAGTCAGAGTGTCGCTCACGCTAACACAACCCTTAGCTAGACGCGGATTTCTGTCTCCAACTCAAAATGAATATCCATTTGTTACTTATGTTTATTAAATCAAACAATAATTAATTTACATTGTACGAGATGACCCATCTAGTCATCTTGTTACAACACGTTCTTTGAACGATATTATTCGGTAATATGTTGCTATCACAGCCATAAAAAATATAAATATGGAACAAATTACACACAAAAAAGCTGCAGCAACTTTGAATTTGGGCAATAAACTTAATTGAGCAGGACATTGGTCAAGTCGTGGGGAGTGGTTGCAAACTCGCACTTTTAGGGGAGCGGTGATGAGTGTAAGTTCCAGGAGATTAAGAAAACCGGCCCACAAATCTTTGGTCAGTTCATTGCTTCAGTATGGCTATCAAAAATTACAGAACACAATTAATAACCTACTAGACGACCCGTGCGAAAATTTCGCGAATAAAATACGACGAATAGTGAGGTTGAATGTTTGTAATATAATGAATAGTAGAACCGTAGTTTTGTAGCAAATATTTTTTTTTAGTGTAATATGTACACAGCAAAATACTCAAAACATATTATGAAACAGTTAGAAAAATTTAAAACAAACTTTATTTATGACAAACTGTCACTGACCTTGGTAGAATAAAACCAACCTTAACAAATTGCACACAACATATCAACATCTCTGTGATATTTGTTGCTGAGCGAATAAAATGATTACATTGGAATTGTATAGAAAAACGACAGTGTTTCCGTAAAAGAAAAAAATATATACGAAAAACTACTTATTGAATTAAAAAAAGTTTATTGACTTCTCTGTGATATCAGCTGCTGAAATCTGGGGACTTGGCTCTGAACAGTCTCATACGCGCTACCACTTTTAGCACCAAATTCTGAACATTTTTTTCTTAATTTATGATTTTACCTAGCTGGAGAACTTAATTTTTAAAACGATATGTCATTTATCGATTTCAGGTAGGTATCGAAGAAGATAAATGGCATATAATAAAACAAAAATTTAAAATCAACACGTTCTATAACTAATATTGATACTTTTGCCCTTTAAGGGTCGAATTACAAAAAATTCTTTTATAAAATATGGTGTGACCAAAGCAGCCACCTTGGTCTTTAAAATGATACCTCATTTATCGATTTCGGTTAGTTATCAAGCAAGGTAAAAAAAAAAGTTTTGAGAAATGATGTTATTTTTGCCCCTTAAGGGTGTAATTTGGAGAAAGTTTTTTCTTAAAATATGATGTGACGATAGTGGATAATTTAATATTTAAATCGATACGTCATTTATTGATTTCGATTAGGTATCAAGGGAAATAAATAGCTCATGACAGAAAAATGCGTTGTAAAAATATTAATACTTTTGCCCTCTAAGGTTAGAATTTTTAAAAATTTCCTTAAAATGTGGTAACGGAACCGAAGACATTACGAAGACCTTAATCTTTTAAATGATACCTCGTTTATCAATTTTGTTTAATTGTCAACGGAGGTAAATGACTTGAGACACAAAAAACGCATTTTAGAAATACTGATATTTGCCCTTTAAGGGTCGAATAACGAAAAATTCTTTCTTAAAATATAATGTGACTATGGCGGAGACCTTAATCTTTACTATGATACCTCATTTATCTATATCGGTTATATATCAAGGGAGATAAATGGCTCGTGACACAAAAATGCATTATAGAAAAATTTATACTTTTCCCTTTAATGGTTGAATTCCAAAAACATTCTTTCTTAAAATATGATGTCACAAAGCTGAGACATTAATCCTCATAACCTACTTGATTTATGGATTTTGGTTAGATATCCAGGGAGATAAATAGCTCAAGACATAAAAAACGAATTTTAGAAAAATTGACATTTTTGCCCTTTAAGGGTCCAATTACGAACAATTCCTTTCTTAAAATATAATGTTACCACGGCGGAAACCTTATTCGTTAATATGATACCTCATTTATCTATATCGGTTAGATATTAAGGGAGATAAATCGCTCGTGACACAAAAATACGTTATTGAAAAATTTAAACTTTTTCCCTTTAAGGGTTGAATTCCAAAAACATTCTTTCTTAAAATATTATGTCACAAAGCTGAGACATTACTCCTCATAATCCTACTTCATTTATCGATTTTGGTTAGATATCCAGGGAGATAACGGCTCGAGATACAAACGCATTTTAGAAAAATCGCCATTTTTGCCCTTTATTGGTCGAAAAACGAAAAATTCCTTTCTTAGAATATAATGTTACCTCGGCGGAGACTTTATTCTTTAATATGATATCTCATTTATCTATATCGGTTAGAAATCAAGGGAGATAAATGGCTCGTGACACAAAAATGCATTACAGAAAAATTTCTACTTTTTCCCTTTAATGGTTGAATTCCTAAAACATTCTTTCTTAGAAAAAGATGTCACAAAGCTGAGACATTACTCCTCATAATCCTACTTCATTTATCGATTTTGGTTAGATATCCAGGGAGACAAATTGCTCAAGACATAAAAAACGAATTTTAGAAAAGTTGACATTTTGTCCTTTAAGGGTCCAATTACGAACAATTCCTTTCTTAAAATATAATGTTCCACGGCGGAAACCTTATTTTTAATATGATACCTCATTTATCTATATCGGTTAGATATTAAGGGAGATAAATCACTCGTGACACAAAAATGCGTTATTGAAAAATTTATACTTTTTCCCTTTAAGGGTTGAATTCCAAAAACATTCTTTCTTAATATATCATGTCAGAAAGCTGAGACATTACTCCTCATAATCCTACTTCATTTATCGATTTTGGTTAGATATCCAGGGAGATAAATGGCTCGAGATACAAAAAACGCATTTTAGAAAAATCGACATTTTTGCCCTTTAAGGGTCGAAAAACGAAAAATTCTTTCTTGAAATATGTTACCACGGCGGAGACCTCGATCTTTAATATGATACCTCATTTATCTATATCGGTTAGATATTAAGAGAGATAAATCGCTCGTGACACAATTACGCATTGCAAAAATATTGATACGTTTGCCCTTTAAGGGTCGAATTCCGAAAAATATCTGTCTTAATATATGACGTCACTAAAGCGGATCTTAATCTTTAAAATGATACTACATTAAACGATTTCATATACGTATCCAGGGAGATAAATGACTCGTAACACAGAAAACAGCATTTTAGAAAGATTGACATTTTTGCCCTTTAAGGGTCGAATTCCGAAAACTTCATTTCTTAAACTATGATGTGACCAAAGTGGAGACCATAAGCTTTAAAATGACACCTCATTCATTGATTTCGGTTAAGTATGAAGAAGATACAGGCTTGTGACAAAAAATACCTTATAGAAATAATATATAGTAGACGACCCGTGCGAAAATTCGCGAATAAAATGCGATGAATAGTGAGGTTGAATGCTTGTAATATAATGAAAAGTAGAACCGTACTTTTGTAGCAATTTTTTGTGTGTGTGTGTGTGTGTGTGTGTAATAGGTACACATCAAAATACTCGCAACATATTACGAAACAGTTAGGAAAATTTAAAACACTCTGTATTTATGACAAACTGTCACTGACCTTAGCAGAATAAATTAAACCTGAACAAAATGCACACAACGTATCAATATCTCTGAAATATTTGTTGCTGTGCGAGGAAAATAAATACCTGGTGACAGAAAAATGCGTTGTAAAAATACTAATACTTTTGCCCTCTAAGGTCAGAATTTTGAAAAATTTCTTTCTTAAAATGTGGTAACGGAACCGAAGACATTACGAAAACCTCAATCTTTAAAATGATACCTCGTTTATCAATTTTGTTTAATTGTTAAGGGAGATAAATGGCTCCAGATACAAAAAACGCATTTTAGAAAAATTGACATTTTTACCCTTTAAGGTTCAAATTACAAAAAATTCCTTTCTTAAAATATAATGTTACCACGGCGGTGACCTTATTCTTTTATATGATACCTCATTTATCTATATCTGTTAGATATTAAGGGAGATAAATCGCTCGTGACACAAAAATGCGTTATAGAAAAATTTATACTTTTTCCCTTTATGGGATGAATTCAAAAAACATTCTTTCTTAAAATATGATGTCACAAAGCTGAAACATTACTCCTTATAATCCTACTTCATTTATCGATTTTGGTTAGATATCCAGGGAGATAAATGGCTCGAGATACAAAAAACGCATTTTAGAAAAATTGACAGTTTTGACATTTAAAGGTCGAATTACGAACATTCCTTTCTTAAAATATAATGTTACCACGGCGGATACCTTATTCTATAAAATGATACCTCATTTATCTATATCTGTTAGATATTAAGGGAGATAAATCGCTCGTGACACAAAAATGCGTTATAGAAAAAATTATACTTTTTCCCTTTAAGGGTTGAATTCCAAAAACGTTCTTTCTTAAAATATGATGTCATAAGGCTGAGACAATATTTTTCATAATCTTACTTGATTTATCGATTTTGGATAGATATCCAGGGAGATAAGGGCGCGAGACACAAAAAACCTATTTTAGAAAAATTGACATTTTTGCCCTTTAAGTGTCGAATTACGAAAAATTCCTTCCTTAAAATATAATGTTACCACGGCGGTGACCTTATTCTTTAATATGATACCTCATTTATCTATATCTGTTAGTTATTAAGGGAGATAAATCGCTCGTGACACAAAAATGCGTTATAGAAAAATTTATACTTTTTCCCTTTATGGGATGAATTCAAAAAACATTCTTTCTTAAAATATAATGTCACCAAAGCTGAGACAATATTACTTATAATCCTACGTCATTTATCGATTTTGGTTAGATATCCAGGGAGAAAAATGGCTCGAGATACAAAAAACGCATTTTAGAAAAATTAACATTTTGGCCTTTAAGGGTCGAATTACGAAAAATTTCCTTTCTTGAAATATAATGTTACCACGGCGGAGACTTCAGTCTTTAATATGATACCTAATTTATCTATATCTGTTAAATGTTAAGGGAGATAAATCGCTCGTTGACACAAAACGCATTTCAAAAATATTGATACTTTTTGCCCTTTAAGGGTCGAATTCCGTAAAATTTCCGTTTTAGTATATGACTTCACTAAAGCGGAGATCTTAATCTTTAAAATGATACTTCATTAAACGATTTCAGATAGGTATCAAGGGAGATAAATGATTCATAACACAGAAAACAGCATTTAGAAATATTGACATTTTTGCCCTTAAAGGGTCTAATTCCGAAAACTTTATTTCTTAAATATGATGTAACCAAAGTGGAGACCATATGCTTTAAAATGACACCTCATTCATTGATTTCGGTTAAGTATGAAGGAAGATACAGGCTTGTGACAAAAAAATACCTTATAGAAATAATATATATGATAAGATAAAGGAATTGGTCACTGTAAGATAGAAGCAAGTGGAGAAAGTGCTGGGCGTATGTAAGATGGGTCTTGAATGGAGAATGGTAGAAAATTTAACAGTAACATGGAAAGGAAGAATGACTACAAATTAGTTTTATATTTGAGGCGAAGTAGATGAAAAAATCTTCTTAGGTGAGGGACTGGTATAAATTACCAGAGGATACGATGAAGAGTTTAAATTAAAAGTTCGTTAATTGTTAAAATAGTTGTGTGGGGAAATTGCCATTAGAGTAGATGCTCCATAAAATCAGTCTAGTTATTACTATTATTTAATGCCTCATGAATATTACCGTATTCCTATAGTCAAATTCATCTTTTCTTCCTGTTTGCTTCATACAGAGGTGAATCTTGGTTAGAAAATACTTCGATGGGCTTGAAACTGTTGTCTGGATTCTTTAACTGTTTGAATGTATTTTTACAAGATGATCGAAACTCCATCACAAACTTAAATGTTTGGTACACATTTTCGTGCTACGAATGCCTATGCACTAGGGGTGTCTACTTAGAAAGTACATCGATGTTTTTAGTCGACGTAAAACAACGGAACCCTGCATCGATGTTTTTCGATGCATCGCTTAAAAACATCGATGTTTTTTCAACATCGAATACTTTTTTGTTTTTCTTAGCACAACAAAAACAAACCAACAATATTCGTCGGCAAAAGTCGCTTCATTTATCTCTTACCTGTTCCTCTAAAATCGTCAAGAGAAAATGTGACAATAGTTTGATATTCTCCATTTCCAGTTGAATGCAGATAGTTAATTGGCTTTCGTTTGGTCCGTGTGAACACAGAGCAACACTATTCCAGCAGTGTAGTGTTGTAGCTGTAATGAATTTTGTGCATTGTTTTTTGTCTATGGCTTTACGGCTCGTGCGTCGACGTCGAGGAAAAGCACTGGGAGCAAGGAACGGGAAGGAATTCGGCCAAGGCATGAAGTGGTTTGGGGAACCCATGGAAAACCCAAATCTGGATGCCAGGACGGGGTATTCGAACCCGCGTTCTCCCGAATGCGAGGCCAGAGCGTTACCTTTCAGCCAACATTAAAAAATTACTTTTATAATACCGTGTGTCGGTTAAGTAGTATTGTGTGAGTGAGGCATAGCTGTGTGAGTGAAACAGAGGCTTCAAATTAACAGAAATATTTTATTGCGATACCAGACTATCACAATAAAAAACAAGACATTAAATACTAAAGTCAAAATCTGCCTAAATTTATTAATTTTAAGTCTTTAACCACTGAACACCAATGGTGTTTAGGTAAACTTTGCAGGAACAAAAGTTTACTCAATCGTTTTCCCATTCATTCTCTTCCTTTGCTGACTGACTATTTGAGCAACCTTCGAAAATAAACGTTCGGATGCAACAGAAGTCCCGACAATAGTCAATCAGATATTACCCCAACCGTATCTAAATATTGAGTACAGGTAACACTTAGTTGTTTTAGTGTAATGATATCTTATTCAGATTCACATCAAACAGTAGGAGTGAACCTAAGAAATTCACTGATACGGAAAAGACAGCCAACTGCAAGAGAATTCATTTTCACCGTTGTTATGTCCCGCTAATTACTCACAGGTGTCATCACCTGTTAATAACTGTTACTTTAAATCGTTAATTTAATCTTCAACAAATTTAGTAATGTTAACATTTATTTATATTATTTTTGTCATTATTAGCCAGAGTCAGCTTTTTTATGATTCGATGTTTTTATTAAAAAAATCGATACATCGAATAGAAATTTTTTTTGTCAAAACATCGAATCAATCCGATGTATCTTATGGTAAACATCAAATGGATGACGATGCATCGATGTTTAGTGAATATGCACGCGATCGCCACAGAAAATTATTCCATATTATGATATTAAATGAAAATAAAGAAACTAATTTCCTCAGATTAATTTGTCGAAATTTCTAAATTAGTTGTGCTAAGGAATTTTAGTAAATCAATTATATGTCCTTGAATAGTTCTGCAAATGCTTAGTAATTTATATCCTAGGTTTGGAAACTCGCATTTAAAACTGACTTATTTGTAGCATATAATAAATTATTTCCATCCCTCTCCAATTACGTACATGTAGCACAGTTGTAGCTTTTTTTATATTTTCATATTAAATAATTAGGAATTAATTATATGGCACACTTGTCTCTAACAGAGAGACGTTCCCGACTCTGCTAGTTACTGAAGAAAGCATTTCTGACTAGATGTTGCTGTATACCACGTGACATTGGACCAAATTTTTCACTTCTGCCGTTAGCATTCATGACAGATTCTTGTACAGTTTAGGCCAAGTCGTGTTAAATTACTTTTACGCGCAATTTATTCCATAATATTTGTAAATCATTTGTCTTGCAACAGTTAAGTTCAGTAAAACATTCACGTTACAGCCATAAGGGGGTTTATCTCCTTCTCCCCTCCGCCCCCCCTCCCAAAGCTGCTTATTTCTAAACCTTCACCATTAAAAAATGTGTAATTTCATTTCAAATTCCCTTGTAAATTGCTTCCTGTTACATTACATATAAAGGAGATCATATTTCTGGTTTAATGAAACAAACAAATAAACCAAAAAGGCAATAGCATTTTTTGTCTCTTTTAAAGACATGCCCAAATGCTGCAACGGAATCAAATTGCAAGCTTATATATGAATTACTTACAAAAAATAATCCTCTATTTAACGAAAATTCATTTGTATTTATTTTAATTTAGTAAGAAATGGAAAACTAGTTTTGCCTGTTCAAAGTAACGAATGTTTTTTTATTAATTTTATTTCTTTAATTAATGGCGATGGAGCTTATGCCCCAGTTGCAATTGCTCTGCACACCTACATCGCAGTTCAATTTTTTTTTTTTTTTTTTTTTTTTTTTTTTTTTTTAATCTTAAATTATTTGATGTCAATTTCACCACCTATTCATGTTTGCTCCTTACGAATTTTAACTTTTGTTATTGGTAGTATGACCAGTTTCATGTAACTGTGAAAACAAAAACCTATCGAACCATCTTGGTCAAAGATGCACATAGCCTTGTTTGTAATAAAGGCCACCGCAAAGAGGAAGGCCATTCAGTCTGTGGTTGTCGTTGGTAGCGGTTCACTTGACCTGTAGCGTAGTCCACTGCTTCAGCAGATATGGCGGAAGAAACATCACCTGGACGTATTTCGGCTGTTGTCAGCGGATCGGCTCCCAGTTCCCCTTCAGCTAGACAACCGGTCGCTGCTGCCACAGAAACAAGGTCCGTAGAAGTCCATGGAACAGCATCGGGATTGGTTGAAATAGAGGTACCCACGTCGGCCGAAGAGTACAGTATAGGCGAAAGGGACGTTGAGATGCTTACGGAAGTTACCAGCTTGCAGGAGACCCTTGCATCAGATGACAAAACTCTTGAAAGGTTTGCCGAGACTGGAAGGGCCCAACCCCCACCAATTCAAATGGAAGTACTGTCGGAGCTTTCGTCCTCGAGTAGTTCTGCTGCGAGGGAAGGAAGTTCAATTCCTGAACTCGTACCATTATCACCAGATCCAGGTGAAGAATGTGTTCCTTCTTCTACTGCAAGTACGCAGACGGTGAAGAGGAGAAGTCTAAGTGGACCAGGAGACGCTTCTACGAGCAGAGCGAACTTGGAGGAAATGCCGTTAATGTTGGTTTCTCAACAGTCGGAAATGCATCGCATTGAAGCTGTTCAAATGGAACGGAATGTCATGATGTCGATTCAGGAACCTCAGCCCTCAAGTAGTGGAGCTCTTGCTGAAGCTTTTGCAGGCTCGTCTGCAAGGAATGTTGCTGTAATGGGCGAATTTTCAGGTGGCGATCGAGAATTTCCTGTAGATTCGCCGGCCACTTCTGGTGGAGCAGGAAGTGGCACGGACTCTTCACAGCATGCCGTTTGTGAACAGTTCTTCGCTTCGGCCTTGGGGCAGAATGATGCAGACGACGAACTCGTTCCCACTGTCGCTCGCGATCTCTGTGATTTCTGCTCGGGCGTAACGTCTGCAACCGCCAAAAGAGAGGGTGCTAAGTCTTCAGTAAGCGCTGAATTTTTGGTAGCGCCTAGAAGTCCAGGCTCTTCTCCATCCAAATATGTTGGTCACTACTGTTTCCGGCCGGTGAGTAGTATAGTATACCGAGCTGGTTAAATTGTAAATATCTGAAATATAGTTAAAAAAATGTAAATAGTATTATGCTTCACTTCACATAATTGAAACCGCATGGTAATGTCTGCCCTTGGGGGGGGGGGGGAGGGAGAGGGTGAGTTCACGAAATGTCGCCACAGGGGGGGGGGGCGGGCGGGGAGTCCGGATTTACGAAAAAAAACGCTCACGTAATTAAGCACAAAAGGTAACTGTTTGGTTTCTGCTTGCCAAATACCATGCAGTCTGTTAGTTGGGTGTGGTAATGTTGTTTTCAGCGGCCTCAGACTCCGGCTCAACCCCACCAGCCGTGCCTCGATTGTCTCAGTGACACTGCACTGAAGAGAATAATGTTCTACTTGACTCTTGAAGATCTCTGCAACAACGTGCAGACACTGAGTCGTCGCATGTTACTTCTTGCCAACTCTATGGAGGTGCTTGGAGAGAGGGTTTACGTCGTGCGTGACTCCTCCACCACTAAAGACATCGAAATCGTCAGGTTCATCTCTAAATGTCCGTTGATCCCTGGCATCATTTTTCTGGTCCCGGTTGGAACCCGTCTCTTGAGTGAGCTGGCAGAACGTGTCAAGTAAGTGGACCCTTAATATTTTATTTCCGCATTACTGCTTAGATCATATACTGGATCATTTTCGGAAACTTGGAAATATCTTCACTGTTTAAGCGTCATTATGATCGCTCAAATATTTGATTTCGGAGGACTTTCGACCTTTACCCGGAAAGAATTCACGTACCTGTTTATGGTTTCATTCCGCAAGCTTCCTAGTTACTTGACTTGTGTAAACTCTGAACTGTTTGGCGAAAGTTAACGGGTTGGACGTCGAGAACACTAAGATCATTTGTAGTGCCCTACGACGGAAGTTGTGAAACTGAAGTCGTTCTTTTTCAGCTTGTCTATTGCGTGTATGGGTGACGCTTTGCATCTGGCCTTCACATTTATGACTTCCAGACCTCCCTGTAGTTTTGGTTGGGTTAGAGCAGATGAACTTATTCACTGTTTTGAGTTGTCACCATAATAGTTGAATTAAAATGGCTTTTTCCACTGAATTATTTGGGTCCGCTAGGGCGCACTGAAGGAACAGACATTGCAGTTTTAAGGAGTAGATTTTTTCCTTGTGTAATTGTAAGATGTGAACAAACACGGTAACTTTAATAATGGCGCGTGTCAAAGCGAGGCGTGATTACTGCAGCTATAATTTGTTAATATTATATATAACTGGTTTGAAACTAATTCCTTCAAGCTTGAATTATTTAAAAAGCAAATTGAACATGTTGACGTATTTAGTGTTGGTCGTGGAGTAATTTTATATTATTGGTGATGCGACTGAACTTGGTCTACAGCGGATTGGTCGTTTTGCGCATTACCCTCAATCTGTGTTGAAAGATCAGAGGAGAGAGTAGGCACGAGCAGGTACTGAACTTGAACGAAAATAGAAACAAGAACTGCTGGAATGACCCTTGGTGAAGTTCTCACTTAAAAATTTGTTAAACTGCTATTTGATTCTGTTGAATATATCCTGCCATATCCCGTATTTCACTTCCTATGAATAAATGGTTATACATTGCGATTAGTGCAATGCACCCTCCGCCACCCACTTTCAGCGAATCACGGAGTAAATAATTAAGTCATGTGGACGCTAGTTTAATTTGCTCGTCACATCTCTCCATATGAAACTGTTAATTGGTTTGAGTTTCCTTCTAATTAGTGGTCACCAGCAAATGGTTAAAATACTTGTGCCTAGTAACTTTCGTAGTTAGTGCTGTAAAGCTGGGTTGAGTAACTTTGTAATAACTTTTTTCCAACCACTGCGTAAAATAGTCGCAAAAACTCCTTAACCCATTATAAAAAAAAGCTAAATATCTGGAGATTCCGAATTATGGTGCAGGTAGCAAAGCTTTAGAGGAAAGTGTGCCACAGTATATAGTGTATTGGGAACATTACTATTCATAATTTTAGTGGATAGTAGTTCTGATGGTTTACATTCAGATTTCAGGTTTTTTGCAGATGAAATTCTTGTAGAATAGGATCAAAATGGGAGAAGACAGATATTCTACCCAGCTCACCCTGTAGTTCAAATTGTGCAGGTCAACATTGATTGATGATAAATGCCAAGAAGAGTGCAACTTGAGTACACAGATAGAAAACTACAGGTTTGTTAAGATTATAGGGTGCATACAAGATTTTTTAATACTTGAAGTGTAAACATCAGTTCGATTATAAACTGAATTGGGCAGGACACATTCAACAGGTGGTAGGAAAAGGTTTCAGATTCCTTCACTTGTTGGAGAGAGTAATGAGTGGATGTACCAGAGAAGTAAGGGAACTGGGTTACAAAACTTTGGTCAGACTATTGCTTGAATATGGTGGTGTAGTTTGGGACTCACATTTTGGGTATCAAATACGAGTTGGAGGGAGTGCAAAGGAGAGAAATATATTAGTTTGTGGAAATTACCGCAGTATCCAGTTGGTAACTGTTATTATAAAGGGTCTGTATTGGTAGTAATTGGGGAAGATAGGAATGTGAAAAGATCTGCGAGTTTGCTAAGCTTATGTTGGTTATGGGGCTTGGAGAGATATTGGTTGAAAAATTAAGCGTTTATTATATAGAAAGAATTACCTTGGCAACTATCTGGCGCAATATTTCATACATAAAGGAGTGGGAAAAATTTTGCAGGTAGGGGTGCTAGATATTGGATTAAATTACCAAGTTAAGTAATTAATTTGCTAAAAACCCTGAACTAATTTAAAATTAAAATCTGTAAGTGGCAAAAGTAGATAAGCGGAGGAATTTAACACTCAAAGTGATAAAAATAAGGGGTAATTAGACGACTAGGGAATTTGTCACCGGACCATGCGCTCAATCGCAATTAAATTTAAATAAGTAAAAAACAAAACAAAAAAACTATGGGCGCGGTAATGTCTATACAAGCTAGTAAGCATACGAACTGCTAGTTACTTCCACTGAACCGTATTAATTATTTGTAGGTTTTTTTGTTTGTTTAATGTGCATATAAGTGACGCGGAATTCTTTGCTGGGTGTATAACGTTGAAGGCTCAATTGCATCTAGCCTGCGTGTGGGTTGGAAAATTACAAAGCTCTATTAAAACTTTCACTAAACATTTTTCCCTGTAACATGAGACCGCTTCCGCAGGAGATTAGGTTTTTAATAATCAAATAAAACTCTCGACCATCCAAAGCAAAGTTAGTAAATAGAACTAGCTATGTCGGGACATGCCTAAATGTTACGGCAAACCAGTACTAAAATGTTGGATAAAATCTTAATTGAATGTTATTAAAGAATCTTTGTAAATATGTGCTAGAAGTTTGGAAAAACGAATCTTTAAGACTGGAGAATTGATATTGAAGCTGTTGTAAGCAAAGCCGATGGATAAAAATACATAAAGGGAACGTACGATCGCTTTTAAAATGTCCGGTGACTTATTGGTGCTCCATAAAATTGCAGAATTAAAATGTTTTCATTTTGCAAGTTATCACTGAACTAACATTATTCCAGCAAAACTGACACTGCGGGCACCAAAATTTTGTCTACGCAAATGACAATGTTGATACTAAATCTAATTTTAAGTTTGTAGTGGATCAAAAATAAGGAAAAATTTATATATTTTTTAAACTTTTGTAAAACCGTTTAAAAATAATGGCATTCGAATGTTTAAATTCTTCCCTTAGTTTTCTTCCAAATTTTCAGGAACCTGAGAAGGCTGGAGTTTAGCGCAGGCCAGGAATTCAACACTCCCGCAATGATGAAGCTTTTGAGGATGAATCCACGCATTAATAGCCTGGTTGTGCCCAACCACGCTCTTGATGACGCAGAGGTGGGGCAGAAACTGTTGTCCTATGTGCAGCATTTGGTAAACCTGTACGTAACGGTGGGCATTGAAGAATACTGGAGCCGCGTGCCGATGACAGTGTTGGCACACTTCTCGTTCCTCACGACCATCAGCATCCCTCACCTTAGTTGCAGCGTCGGCGATCTCAAATACTTTTTGATCCAGAAGTGTAATGATCTAAATGATATAGAAATGTCGTGGCAAGCTGATCGCAACGTTGACTTTTCGTTGGTCAAACTACTCGGTATATGCACCAACCTAAACAGATTGGTGACTGTCGACTCTAATGTCGGCAAAGATAGAGATGCCTGCTTCAAGGCGCTAGAAGGACTAAAAACTCTGAAAGAGCTCCGCTTGAGGCAGCTCACCGGTGTTACCTCTCGTATCCTCATAAACTTTTTCTCACGAGCAGAGTTCCTCGATTTGGTAAGTACTGACACAAGCGTAGGTTAACTAGATTTTTTTCATCTATCATTCATTCTAGAAATAAGTAATGTGGGCAGTTTACAATCTCAAGGTAAAGGAACTTGTGTATCTTAAGATATATTTACTGTTACTGCCTTTGGGGGGGGGGGGGGGGGAGGTTTCAGTGCACACTAATTCTGATTCGGTTCATTAAATTCAGAATGTAACATGAACTCTCTCTTGGAATTTGACTGTTTAACCATCTTATTATAACACTAGTAACCAGTTTACTTTGTCAGCATTTATCGTTAAAGTTATGATTAACCTATTTCTTGTATTAACTGAAAAATCGTCACGTGGCCCTACCAGTAATGGAATCGCTGACTCCTGCTTTAATGGTCCCAGTATTAACGTGATAAACTTTTCGCAGGTTGTAGAACTTGTTTTCCCCAATATACAAATTGGTACACGTTGTTAATAACTGCTTCATCACTTAACTAATCCGTAATTGACTGCTCACTTTTAACACACACATTCGACTGAAGAAGGCTGTTATTTTACTGATCAATTTTTTTTCTTCAGAGAGTGTTGGAAATATCAAACGTTGATGTGCTAACTGATACGGTAGCGAAAGCAATCATCCACCGCTTCAAGGATCTGGAGGAACTCTATCTACTGGACTCCAACGTAATGACCGGCGTGGGATTGTCAGAACTGAGCACCCTAAGAGATTTAAGCATTCTCTCGCTGTCCGGCACTGCGCAGCTCACTAATGAGGTTTGTGACCAGGGTACATTATCTTTAATTCATGGTGGTGTTTCGTTTCGACACATGTTATCTATGTTAAATTGTGGCAGACGAGGACGGAGAGGCTCAAATTGGAACGTTTATCTCGTTGGTGTTTTAGCTATTTTCTGCCTGTTTTGGATTGGCGCACAGGTTAAACGTCCTTCAGATTGTCCGAAACTCGTGTAGTATTCGGTTCTTGACCGAACTTAATTTGCAGCAGTGAATGGACTCCCTAATATCACTGAATCGGGTACGCCATTGGACTATTTTCTTGGTTTTTAATATCTGTGAAAATGTTTAACTCTTGCATTTTCGCAAGAGGTAGGCAACTCATCCAAAATTTTAAATACTCTACATACTCTTGAAATGTATAGGCTGTAGTGGCAGTTTCGTAAAATAGCTATCGTACTGAGAGATCATAAATACTCGCGGAGTAACCTAAAGTCAATGCAGAAGATATTGTTTCATAAAGTGTTGCACCGACGCATTCCTATAAAAATTTACATTGCAGATCTGACAGGCAGAATAATTTGAATTGATACGGGGGAAGGAGGGACTAGCCACATCCGCGTAGACATGAACAATGACAGTGCGATATGTAAACTTGAACATTATTGGTACTTGCGGTAGGCGCTGCAAGTATCAATTGTAATTAAATCTCCTTTCTCGGGTAAAACTGAGAAGCGGGATATTCGGAGTTAAGTGATTAATTACAAAACTTGGTTTCCAAATATTCTGTGAAAAAATCGATACACATATTCTTTAAATGTTGTAAGTAACTGAAATGAATGAGTGTTAAAACCCTAAACCATGCGATGGCAGAAATATTACAGCTTTTGACTACATTGGGGATAAGGCACACCTCTCGCTTCTCTAGAGACCAAATATTTTTTCTTTTAGGTAAATGGTGTTGTCTATACCACTGGTTGGCTGAAATTACAATTGTTAGCCTTTTCATTGAAGGCTATAATGAAAGGTTTGACGAGGTATTAACTCCATCAATTAATTGAATATACCTTCTAATTCAAAACGCTGAAATGTGTTTTGTACGAGAAGACACTATACAGGTTTAATTTATTTTAGTACCAAAGAGTAACGCTGCGTTGTGCAGTATATCTGTTAAAGGTATAGACTTCATAAAATGGCAAAGACTGGATAACAAACTTCTTTAATACTTGTCAAAATAACTTCTCTTCTGGATAAATTTTGTCGGGGAAACTAGCAGAGTAAGACAACTCTGTTCGCTACCCGCAAAAAAAAAAAAAAAAAAAATCAATGTGCAATACCGATACAAAGTTCTTCTGTTTGCAGTCAATGGTCCACGTTGCTAAATGCAAAACGCTGCTTGAGTTGGATGTCTCCTACTGTGGTCTGGTGGGTCCCCGCGGCTGGGAAATGTTGGGTGGTTTATGGAACCTGCGTCACCTCACGGCCAAAGCTTGCGACTTGCGCGGAATGCCATTCGGGACCTTCATGCAGATGGGGAGCTTGCGTTCGCTCATCTTCGACCTCGGCTACGGTCTAGATCTGCAGTCGGCGAAGCTACTGAAGACTCTGAAGCCCTGGACGTGGCAGAACCCAGTGAGCAAAGCCCACGAGAGAGGTTACTACGAAGAGCGCTTTGGAAAGTCTCTTGAAGACTACATCGACTGACCCGTGCTATAGTTCGACGCTGAGGCCTAAAAGTCCACGGTCAGTGCAATCTTTTACAGCTCAAGAGTACAGTTTAAATGCGATAACGCTAGAAAAGTATAATACTGCATAGTCATGTTAAGATACCATGAATGATGATAATTTTCTCAATATTCAGTTGTTTAAATGAGCATACTGTTATCATTGTTAGTTTCAATCGAACTGGTTTTTATAGCTTGTAAATAAATTTTTTGCATTTATCATATTTTTTATTTCGCTTCTTTTCCTGGCCATTTACACCAATACTGCAGATACATTGAGGAATACACATACTACCTTGGTACCTTCATAAAAATTCTGCCAATCTTGTTGAAGGTGTAAAACTTGTATTTTGTTAGCCGCTTCCACTGGATCTGATTTTTAAGCAATCCACATTTTGAGATTGTGTTACGCCTTTCTACGACTTTCTTTTTGTTACAGCCGCTAGTTGATAGTAGCTGCAACACGCACATGGCGGCGGTAGTAGTGTTTAGTTTCCTTTTATTAAATGGCGATATTTGGCACGAATTCTCAACTATATTCAAATCCTTTAAAAAAAATAAAGAATGCAATAGGTCTTAAATTGTGTCTTTAGGTGAAACGCTAAGGAGTAATTGTATTTTTTCAGATATTTGATGGAGTCCATGGCTGTGTTAAATATTTTGCGTTCTATTGGCAAGAAAACTGCCATAAATTGAGAGATGTTGCAAAGAGCGATGATAGCGATGATTTCCTATGTCTTCCCCATTAGCTATGCCCCCCACCCTGAACTACGCCTAGTATGGAAATAAGTTCACGGCGCACACTGAATTAACGTGTTAATCTCTGGAATCTCTAAATTTGCAGTTTGTACGGTTTTGTTAGGTCATTCGAATGATTCGAAACCCTAGAATACACACTTTTTGTACAGACTCGTTGACCATTGTCGCGGTGCTGCGTCCCACGAGAATCTGCGACAGTCTCCACCAAGAATACCACCTCAACTGTGTCTGCGACATTGAATATTGAATATATGGTTTCATGGTGCAGAAAGCAGAATATTTGCGTCGCATTCCAAATGGGACGCATGCAATGTGGATGTGTTGGTAACTTACTGCATCAGATTAATTTCCTTGATAACTTTAAAACTGTGCACATGGAAAATTGTGCGAGCTGTGCTTTTATACTTCGCGTGCTGTTTTGCTCTTTAATTCATTAAAATTTCATCATTTGTGAACCACAGGTCATTCGACTAATAAAAGAAGCTGCAAACAAGATCGTTTTTAGGATATTACGTAGTTTGGGTATGAAAACAATAGGAAAGTAGATAGCTGAAAAATTTAAAGTAGCAAACAGGAGAATTTTCTCAATATATATCTTGATACAAAGAAAATTCTTGAAATTGAATCCGGGTGTTTCTGGTAATTTGGACATTATCCGTTGCTGGTGGCAGCATAGCGACATTGACTCGGGAGATCACGGAAACAGTCCTGCAACAAAGAATCCCGCCTGACACACACGAGGTAAGTTGTATTGACCAGAACTATATAGTAATGGTAAGTCTGCAGTGGGTACAACCGATGAATTCTGTTAGTGTATACAAAAGATTCGAATTTCCATGAGGAAACGGAATAGTAATTTAAAATCCAAGAGCAAGAGGGAGGAAAGTCTTAGAATAACCACTAACAGTAGATTAAAAATTTGCTGGATGAAACGATTGTGCTCGTTCCTTGTGAAATGACACTTATCGATGGTAATTGCCATAAGCTGATATTTGTTGGGTCCTTTTAAGGCTTGCAGACAGAGGCATATTTATCACTGACATGAATAAAATCAAAATTAAATGTAGCATTGCCACGTCTTACATGAGCCAACAAATGAAAATTACTTAAGACACAAACGTTATTAGAAAATAAACATACTGAAATTTTACACCAAGTGGCAAAAATTCTAAGTGATCTATCGTAATTTATCTTAAACACAGAACGATAATTTTTGCAAAATTATTTGATGCTATGTTAACCATTTGCATTAGCATGAAATGTCGGGTGGCGTGGCAGGGTGATTTCAAATACTTCCACCCAATGTGGTGATTGAAAGTACATGAAAATTACGTCGTTTTTCAACACACACAAAATTGCTCTATGCTTTTTAAACAAAATGTAGCTTAATTATTTAATGGAGAAGAAGCTTTTAACCGCTAAGGTTTCCCCTGACAGGGTCGTTAAGGGACAGTCTCACAATGAATAGACAATGAATAGACTGAATTATGTGAGTAGAGACGTTTTCCCGACGTATTGATAAAATGAATTCACATGAGTTCAGCCGGATAGCGTCGTAAAATGGCGACGTTTTGACAACCGACTCGGTTGTCTTCATCAGGTCTATTAATAGTCTAGTAATAGACCTGATGAAGACAACAGTCAGTTGTCGAAACGTTGTCATTTTACGACGCTATCCGGTTGAACTCCTGCGAAGTATTCATTTTACACACTGATATGTTTGTAGAAACAATTACCCCTTATTGAAGTGGCTGTAACGGCGTCGGCCATAATGGAGTAGCATTTGTTGTCACCGTTAACTTGAGCTCATTTTCAGACTGTAAGATCGAATAATACGACCTTTTGTATGTGCGATCTCCACTTCAAGGATTCAGAGTATTGTAAGAATACTTATGACCTCACATTTTGAGGGCCCAGCACAGTCTTACTCGCGCCCTCGCACTTTGAAGGCCCAGCAATGAGTCGTATTATCCTTCGCGACCATTTTTGTTCAGGTTACGCCTCTCTCCGCCGTATCTGCGACATGGGAACAAAATTCACAGAAATCTATATCATGTGGAAGTTTTTACAACGGTTATTGGTTCTGCAAGTCTCTTTCTCAATTGCAATTCCATTGGCGGGAGTTGTATGTCGGTGGTTGGTAAGAAATCACTACATATCGAAAATATTCGTTTGTACTCTGGAACTTTCCCGAGGTAGCTGGCAATCAGCGACCCGGTCAAAGACTTCCTTTCGTTATTTCCGTCGACCGGTGACGTTCCCAGGTGGATTATACCACCAGCGGCTGCCGATTGACCTTACCACCCACTTATCTGGTGTTGGCAAGTCGGAGAGTATCCGTTAAGCCGCGTTCCCACGACGTCTTATAACGATGGCGGGACGGGACGGATACTCATTGCTGCCATTTCTACGGATTTTTATGAATTAGGATTTTGTTAAAATATTTATGATCTTTGATACTTATCATTTGTTGCTTTTTCCTTGTATTGGAGTTTTGTTAAACTTTGAGCCTATAGTGTTAATGCGTTACAGAATTGTCAATAACTGTGAATAGTTTCCTTGCAACCACTCGTGTGAACCAACGATTGAAATGAAGCTCATATTTTGTTTGGTTACAGACTTTATGGATCTCTAAACTCCGTAATACAAAACTATCGGCGCACTCTGTATGCACGGTAACACGGTACTTGGCACGGCTTACAAAGCATTGGCTTCCGAGAAGGCCTAACCAATATCCAAGAATCAAAGGTCTCAGTTTTTAACATTTCCTGTTACAGAAGATATGCTAAATTCAATGTCAACAAAGAAAATGCGTAATCACTAGGGAAAAAATAAAAAATCTACTAGGCATAGCAGCAGCAGTGGTGAAAGTGACTATGTATAAAATTTGTTCAGAGATATTTCTTACTTTCAGTATAGAATATTATTTTTTGTGATTTTAAAGACCTGGAAATAAAGTATTCTTAATTTTGACTCTCTCTTCAATAATTATTGTTTCAGTCAGAGCGAGTCTCCGGATTTTTATACCAAATATACGGAAATTTTAGCGGCCATCTACGGATATTCAAAGCCAAGAGGCTGGCAGCACTGCGGATACTCAACAACACGCCTTGGGAACGGGGCCGCCTCTGCTAGCGGGGACGAGACGCAGCTACCCATTCTTTGTCGGTAAACATCACAGGCGTGTGTAGCGGTGCGCTGTTGCCATCGGTTTGCAGCAGCGGTTCGCACCCCCTTCTGTTGCTGTAAAGTGCTCTGTGCCAAACGACACTATGCAAAGTGGTTGGGAGGTGGCGGCGAGGTAAGCGAGGGTTAACCTGCGGCGCGCGTTCGTCCCTACACTTCGGCGCCTCCGTTACAAGAGATCGTGGGAACGCTGCTTTAAGTGGACCACCCGAGTATGTTTTCCCGTTCGGCTGGCTCATTCTCGACATTCAACACAAGCAAAATTATTTCTCACCGTGTTCATTGCATGTATATTATTAATTAAAACTGTACATGATGATCCACTTCAGTCAATCTGCTACAACTAACATCCACAACATCAAAACATTACGAGCAGAAGAATTACATTCAATTATAAAATGCTTTGCATGAAAAGTAGCATGGTAACAAAACAGGACAGTTGACGAGGACAGTTGACGAACCTGCCATCCTCTTGCAGATGTATCGAGAAATTTACTTTAAAAACCACAAGAAGCCATGACTGAAGACAGAAAATGTGGCAAACCTCATCTGTTTAGTTACTGCGGTTTTTAGGAGGAACGTACTTAAATGTTTCATAGAGGGATGTTGCCTGTATATTTTAGTTACAGAAACGTAGGCTGCCATACGTCTACCAGCTGCTATGGTTTGAAAATAAAATTACTCTACCAAACCGATACTTTGATTTCAACAAAGATACCGGAATAACGAGATCTCGTACTATACGACACTGCATTGAGGAACGTGATCCATGGTTCATGCAGTACTGTCAGTCCTAATGCGTTACCGTCGCGTTAGGCGATGTTTGAACGGGAGTAAATCTGAGTGTTCACGACTTCCCGCCACCAACATGCTATGACGTGTTGCGCGTATGATATGCTACAAATATACTGTTAACATTAGCATAGGTATGACGCGTAGCGCTTGGAAAGCAGTGAGAGTAAAGATCATACTTGTATCTAATATGTAAAAGTGTTGTTTTTTTTGTATGTTTGTTTTGTTTTTTTTAAATTTATTTGCCGATGTTCTTTATACAAACTCAGTTTTTATTTGATTTTGATGAAACTTTGCATACAAATACTTTAAAACAAAAAGAAAAACACTGTTTAAGTTTGATTTACAAAAACCTAAACCCTCTTCTCCTTTCTCCCCCCCGCCAACCTTATTTCCTGTTAACGTTGTTCATACAAAACCAGTTTTTATACGATTTTCATAGTACTTAGCACACATGTACACACTTTGACAATAAATTTGGCCGCCGCTGAAAAATTCTATCACTTTTATTTTGCATAATCTGACATCAATATCATCCTATGAAACAGTAACGCAATACTGGCTTGCCAGTATTGCATTACTGTTTCCTGGGATGCCATTGATGTCATATTTTGCAAAATAAGAGTGATAGAAGTTTTCAGCGGCGGCCAAATTTATTGTCAAAGTGTGTACATCAAAACAAGACGTTCTGGTAGCGCAGTGGATAAGGTGCTTACTTAAAGTTTTTCTCTCTGGTTGAGAGTTCAAACCCTGTGGAGAGCAGGAACTTTTAGGGAGATAATTTTGATTATGTTAGCTACTCTGGGACGGTCTGTGGTTCTGATTCCACGTTAAACTGTAGTCCCCCTGAGGAAAGGATTTGGCCCTCCTGCCTCTGACACAATAGCTTCGTACATATCCTTCGGGAAGATTCGACCAACATTCGGGTTGTGGACTAAGATTTTTAGGTGTTTTTCTTTAATACTGTTTACGTTTGATTTACAAAAACCTTAAACCTCTCCTCCTCTTCCCCCTCACCTTGTTCATACAAACCTTCCGTTTTTATCCGATTTTTATAGTACATAGAACACGTATACTGCAAAACAAGGCAGTCTGCTAGCTCGGCGGTTAAATTGCTTATTTTCAAAAGTTCCTCTCTCCTGTAGGCACTTGAGGAAAGGAATTCGCCTTCCCGCCACTGACACAATTGCTTTACATCTCCTTCGGGAAGACTCGACCAACAATCGGGTCGTGGAGTAAGTTAGCTTTTTAGTTTTTGAAATGAAATCTTATTTAGGCCCGTTGGACGATTTTTGGGTTCGTAAAAGCTTGAGTTCGCGTCACCAACTTGCTATGTTGCCGGCCTCGGTAGCGTAGGGGCTAGAGTGCTAGCTCCGCGTGCCGAAGGCCGCCGGTTCGAATCCGGCCGCGGGCATGGATGTTTAAGTGTTGTGAGTCTGTGTGAATGTCCTGTCCGTCCTGTGGCGTCTATACACTGAAAAAAATACACCTTGAGCTGGCTGTATGGCCTCCGTTGCCAAATGCCATTAAAAAAAAAAAAAAAAAAAAAAAAAAAAAAAAAAAAAAAAAAAAAACCTTGCTATGTTAACAGTAAATTTGTATCAGGCTGGTGGCTCAATGGTTAAGCTGTTTCACTTGAGAACGAAATGTACCCGGTTCGAACCACTGTGTCGGCGGGAATTTTCATAGACCCGTAAGCTAACCTTCACCACTGGCACAGCTTACTGTGTAATGGGAAGAATGCCAGAACGCTTTCGTGGTTCGGATTCGACGTTAAACTGTAGGTCCATCTGCCTGGTATTACTTCCGGGATAGGTTAAGGCGGTTAAGTCGTGGGCGGAATGCGCAGCCATTAGAAATCCTGTCACAGGGTCATTACGACTACACGGAATTATTATTATTTAGTATATGTGTAGGTATGACGTGATGCGCGTATGATATTCATAGTTTTAAGTTTTTTTTACTTCTGTCGGCAGTCCCTAATGACGGGCAACTTTTTTTTTCTAAATTAGAAGCGCTTAAAATGTTATCAAACTGCGTATCTACTGGTTGGAATGATAGGCATTCCAAATGGACGACAAGCCGAATAGGGTAGTTGACTAATTTTGAGATATTAGTCAATACTGTAACAACTGAAGGGAGAAATGGGTATAATTATAAAAAGGCACCAACTTTGTAATTGAAGAAATATTTTAGGGAAAGGTTTAGCAACTGGAAGGATGGCACAAATACAGTAGAGGTGAAGTGAGAAGAGTTTAAGCAGATCGTAAAAAAGCGGGTGGCAATGTTTATTCCAAAGCAGAAAATAAAGAGAAGTATACAATCTACATACTACAATAGGAAGGTGAGGAAGTTAAAGGGGTTATTGAGATTGGAACACAACAAATTTAAGACACAGGAAGGCAGTAGGGTACACTTAAAACAATTAAACAAGCAATTAATAAGAGACAAGAGAGAAGCTAAGGAAAGGTTTATGAAGAATATTATTGGAGAATGGGGACCACTGAACGATGCATCTAGAAATTTCTATGGCTGTGATAGAAAACTGAGGTATTCAGACAAATGTAAATGAGAACGGAGTTGAAGTCACTGAGGGTTTTAAAATGACAGAGACACTGAGTGACTGGTTTAACGAGGCCATTAGGATGCTATCATCCTATGATGGGAGGGTATAAACCAGAAGAGAGCATCCCTATAAGTACTCAAGAAGAAACTACAAAAATTAAAATAGATTCTCTGGAAATTATGAAGGAACTCAGAAATCAAAAAAGAAAAAGAAACTGATGTAGATAATACTACAGCAGATGTATTAAAGATTGTGGAACACGATATTGTGCCTTACCTTGAAATTTTATTTACAAAGAGTCTGGAGTCTTGCTGCTTTACCAGAAGACTGGTAAACAGCGATAGTAGTACAGTTTCATAAAAGAGCGATGACAAATAGGGTTGAAAATTACAGGCTGTGAGGAAGGAAACTGGTTTTAAGATCGATACTTTGCCTTTCGGCAAGGATATTCAAGCGAATCTCAGATGGTGGGCTATATGTAAGATATTTCGGATGAATTGGGCAAGGGTGGCCAAGCTGATAGTATAGTGCTAGATATTTCTAGGTAATTTGACAGAGTGAGTGATAAAAGGATTTTAAGTAAACTGGAAACTATTGGCGTGGATAAAAAAAAGTTACTTGCTGGGTAGTGGAATTTTTAAACGTCGGAAAGCAAAGTGTTAGAGTAGGAAATAAATGATCAAAAAATGTTGAAGTAAATATGGGAGTACCACAGGGTAATGTATTTGGACCGTTAATGTTCATTATTCTAATGAAAGATTATGTTGATAGTTTTTATATGTTGACAGTCAGAATTTAGGTTGTTTGCGGATGACATAATAGTATATAATAGGATCAAAACAGGAGAAGATTGTAAACTGCTGTAGGGTGAACTGGAGATAATATCTAAATGGGTAGATCAGCGTGAAATGAAGATAAATGCCAAGAGCGGTCAGCTCCTTACGTACACAAATAAAAAACTAAAGGTGCTTTACGATTCTAGGGTGAAGTCAGAATTGCCTGTTGAAAGAATGAAGTGTAAGTTTCTTGTCATAACGTTTGATAATAAATTCAACTAGGCAGAGAACATTGGGCAGGTGATAGGTAAAGGTTACAAAATCCTCCATATATTGGAGAAGGTGATGAGAAGTGAGGAAACTGGGTTACAAAACTTTGATCAGACCATGGGTTGATTAAGGTGTAATGGTTTGGGACTACATTTTGGGAATTAAGTAAAGGAGTTGGAGGGCATGCATAGAAGAGCAACTAGTTTTGTTGCGGAAATTACCGCAGGACCCAGTCAGTAACTGATATGATAAAAGTTGAATTTGGAGTCACTCGAAAACAGGAAAAGGAAGAAGAGAGTGCTATGAATATACAAGGCATATATTGGGTATGGGGCTTGGAATAGTGCATGGAAGGGCAAAGATGACCGTGACCACAAGCATGGCATTCGATTTCATGCATAAGGGAGTGGGAAAGGGATTTGAACAAATTACCAAGTGAAGTGACGAAATGCTTACGAAATACGCTGAAGGAATTAAAATTAAAATTCGTAAATCCTGAAAGTAAATAGGAGAAAATTTAAAACTCAAATTACACAGGGCGTTCGCCGGGAAACGCAACCCACTGTTAGCGCTACAAGGAAGAAACTGCTCCCGGCGAGCGAGCGGTCAGTTTCCGGCATTGTTCGACCGTCGGCCGCGGACTATTTCATAATAATTACGCTTCATAAACTTCATAAACTTGTGTGCTAAGCATTTAAATGTGACGTAATTCATTAGCTTACCTTATAAAAGATGCTGGAAGTGTTGACCCTCTTGTGTAATGCACATTTCACATCTTCTGAACATATTTCGAGACACACGCTGCCCTAACTGACTTAATGATTTTTTGGGTGACTGTTCTAGTCGAAAAGCGATATCGTCAATTTTCTCCTCTGTGAGAATACGGTTGACCGACAGTCTCTTTTTGTTAAAAAATGAACCCGTTTCTCTTACTTTTTTAACCAGACGCAGAATTGTTGATTTAGCTGGCAGTAAAGCGCCAGGAAATTCGCGACGAAATTTACTGCGACACTTTTTAAACGACTTCTTCTTCACATATGTATCGTAGAGAAATATTCTTTGTTGCAAACTGTAACGTACCATAATTTTACTCACACTCAAACACGGTACAGATTAATAAGAGTATGAAGCCCCAAACCAGCCAAACCGCAAAGAAACTGATTAATAAGAGACTGAAGTCACAAACTATCTACAATGCAAAGAAACCGTTCTTAACAATGTAAGGGTCACTGCACTGCACTGTTGGGACAGCGGAGGTGTTAAACAGTGCGGTGATTCACGGTGCCGTGTGGCGGAAACTGCTAAATCCACTGACCAAGCAAATTGCCGACGGCAACAGACTGGGAGGGTAGCGTTTTCCGGCGAACGCCCTGTATCAGATAATTAGAAAGTAAAATAAAAAGGTGTTAAGGGATTAACCTCCGGAGCGTGTGCTCCATGCAATTAAGTTAGTAAAAATATGATTTAAATGAATAAGAGTACATAAGTAATCTAGCAAATTAGTAATTCTTTCAAAAATACTTCAGTACTTCTTGCAACGTCACCACTGTTAAAAGTTCACTGTTCATTATTAACAATGTATGCGATTTATTTATTTATTTCTTATTTTCAAACAGCCTATGGCTTATAAAAATAGTTACATTTCGATAAGTTTAGCTATACACTTTCATATCATTTAATATGTTATCTCATCTGAATATTGGAATATTGTCGCGACGAATCATTACTGCTAGTTAATTGTCGATTTATGTGCACGGCTATTCAGTAAAATTTTTATTTTAACTACCGCCTCTGCTAATATTTGTTCTATAAAACAATATTTAGCTTATACTAACAACTCTTTCTAGGCTGTATCTATCCTATAAAGTCCAACATTCAAATACAACGCCGTAAACGACTATTCTAATACAACTTTTCTTAATTAAATGACAATAAGTGCACTTTTCAGCACAATTCTACAGTTTCAGCTTTTGAGTACGTATATTTTGAGGAAAGTCTTGACGTTCCAGAATTTTGCTGTGCAGAAATAATTTTTTTATGAGAAAGACTTCCCCAGTATCGTCACATCAATTTTGGTTAAATTAAAGCTGTTAGATCATTACGCGGAACTAAGTAATGGTGTCAGTTGAAACCTTAATTGTACGATGCAAAGACTGTAGACGGACGCATAATCCACGGAGCAAAACTGCTGCGTGACGTCACGCTTTCTGCTTGGTGTTTCGCGTCACATGACTAACTGCCGTATTTTTGCATTTTTATTTATTAACAATTATATGTTTTAATTCGTATGAAACAAATGAAGTTTGAATAACTTTACAACTTAGCTATCATTTTCAATTAAAAATTCGCAGTTTTCTTTTTGGTAACAAGTACTCTATTATCCATTACAGTGAAATAGACACAATATAATACGATTCTCAAAGTTCTTGAGGCACATATAAATGAAGAATTTTGCAGCTCAATCTAATTAATTAAATATGCGTATAAATAATTAAAGCCGGTGAACAAACCACATTCAGCTCTAAAAACCTAAATTCAATAGTATCAATCTGGAATTTATATTTGCTCTTCTGAGGTGGTGTGGCGAATTTTGTCGTTCGGAATACATAATAAAGTTTCTCCAAAACTTCATCTGATAGAAATTTTCTCCTTTCTCTAAAGGACTATATATTTTTTCTGAAAAAAATCGATATATACGTATACCATAAGAGAACTTTTTAAAGAAGTCAACTTTTAAAAAACCCTTACTTCTGACAAAGTACCAGGAAAATTAATACGAAATTTCTAAGTAAGAAACATCATGCACCCTGTACTTAAAGGTTCACTTGGTTGAAGGCCGTACTTCTTTTAAATGTCTTAGAACTGTGGAAAATGTAAATTGCGTACACATTTCAACCAGCGTGCAGAGTCGTGAGATTGCTGTAAGACGATTATCTGGGAAAACACGTTATCAGAAGCTGTACTGAGCAGTTCAGCGGCATCGCTAAGAAAATTGTTTTTCCCCTCATTATTTTGGTCTGCCATGTTTTGATCGGTTGCATCACTGACGTATCTATAGAAAAGTATTACCGCAGATATATTACCCCGAAAACTGAGATGATTATTATTATTAATTTAATTGCGATGGCGCCAAACACTCGGTGGTAATTTCCCTAATAATCTAATTACCCCCCTATATATATAATATATATATATATATATATATATATATATATATATATATCTATACACATTCTTTTTTAATTGGAATGCAAAATTCCTCCCCCATTTACTATTCTGATTACAAATTTTAATTTTAAAATTCCTTAAGCGTTTTTGGAAATTATTCATCACCACACCTGGTAATTCATTCCAATCCCTGACACCCTTACCTTATGCATGAAAACGAGTGCAAGCTTGTGGTCATGGTCGCCTTTCCCATTTCCATGCACTATTCCTAATTCTTTGACCAATATCCCTCTAAGCCCCATCACCAACATATGCCCTGAACATTTGCAACACTCGCATTACCCTCCTCGTTTCCTCGAACGAGTCCCAATCCATCTCCCTTATCATATCAGTTACTGACAGGGTACTGTGATAATTTCCACAAACAAATCTAGCTGCTTTTCTTTGCACGCCTTCCAACTCCTGTATTTGATAACCAAAATGTGGGTCCAAAACTACAACACCATATTCAACCAATGGTCTTAACAAAAATTTTGTAACCCAACTCCCTAACTTTTCTGGCACGTCCTCTCATCAACCTCTCCAGAAAATGAAGGATTTTGTAACCTATTCCTACCACCTGCCCAATGTGCTCTCCCAATTGAGTTTGTTATCCAACGTTATGCCAAGATATTTACACTCCAAGCTTTCAACAAGCAATTCTGACCCCACACTAATATCATAATTAGCCTTTAGTTTTTTTTTATCTGTATACCTGATAAACTGACTTTTCTTGGCATTTATCTTCATTCCATGCTGACCTACCCATTTAGATGACCAGAGTACATAGGGAAGGAGATTTCTGCCACAGATTTTTCAGCCAGTTTGGAGCTAGGATAGTTTTATTAGTTTTTCGTTACCACGACGACCATGATGGGTATATAAATAACTGAACACCACCCTCTGTCTCCTTTTCTTGCTTCGTCTCGCACAGTTTCCATTTTTGATTCTAAAATAAGTAAAGATGCTTCATCAGACTGAGAGAAAATAAAACATGGAATTCCACAAGGTTCTGTCCTAGGACCCCTCCTCTTTTTGTTGTAGATCAATGACCTTCCTGGAAACTTATCTGACAAAGTTAAGAGTGTTTTATTTGCAATGACACTAACCTGACTGTAAGAAAACCACCAAACAGCAATCTAGAATTTAATGTAAATGTAGTGCTTAGTGAAGTAGCAAATTGGTAAAAGGCAAATTCATTAAAATTAAATTTTGAAAAAGAACATTATATTAGGTTTAAAACAAAAAATAATGCACAGCCAGATTTACAACAGCAAATCTAGAATTAACGAAACAGGTTTACTCCTCATATTTTCATTCAGTAATGTCATATGGCATAATTTTTTGTTGAAACTCTTCACACAGTAAAAAAGTTTTCATAGCACGAAAAAGAGCTATTAGGATGTTGTGTAGGGTAAAACCAAGAACTTCTTGCAGACAACTTTTTAAAAAACCCAATGTTCTTATAATGACTTCTTGGTGTATATATTCTCTCATGTGCTTTGTCATAAATCAGTTTAACCTGTTTACTTCTAATTCACGGTACACAATTTCAATACAAGAAGCAGAAATAACTTGCACAAACCACAAACTGCTCTGTCATTAGTACAAAGAGGAGTTAATTATTCTGGTATACATCTGTTTAATAAACATCCCAAGGGTATAAAACAGTTTGCAGAAAATAAAGATATATTTAAAGAAAAACTGAGAGATTATCTTATTGGCAACGCCTTCTACTCCATTCAAGAATTTGAACAAAATAATTAATTGAATTCAATGACTTTTGCAAAACTCAGTTCTAAAAATTAATGTTTATTTTTATTCTCATTATTTTTACTTTGTAACATGTAATTGTTTTTACTATGATTATGACTCATATTGTATGTATGTCTATTAACCATGACATGTTTCACATCCCACAGGTGCTTCCTCAGCAGGGATCCATGAAACAATATTGATAAATAAATAAATAATTTAAAAAAAGTTAACGTCGAAGCTCTCTACCATGTTTTCCAAAGATTATAATTTGGTTGAACTTGTATCCTTCAAGGATGCTGGTAAGTGTAATGTTTAAACCTGTAGTAATTTTTCAAGTGGTTGGCTTGCAATTAATTGTCCTACTTATTGTTTCCAGATCGTCATTGTGTTTGGGACAACCAGGAATATGTTATGATGAAGCAGGAGGATGGCCTGCGGTGAATACACATCCATAACGTTACCACACAATTTGCTCATTATTTTTTATCTTGTGATATGAGGGTTTACAGGTTTACCCACGCTGGGTTTACTCCAACCTCCGCAGAGGACGGAACTGCCGCCAAAATCGTATAGTTACCGACAGGATCACCGGATCCACAGGGCATTGTCATAACTATTAGAAAGTTTTTAACGTAAATACTTTATTTATTTGCTTATATAACTTCTTTATTTGACTGTACATATTTTTTTCTGGTACAGGATCCGGTCTACAATCGAGTTCGACGGTTCATCCGATCTGGTATCTGGTGAGAACGTCGTCGGTGCTACTGACAGTATTATCACCTCCGTGATCGGGCCTACTTCCACCGGTATCGATTGCAATCTCAGAACTATTTGGTAGGATTTTTTGATCGCAAATGCGTTATTTGCTTTGTATATAAATTGTTCATTTGATATTACTACCTAACTGTTTTTGTTTTTGCAGGATCCTATCTACAAACTGGTTTGTTTGTTGACTCGTGCTCATCTGTTCCACCAGTATGGAGTCCAGCAAGCTTCCGGAACAGGACATATACAGACACAGTCATTAACAGCGGAGAGACTCACCACTTCAAACAGTTTACGACAGATCCCAACCACCAGTGGTTAATCTGTAACATCAACTAGTATACAAAAAGAGGCGAGTCGAGTGCAACGGGGTTGACCTGTGAAGATAGGGAAAGAACTTTTGCTTACAGAATGTATTCCGCGATCATTCCAAATTCATAAAACTTTGAAGACCCAAGGAACTTCATCAATCCGTGCTTTGCACTTTTCGGAAATAAAATTCACGAAATAGTTAATAATCCGTCCACCTCGGCCGTAGATGTTCAGGTTGGATTGATTAATGACTTTAAAATTCATAAGGATCAACATTTAGAAACCGCCCAAATGTGCTATATAATTAAGATGCGTCAGATCACAACAAATATTTCCTAGTCTGATTATTATGAGGTCTATGTGAGGTCGGAGATTATGAAATCTTTTATGAGTTTCAAGAAAAGTGCCAGTGCAAAACTCTTGATGAATTCATCTTCCTCGACAATAAAATTTCAAAATTTGAACCTTCTATCAAGGGTATTCCTCTGTTGCTTTGTCACTCGATAGGAAGAAGGCAGTAGTCAAGGTATGAAACAATAAGTAGCTATGCTTTCTATGGACGATCCTTGCATTTCAAGTAACGGTGCTATAAAAATACCCAGTTGGAGTTAGTATCTAGAATTACCCTCTCGATTTCAATGACATCGAGTTTCCAGTGAAACTCTTAGACAATTCCTTATTAGAGAGACAAAATCCAGACTATTCCATTAATTCATCCAGTCTGGAGGAAATTAGTAAAAATAAATACATACTTGCCGGAATCCTACATTTCACTGTGGACAAACGAGATAACCACGTAAACACGTTGCTGATTTCTGATTGTAGTGGAATATTCCAATATTGTCGCAACAAGAACATTTCGCGGTAAGTAATTTCTATTATATGTGAGCATAATGGTACTTCAGACATTTGTGACATATGTCTGCAACATTTTAATCACAAAGATCTCAAGAGGGGCAAAGGGTCTGGCAGGCACCATCATACGGAAGCTGCAGTAAGAATCATGGTAATAGTCTCATGAGTGAAGTACCACCTGCGGCAGATGATGATATCTGACCTGGTACGACAGTTTGTATACGTTTAATGAGGCTTTGTTGGTGCAAAACAAGCGGCCAGCTAAACAAGAGATACTAATTATTGTCCATTAGTCCCATAGTCATAGAAAAGGCTCTTATCAGTTTCATAGCGACGGTTGCTGGAAGTTACCATAAACTGAGTTGAAGCATCGTCGTGTTACTTCAACAACAAAGCCTTATTAAACATTTACAAACTGGCGTACCAGGTCAGATGCAAGTATCCAAACTGGACTTTTCTAGAACGAATGATAGGATATGAGTTGTGGAAAATATGTATTGGTTGAAAAAATGTATTGTCTTTCATCCACAAAATATTTTTGAGGTAAAAAATATGTATTAGTTAAACATCAAAGTGTGGTCTGTGCAAAAATCCCAAGTTTTGCATTGCTAACTTAAAATATTCCGCCTCTGTCGTTGTTGGACCTACAGTTACATGTGGGAACCGGACCGCGGAACGTTTGCAGTACCGTTAGCCACCCTGCCTAAGCAACGCCACAGTGACAATGGGCAGTCCCCACGCTATCGCCGTTCAAGGTCGGGTGCATTGCCCCTTGGCGTGGATCGCGAAGTCTTGAAGTTCGACCAGCTCTTCCCTACCCAAACCGACGCGCGGAACGTGGTGGTCGTGAATTTCAGTGTGCTGTGACACCACGTGATTTCAAGATAGCTTGTTGCGCCAATGAAATTTAGCGTTGGGGGTTTCATATGTTAAAGCAGAGCTTATTTTTTCTTCCCGCATGTTCTTCGCCGAGGAGAAGAGGAGTCATATTTTCCGGGAATGGTGAAGGGGATTCTGGTCTGGTCCGCGGTCTGGGATAGACGGTTCGACCCTGGAAGGAGTCGTACAGTGACCATGCTATGACCGCTGGCTGGTTATCCTCGTCTGCCAAGCAGGACGATATCGTACCCGGCTGATCGCAGGATCGATATCACACAGTGATAGGCTGTGCGCCACTCACCATTGACGCCGTAATGTGCTTACTCCAGGTCATGCTTCATTTGGTTCTTGAGACTGTGAAAGACCCGTAAGCGACTTGAGATAAAGACCTCTGCTCAGCAAGCAGAATCATTCTGAGCCAGTTGGCATATTTGGCAGAACATTATGTGTTGTGGAGGCCCCTTGCTTATCACGAAATCCATAATGTTTTCTTGTATTAACGGCGCCCGTGATTAATTTTCATGTTCATGTGCATGTGTATATGGTTTAACTGCTGATATTTATTATCATGGCATGTTATGCATGTTTTGTTAACTTTAATATTTAATTTTATTTGATAATTCCTGAATCATATTAACGTTAAATTCAGTCATTGTTTGCTTTGGTTAATCGGCCAATTGTAACGTCTAGGCTTTGTGTTCGATATCTTGCACTGATTTTGTGTTAATGGTAATCATAAATATGCCTAACGGTGTAAATGCCAACAGAACAAAATAAATATTAATTGTCAGTTTTCTTTTAATCTGGCAGCTTTGAGATTTTTGTCAAAAGAAAAAATCATAATTCAAAAATTAAATTAAAAAAAAAATCACACCACTCCCCCATCGAAACTCACTACAAGTTTAAAGTGGAATCCGAACCACAAAACGACCTAGCATCTTAACATAAAAAAGCAAAGCCAGAACATTGGTGCTCTATTTCAAAAGACCACAGCGTTTTATTTAGAATAATGGTTTCTACCAATCCCCCCCCCCCTTACGGTCAAAAGAAAAGATCCCACTCCCCTCTTTCATCAAAAGAAACATTCTCTACCCTCCATCTCCCTCTCCTCCCACCACCAAAATTTTATTATTAAAAAGCTAAATACCTACATCTCAGTACTAACAATGACATAACAGAGGAAAATCACTAAGTATCTGATGTTAAAATAAAGTTTTCAACTCTAATACCCTGGCTACACGCTCCGTCTTGCATGTGCAGGTAAACTGCGCAGTGAAAAACTGTACAAAAAGACAGAACACGGAAGAGTGGCCACACGGTACAGGTGTGCTTGTGCAAACCGAGTATGTCAACAGCTGTGAGTCGTTTTTTTAATGGAATCATTACTTTATTGTTTGCTTATAAAGAAACAACAGACACATAAGAGACGCCGCAGGAGTAAGTGGAGTAATAAGTGGTGTTTACGGAGAAACATACATTCTCATGTCTTGAGAGAAGATCCGGAAGACTGGCGTGGTTATCTTAGGATGGATGAAGCTGCCTATGATGAGTTACTGCGGTTGGTGACACCGATAATTAAAAGAAAACATACTGTTATGCGCCAGTCTATATCTCCTCATGAAATACTAACCTGTACTTTAAGATTTCTAGCAACTGGCAGGACTTACAGGGACCTTAGATTCTCAGCAATGATTTCACATCATTATCCATTTTTTTCAATTCAAACAACCCAACTAAAATAAAGAATTATGAGTTCTGTGACAGTAGCATCTCCTTTTAAAGCACTAATATCCTGTTACAAACACAATAATTATTTACCTCGGATTCCAGGACTTCTTGAAAATTAGATATTGGGGTTAGGCACGAGCAGCTTCTTGGTCATATAAAAATTCTAACAAGTCATAGTACCATAAAGATGGGTGGTAAATGTTGTCTGTACAGACTCTTGACGAGAGAATTCTTAACTTTGATCATTTATTTCCGACGACAATTTCCCAAGGAATTTTTTTTTTCTTGTCACAATGTCCCTTGTTGCATAATTAACTATAAATAGTATACATACCTCTTTTAATTTTTCAGTCATTGAATGATAAGCATCGTTTTTTTTCTGTCAGAATATTCCTTTGATTTAATCTTCCTCAATGCTGGCAACGATTTGAACAGTTTATAAACTAAATTACAAATTCCTTTGAATACTTTCGTATGTCACCCATTTCACTGTTGAAAAAAACTGTGCAAACCCAAAAACCGTGCAGTCAAATCATTAGCATGTCAACGATTGCACGCGCTACAGTGTTGCCGTCCATACGCTCCGTCCTGCATGAGCAAACTAGTTTGCGCATGCAAGACGGAGCGTGTAGCCGGGGCATAAGTAGAGCTGTAAAAGTAACGATGTATTCGTTACTGAATAACAGATTCGTCGCCTAACTCGAAGTACCTAACCGTTACTCACAAATTCATTTCGTTACTCGCATGTTTCGTTACTCGCCTTTGTCGTATAGATACGAACACGTTCCAGTTCTCGCAGCTAATTTTAACAACGTAAAGACTAATTTTGCAGTTTTTATTTTGTTTAACATTAAAATTTACAGTGCATAATTTGTAAATAGAACATTTGTATCGATAATTTGATATAGTTACTGTTTTTTATTAATCTTTCATTAGTGAGGTTTATTGATTTCAAACATTTAGGAAATGTGTTTATTTTAAGATTTAATACCTCCTACTTTATTTCATAGTGTAATCTATATATCTATAAATGAGAAAATGAGAAAGTTCGGATGTGTGTTTGGATGTACGTTGGCAATCAATCACGCCTTAATAACTCAACATATTTAAATGAAATTTGGCATGAAGTCAGTTAATTGCGTGCGAAGTGCAATAGGATAGATTTTATCCCGCAAAAACGCATAGTTCTTTTAGAAATTGCCATTAATATCAATTCGGAAGCAACAAAGAGTTTCCTACTTCGTAGATAGCCGTGCCACGTTTACTCTTTGCTTTTTAAGTAAATCGCAAACACTACTTCTCAGAATGCAAGTTTGTGTTTAGTTTAAAAGCCATAAAACTGACGCAATGGCAAATAATAGTTTTGAAGCAGGAAATATAAATCTGTTCTTAACCTTAAATTAAAAAAAGAAAGGTAGGTACTGTTGTCAAGTTCGCAAAGAGATGTTTTCATTTGCGTACATAAAATACTATGACATATCAAATATTACACCATAATTTCGTTCGTAATATATGCGTTATAATAAATATAAAAAATCAAAGCTTGGAAAAAAAGTAAAATGCTATGAGTATACCAGCACGAAAGTTGGTTCACTGAAAGTGCAAAATGGTCGTGCCCCAAATGTCGTATTTATAAAAATGTAAAGGATTCCATTCTATCTCGGTTATTTCCTGTTTCTTTTTTGTTACTATACAGTCTGTGTATTACAAATTATTTTTGCCGAAATTTAAAACTTAACTAATCCTTTTTATTTTTTGTTCAGAATTTTTGTACGAATAATACTGCTTTTTATTTACTGTTCAATATTGTAATATAATTCAGTAGGGGGGTTAACCAAATGTGAACATCAAGTACATAAAAAGGGAGGGGGGGAATTATTATTAATAATTCTGAAAAATGAAAAACATATATAAAATATGCTAATTTAAAAGGGGATCTAAAGGGTTTAACTAGAACCATGAAATTTAGACACAAATAATACCTCATTTATTGAGTCTTATGGCCTTTACAAGGTCGGGTAGTAACTAACGTTACGTTAAACACAATTGAATCAGCAAAAACAAGCAATACCCGACGTTTACAATTCGCCGGTGAAAGCAAACAAAACCGAATGAAATATCTCAACAAATAAAATACAACAGAAAAGTTAACATTGAATAATATGGCAACACAGGCCATCAAATTGAAGCTAACATTTTACTGTACAAAGAAAAATCCCAGGGGCGCCGTATAAATGAAAGAAAAGCATCAAAATTGAATTAACAAATAGCAAGATGCTTGAAAATTTTAAATGTGGAATATAAATTCAGCTAGCTCAGAATTTAAGTGACGGGAACAGAGT
Organism: Vandiemenella viatica; assembly: GCA_031002005.1. Classification (NCBI taxonomy): domain Eukaryota; kingdom Metazoa; phylum Arthropoda; class Insecta; order Orthoptera; family Morabidae; genus Vandiemenella; species Vandiemenella viatica. The sequence goes on along the minus strand of JARYHS010013630.1, from coordinate 315,176,953 downwards.
CTTAATCTCAGGCGTCGCTTAAGGGCTCACAAGTCTGTTAAAAACCCAATGAATAGTGACCGTCGTTTCTGGTACATTACCATGAAATCATCGCCGTGATGGAGAGCGACATATACAATGTCACTGCAGCTGTGGAAGCTAAATAAGCGGCTACGACCGCGTTATTAGAATAACTTCCAGGTAATGGCAGGCATGCCACTCAACATCTCGCTTCCCAAAGCAAGAATGATCAACCATACAATGATCATCAGTCGAGAGCGTGTCGGCTGACACGTCCGTTCATCAGCTCGTCTTGGACCCAAGTGCCGTCTAAGATGGCCTCCTTCTTCTTCCTCCGCTAGTTGCACTCCACATGTAAAAGAACTCCACGGAATTAGTATTGTAGACCCCAATAAATGTTCATGATTGGCTATCTACACATTTCCGTCGTCACGTGTTTAATATCACGCGTCGCATTCGCCGTCTCCCTCCGCGCGTTTTCTACTTGGCCTTCGGGGCAGTAGCGGGGTGGGGTAGGTCATCGTCCTATTTTCAAACGGGACTGAGGCTGGGCTGGCCCGGCGCCGCCGTGTCGCCTGACTCTCCATTGTTCCTCCCTCAACCGTCCGAAATGGCAGTTTCCAGCCTTCAATATTCAACCTTTCTGAGCCATGAGTTTACATAAAATTAAATTTATAACAAACTATACCTTTGGCCGCCCTGGTTTAAACATACGTTTAATCTATCCAGACAACCTTCATTATTTACAATTATTTACACGTTGCAAGATTAAATAATTAATAAACTTGAATATAATAAAAGGAATTATGAATATAATTAATACCAATTTAATTATATTCATTGTGGGTGACGCTGTCACACCACAATATTCTGCAAATATCTATCGAACGCTACACTTAAAACGAATGTATTCAATGGGCTAATGTAGAAACTTATTGTTTCATGAAGTAACACTGAAAGTCGTTTACAACACAATACACCTCATTTGCACGGAGCATAGCAACTAAATTCCTTCTGCCGTAACAAAAAACATTCTGGTCCAGGCAGCATTTCAACCAAACCACATTTCTGCTAATACTGCCGCTACAAAATCAAACGATATGAACACATCTCAACACATTAAATGCTCTGGACCTACATTTCAGTGGTAACAGAATTTTCTATATCAAAATTCCTAATTAGTATATCATAAATTACTATCACAATTAATTTCATTATACACCTTACTAAATCAAGAGCAATAAAAGTCACTTTATCGCGATGTACATTTGACCTGCAATATGAACGATCGTAGAGAATTGTGGACTTTCCGTTGTACACTGTAAGTTAAAAGCATTTTAGCATAAATTTTTTAATTACGTTACCTCAATAACTGTCATGAAGCTGACGACATAGTTCATGCGGCTGAATGTAGATTTAAACGTATTCAGTATTTAATTTACTGCGTTAATAATAAGTCAAGTTTATTTCGCTATTCATGACGTCACTAACATACAATATAGTGAATGTATTAATGTGCGAGTGATAGAAGCTTTGATTTTCTAGCGGTAATTTTAAAACGCAGCCTGGGCCAGAATGAGAACTTAAACATTATTAGTTATTAAGCTTCTTTCATGAGCGCCATTTTAGTGACATCATGTATCGCTTTGTACCGATATTGTATCAAAAGATCTATATTAAGCTTGGACGATTTAGCAGAACCATGCGGCGTTGCCCGAAGTAAATTTTTTAAATTTATCAATGTTTTATTAAGATAGTGGAGTGGCGGAAAAGCGGAGTGGTAATTCGCCGGTAGTCATTCAATTCTGTACGCAGAATAAGAAACCGAATATGAAGAAACAATCTATTACTACTTTAATATTGAAATTTATATTTTAGCGCAGAATTAATGGATCGAAACGAATGAACTATAGTAAACTGCTCTATAGGCAATTCAGTTGTTTCCAGAGATAGAGAAACCATTACCGCAATATCTCTGATTATTATGGATAAAAGAATCAATTACTACTATACTTACTACTATAATATGTAAATTTCTGTTGATGGAACCAATATATCCTAAAAAAAAAAAAAAAAATCAATATTCAAAGAGGAAATTAAGTTCTTCTTTTTTAAAGATTTTTTTTCAGTACTCAATGCAAATCAAAATATTCATTTTTAGTATCGCAATTTTAGTAATGGAAATGAACGTCCTTGGGCCACTTAAGTATTTATTTGCTGTTTGGATGTTAGTATTTTTTTTGTTGTTGATATTTAGTCGATTCCATCAATGTATTGCTAATATTTTGACGTTTTGAGCTTCCATTAATTAAAACTATATTCATTTTTATTCGCGTGATGAAATTAGTAATTTTAAGAGATGTTGGGTAAACGAAATTCAAATCTTTCAAAGAAATGTAAGAAAACTAGGGCTATGAAAATAGCCAAAACCTAGGAGACAAATCTTCAATATTGTATATACGGATATATTAAACTGAAAATACTCCTTACAAACTGAATATTTTTACTGCTTTATCAATTCAGTGAAGTAGTTGTGGAACATAAATAGATTTTTGTTATTTTATTGCAACATTTATTACTACTATTACTAATAAAAATAGCTCTTAAATAAACTGTATGGTCGTATTGACCTGGTGACAAGACTTCTTTACGTCTCCGGAATCAGTCCCTATCGTAGCCTCTTAACGTAACCCAGTAATCCTACCGGACATAGAGGACCCACAGTTCAACACGGAATCAGAACAAAGTGAGTATTCTGGCGTAATTCACATCACACACCAACCTATGCCAGAGGTGAAGGTCGAGCTAGGGACCTTTGAAAATCCTCGCCAAGACTGGAATTCATGCTGGGGACTTTTCCATCTCCAGTTGGACGCCCTAACCACTGAGCAACCAAACCTCTCAAGAATACCTTATATTACAATACTTTTCAACGCGGACGAAGTCGCGGGTAACTGCTAGTTTAATATAAAAGAATTGTTTAACAGTTTGTGATATAAATCTCTGCATTTGCTATGTTCTAATAATAAGTAATTAAATTGCAATAGAACGCGCGCTCCAGTGGCAATTTCTCTACACACGCATCTTCTCCCCTTCCCTGCATCCACCTACATTTGCCCTTTACAAATTTTATCTTTAAATTCTTTCAACGTTTTTGGTAAATTATTCATAATTTCTCTTGGTAACTTATTCCAAACCCTGACACCCTTACTTAAAAAGAGACTCTTCCTACACCCTTGGGCCTGAAATCGGGTGCCAACTTGTGGTCATGTTCATCTTTTCCCTTCCAAACATTACTTTTAATTCTTATACCAATATATTTTCATGCCTCATCATCAATATACGCCTTGTACACTCCCATGACCCTCTTCAGCCTCATCCTGTCTTGCAATGAAACCCATTCGAGCTCTTTTATCATATCTGTTACTGCTTCCGTTCTGCAATAATTTCCAGAAACAAATCTAGCAGCCCATTTTGCCGTTCCAGAATTCCATAAAGAAAGAACAAGGTACAATGACTTTATACCTTTTTCCTGGTGTTAGTTATTGTATTATTACCGCAGGATCCATGTGATCAATGCGGTATTGGCTTTGATGTTGAATGTTTGTTGTAACCATGACGCAACAACAATTACGAATCTAATCGCATGTTTGTCCTGCACCTTTGTTATTGATTTAAAAGTTTTGAATATGAAACAAAACGGGAGTCAGTAGCACTCTGCCTGCAGGCCCGATTTGATGGTATGCCTACATTTATTCTAACAGATCTATCACAAAAGGATGAAGAATTTACAAAAATAAATTAAAACAGTAAATGAAGACTGTGGTGAAACCTCCTATTTAAAACTAAATACTTTTATAATATTTGTTAAATACATGTCCCATTATCATTTCAGGTTTGTATGGAGGGTTTTCAGTGGGCTACTTTAAAAAATAACCGCCATTAGTTATAGTCACTAGATATGCCACAGTCAGGTGAAAGGTCAGGTCTTTTTTTGTGTGTGAAAACAGGTGTTTGTTTTGAAATTTGATTATTCTTTCGAATATAAAATTCATTACAGCAAATCAAATGTACATTTAGACGTTTTCCGTAAGATCCAGGTGCTTATTACTTTACTTTAAGTTTTATCCAAACAAACAACTTACCTAAAATTATTTCACTAAATAAACAATTTACTCAAACTTTATCAAGTATGAACGAAGTCGTCCCGTATGCAATGAGATGCGATGCATCATGCTAGTGTTCGATTGTACCGAAAGTAACGAGTAACGAAACGATACGATAGTAACGAAGTTACCCCGTACGCGGCGCGACTCGATACAATGCTTCATGCTACTGTTCGATTGTATCGAAAGTAACGAGTAACGATTCGAAAGTAACGGGTATTGATTGGTTTAGTAAGGAATACATACGAGTATAGAATTTATCGTTACTTTTACAGCTCTAGACATAAGAGGCGGCGAAGGAGACATATTTCTTTCGACGGTGTAGAGCTACACGAGCGACAAAGCTACCCCAGTTTGAGAACCTCTAATTTAGAGTGCAGTATTTATAATGCTGAGTCGACCAAATAATGTGATATTATGATCAGATAAATTGTATTCGTAATTATAATGCAATAAAATAGAAAACAAAACCTCTCGCCGTGTGTGTGGTAGAGAGAGATAGGGACAGAGAGAGATATTATTAGAGTGATTATATTCTGCGATGTGACTGACCAATAACCATGATTGGCTATATTTACTATACGTATTGGAACCTTTGGTACTCGGCTTCACTAGAAACAGCTAAGCCAAATTTCTCTAATTATATTCGTTGCAATCAACGCTAAGGGCTGGGTATAGTTGTTATTTTACACAGTTGTCTTGCGGTAAGTACTTAAACGTGAGAATAATAGCTGTGCAACTCATCCTCCGAAAATCAGGATGAGATTCAACTTTTCTTTTACTTTACGTAGAGCTCATTAGAGGAATGGGGGATAGGAACCGGGCAGAATTCGACCATAGCCATTTGTAGCAACCATCCAGGCATTCGTTTGGGGCGATTTATGAAAATGATTGAAAACGCGAAATCTGGATAGTATAACGGGAATTGAACCCGCGTCCTTTCGAATACCCGAGCCAAGCCACTCTCCTACCGAACTCGGTTTTGTATTTTAAACTTCATGTAAACTCTGTAGATGTTTTTTTTTCCATTGAAAAATTACCCATAAAATTCCATCTTATTTTATTGAATCACTCTGCCACGCTATGTTATAAACATTTAGATCTTGTGATGTCGACGAGACTTCAAGAAAATTTCATGCACTATTTTCGTTACCTGATGAACGGTTTCCCCTTCCTCGGCTATCAGCCTAAGGTTACTCAAGGACGCCGTATGCTGATTGCAGCTGTTGTCAGTTGTGTCAGTGGAAGCACATAGCAAGGAACAAGTAACATGGCTGACGTGCAGTGGCTGTTGAGTAAAGACAATCGCGTATTTAAAGCATATCTCTTCTACCTGATGATTCTAGCCCTCAAGATGCTTGCGATGTCACTCCTCACAACGAGACAGCGTTGGAAGTACATGGTAAAAGTTACCTAGGCTTGGCTGATGTATGATTTTGTTTAAGTGGTTCCTTTTTGCTTACTTATTGAAGCAGATGTAACATTACAACGTCAAAATAATACGACAAAACACTAGAACTTTTCAGTTTGCGACTGAAAGTATCCTAAAAGGTTTTGATGTTATTACTAATTGCCAACGTACGGTCAGTTTGGACGTTTCAAAAGTTGGTGTACTCTGTTTTATGACACTAAGCACTATACTTGAATGACGTTAGATCTTCAAACCGGTTTCCGTGTCCCGGTGCGCTTCTGGGACTTTTCCTCATACAAAAAGCAAGCATTGCCATAGTTTCAAAAAGCGAATATTTAAAAGTACGTTTATATTTTAACAATTATAAATATCATGTTTAATCTTTCGTCCTATTCCATCAAAGAACTTTCTTTCAGTTAATTTAGCTCAAAATTACCTCACTTGTCATCCCAGAAATTCCTCTATACCAGCATCTATGCTATTATAACTCTGTAAGCAAGCTGCGTCTTTCGTAAGGTTTGAATCATATCACGCAAAAACTATCGCGGCAATTTGGATGGTGTTTCAAAATTATTATAGCTAATGGTCCAGATTAAAATCTGCGGAAATAGCTTAAGACTTATATGTACCGAGAAACGGGACAATAAATTAAATTCATTTAGAACTGAAAGAAATACGCGCACAGATCACTTTGTATTTGAGATAACTGCTCCTTTGAGGATACATTGACAAAAGATTACGATCGTGTATAGATTCAGTTTTATCATTGGACTAACTTTATTCAATTCTTCACTCCTTTGCACTAAAATAAACAGAATACGTGAATCAAACGTAGTAAGACTCATAAAACGAACGGGAATTGTCATTATCATTTCGCATTTTACCAATAAAGAACTTCCCACTCGTAGCCGGTATTGCCATCTGTAATCATTGCTTTTCACCGATATCGAACATATTGCAAAGCAAAATCTTTATGACATATTCAATTCTTTGTTCCGTTCAAAAACGCGAAAATTAATGCTATCGGTAAACTAATAGAACCGGAGTTAAAAATAGTAAATTTAAGCACAAATTTATATTTCAAAGACGTAGTTACGGAAAAAATTGTGATAGTATATCAACTATCTTCGAAGTCCGTTGGAAATTAAGTTTTAAATACAGTGCTCTGGCGGTTTATTTTTTGCAGTCGCTTAATTAAAAAGAATTGTTATTAAATAACGCTCTTAACCCTGATTTTGTAATGTACGTTTTCGTTTGTAGTTTATATGGTCATAAAGTTGGAACTTCTTAATTACAACAGCAATTTGGAACCAATTAAATTAAAATTAACTATTAAGCCTAAAATATTATGTTACATCAGGTAAGTTATATAACTAAATCCATCGTGTCATTTGTTTCAGTTGTCATTCTGGTCCAGACTGCATTTAAAACTAACCTCAACCTCCACTAATGTTTCTGTTGGAAAATCATAGCTCCTTTCACATGGGCATTAATACATTCACTGTGTCGCGATCGAAAATTGGTGCGTTGGAGATACCTATACTGATCAGCCAGAACATAATGACCACCTACCTACTATCGATATTAACCCAGGCGATAGCAGCGTCGCCTGACGAGGATTGACTGCTAGTCAGACACACGCACGGTGCATGTAGTATCAGTGAGCTTTCTATCCGTGTTTAGAATGGGGAAGGCGCGCGATCTATCTGAGTTTGACCGAGGGCAGATTGTGATGGCCCGGAGGCTCGGCACGATCATTTCGGAAACTGCACGACTTGTCGGGTGTTGGAGGAGTGCTGTGGTGAGTGTCTTCAACATTTGGCAATAACATCCAAACCTAATTACAAATGTCGGACGTCGTAGACTGGGCAGACTGGTAAAACAGGACAGATGGCGAACTGTGGCGGAACTAACATCAGGCTTTAATGCTGGGCAGAGTACAAGTGTGTCTGAACACACAGTGCACCGAACACTCCTAACGTTGGGCCTCCACAGCCGACGACCCATGCATATGCTAATATTTACACCACGACATCTGCAACTACGACTGAAATGGGCACGTGACCATCGTCACTGGACGCTGGCGCAGTGGCAGAGCGTTGCATGGTCTGATATATCCATCTTCATCATGCTGATGGGAGGGTGCGAATTCGTCGTTTCCCAGGAGAACAGCTTCTTGTCGCCTGTACTGCGGGACGGAGACAAGCTGCCGGCGACTCAAGTATGCTCTGGGAAATATTCACGTGGTCATCCATGGGTCCAGTAGAGCTCGTGCAAGGCACCATGACTTCCAATAAGTGTCGTACACTGGTTGCATACCACGTACACTCCTTCATGACGATCATGTTTCCAAATGGCAGTTGAACTTTTCAGTAAGATAATGCGCCATGTCCCAAGGGCAGGAGTGTGGGATGTGATTGAACTTTGCGTCAGAGCTCATCGGCCCCTCCCCCTCTCCCCAGAATTTACGGGAATTAGGTGACATGTGTTTGCAGATGTGGTGACAACCCCCAGCGACCTACCAAGGCCTCACTGCTTCCATGCCAAGACCCGTCGCCGCTGTTTTCCGTGCCAAAGGTGGACATACCGGCTATTAGGTAGGTGGTCCTAATGTTCTGGCTGATCAGTGTACAAGCGACTGAAATAATGAAATCACTAATATGGAGTCATTGAAAGCAAAGGAAGTTAAAAATAATTACTAACGAACTTATGCGAAAACGTGTAAGATTAGTATAATGTACTCAAATTTCTATTTTAAAGCACAAATTATCGAACGAATCGACATATTACCAAAATGAAACCACTATCCAAACCACAAATAATTTTACTAATACATAATAAACATCTCTATTTATTAATATGGACTATTCGCCAGTTGTCAAATTAGGACATACAGAGAATTAATTATCCATTTGGACTGAAATTTGATACAAACAGAATGTGCATAGCAAAGCCACAAAATACATATTAATAAAGTAAAATAGCTTGAAATGTGGGTAACTGCATGGTAGTTGTTAAGCAAGAAATACATGTTATTATGTACGACATTGGAATGTATTCATATTGTATTACAAAAACTTGCCTGCGATTTTACATTCGTTGCGGCAGATACTGTCGTTGGCGTCAAAGATGTGTTTATAGATGGACGCCGACTGTACTGCCTACACTATCGCATAAGGTAACTTCCGTTTTTCCTTATGTCTAGGGCAAATATATTTTTTATTAGTATGAACTTTTAATGGAAAGGTAGGAAGTGTGTTGCAAATTTCCGACCAATGGAATAATTGATTTTCGGTATACTCTTATTTGGCTCTTGCCGATTATGTTTCAAGCAGCTTTAATTTTTTATATTTCATATATTACATTGCGATAATATATAAGTCTAACAAATGAAAAAAGTGAAAACCGAATATAAGGTGATAAGTAAAAGTAGGGGAAGTTTTTAAATGAAGTTTAAATTATTTGCTTCTCCACGCTAATATTTGGTAGTTTTTGTATCAAAACTTGAATCCTCTCCTTGTTTTGCTATTTAGTGTCCAGCTTCAGTGTCATGATTTTGATTAATTACTTATTATTTATCTTGATAAATAAAATATATATGCGATAATATTGGGACCACTTTAAGAAATAAATGTTATTTGATGTTAACCATGGATTTATTCACAAATCACACATGGACTTAACAACAACAAATGGAACAAGGAAAAGTCTAAAATCACAAAGAAATCAAACACTTTGCCAGAATTACTACTGCTATTAAGGACACAAGGATTTATAAAATTAAGAGAAAAACTCATAAATATTTCATCTCGTAATTAAAACAATTTAAGTGGGAACTCATTTACGTGACTTTAATCATTAGCACCGCGGTCGGATCTCGAGAAATGATAATTATGGATGCAGCAAATCAGTTCAGTTACGAAGGATTTATTTACCAGTCCAAGTTAGCAGCACAGCGTCCCAAATGCGATTAGCACTTATGGCCCATTGTCGATGAATATGCGGCTATGAATAGAAATCAGGCTATGGTCTTATCACTTGTAATTTAATTGCTATAGCGCGCACACTCCGGTGGCAATTTCCATACACATCCATTTTTAGCCTTTTATTTTCCCACTTTCGACTTTAAATTCTTTCAACATTTTTGGTAAACTATTCATCTCTTCTCTTGGTCATTTTCCTACGAAATAAAATCTATGAGAGCGCACGAAATTTCTGCTAATTCCGGAAATGGGATTAGTTGTATATGAGGAGGGGTCCTGTCAATCTTGCTGTGACATCTGCCCCTTTTGGTACATTTTGACATTATATTTATTTACATTTATGGATTGGTCCTTACATTTATGCAAAGTTAATAAAATTTTAACATTCGTACTCTTACATTTCAATTCTTTTTTAAAATATATATACATATATATTTCTTTTGATTCTCTGCGGTTTGCGAGATTTGTTCACCTACTTGTGCAAGTTGGTGTTGGTTTTGTTTTGTTTAGTTTTGCGTCTCATTTCGCACAAGGTTGATACTTGCTGGATTTAGGCAGTGGCTTAGTACATAACAATATCTGCGAAAATTACATACTATTACCACAATTTTTAACAATACAATACACAAAATTACATAAAATAATATCCGCGGAATCAATTACATGAAATTACAAATATTACAGACTAACACAGAAACAAACACGGAAACAATAACACGAAATTACACACCTTAACACGAAATTACAAACATTACAGGCTACCTTTTTAATACGGATACAATAACACAGAAACAGAACACGGGAACAATGCACACATACAAACTAAACTGATCTCCACTTCAACAGGTTTGGATTTTAATTTCCCCACGGACAGCACAGACACCTAGGTGGGATCTCCTTCATTGCTCTGGCACTATCCGGGGTCGAATACCGACTTCGACCCTTATAGCGCTTACCCTCGTTCTTGTATACGCCCAGCTGGTTGATCAAAGGATTACTGCACTCTGCCTCCTTGGCGAATCTTTCCGCATCCGTATGCCTGAAATAGAGTGCCAGCTTGTGGTCATGGTCATCTTTTTCCTTCCATGCACCTGTTATAATTCTTCCATCAATATCTTTCAACGCCTTATAACTAATATACGCCTGGTAAACTACCATGACTCTCTTTCCCTCCTCCAATCTTCCAATGAATCCCATTCCGGGTTCTGTATCATATAAATTACTGATTGTGTTCTGCGGTAATGGCAGAGACAAATCTAACAGCCCTTCTTTGCACCCCCCTCAACTCCTAGTTTTTGTTACCATGCTACACCGCCATACTAAAGCAATGGTATGACTAAAGTTTTGTAACCCAATTCCTTACGTCTCTGATACATCGTCTCATCACTTTCCAAAAAGTAAAGGATTTTGGAACCTTTCCCTACCACGTGTACAATGTCTCCTGCACAACTGAGTTTGTCATGAGATAGTATTATACCAAGGTATTTACACTTCAAGTCTTCAACTAACACTTCCTTCCGCACTCTATAATCATAATAAATCTTTAGTTTTTTATATGTGTACCTAATAAGCTGTCTCTTCTTTGCATTTATCTTCATCCCATTGTGCGCTACCTAGCCAGATATCCTATACAATCACCCTGCAGCTCTTCACAGTCTTCCAGTCTCTTGATCCTGTTATACGAGGTATAACATCATTTCATCTCAAACAATCTAACTTTTGATAGTAAACTATCAACACAATCATTCATTAGAACATGGGATAGCAATTGTCCCAATACGCTACCCTGTTACCCTCCCATGTTCACTTCCACTACGGTTGATAATGCATTTCCTATCGTAATTTTTTACTTTCTATCTTTTAATAATTTTTCTATCCAGTAAATGACTTTTTCATCCACTCCAATTGTTTGTACCCTGTTTAGCCCTATTTTATAGCTCACTCTGTCAAAAGCCTTTGAAAGATCTATTACTTTGTCCTCCCTTGCACATTTCAACCTAAATATTTTGCATATAGCCTACCAACTGATATTCGCATGAATAACCTTGCCTAAAGCCACGAACCACTTACGTTCCTCACAGACACCTCGATGGGGTCGCATATCAATCACCTCTTTAATTTATCTGCCACTGATGTGAAAAATGATTGGCCTTACTGTATATCCTATTTTTTACCCCTCCTTTATGAACTGGTAATTACTATCGCATTTTTCCAATCATCTGGTAACAATACCTGTGCATGAATTTGCAGTTCCACTGAAGCAACATTTAGGAAACATGTGGCATGCGACATTGACGTATACTAAAGACACACTCATAGTCCAGCCAAATGAACAGAAAGTGATAAGAAGTAACTATCATTGCCGCATGTAACATGTGTGTCGTTGGTGGGAAGCTTGCGTCAACTCTCAACGTCTTTCCCCATGTCGAACTACGTCGCCCATTAGCCAACAGTCAGAGAGAGGAGCAGTGCGACATGTAATGCATGATATATATATATATATATATATATATATATATAAAAAACACCACCTTGAGTTTAGAAGAACGTCATCATTATTTACCGGAGTTAGGGAATAATAAAATTAATTGAATCGTTTATTTCAGAAACACGCTAAGTGCACTTTTTTAAATTTTCGGTAAAACAGAAAAATCTTAATATCTTTTATTTGAATATAGCTTTTTGGCTTGAAAAAATTAGATGAATATTTAATGTCTTGTCAAAGCAAATGTTGCTTGTATTTCAATTTTATTTCGTTTACTTTCTTCAACAAAAAAAAATAAAAAAAAAAAAAATCAGTTGACGGGTTTCTGCAATACACTACCACACATTATTAAAAACTGTTATTTTGAAGCTAACTTTAAATTTTTTAAATAGCAAGAGGGTGTTTGACAACAAAAACATAATAGTATAAACTTAAAATATTTATTAAAAGCAACAAAAACTCCATAATTACTTCTGTGCATATGAAGAATTTTAATGAATACAGTTACAAAATTAATCATTTTTACTTTCTCTCTGTGATCCTCCAGTGGCCTACTACAAGAGCGGAGTGCAGCGTTGATAGTCAATACGAAGATGAGTAGTCCCAAAGACTCATCGTCGTACTGACTATCAACGTTGCCCTCCGCTCCTGTAGTAGGACACTGGAGGATGTTGTCATAGAAAGCTTCATATCCCTTAGTGTATTTGCTAAGCTTCCTCAGGTCGTTGATATTCTTGATTGGTATGCTTGCACTGTTGGTAGTTCAGGAGCAGCAACATACTTTTTCAAGGTAAAGTTGAAAATATGAATCCGTCGATAAAGTTCTTGACCCCAACTTTTCCTGGTTCAGATTTGTTGTACTTAAATTCTTTGTAGGTTGAGACTTTAAAAGGAATTTTTTCTTCCTTGGGAACACCCCTTCCATTTGTTTCATCTGAGTTCACATTTTTTTATATAGAACTGGGGCCACTGCGTATTGAAACTAAAGATCATGTCACTCGTTACTTGGTAGACAGAAAAACGCCCTGTTTTACTGGATCTAATAATCATCTCAGCATACTGCTCTGGAGTGTACACTCTGTCCACTCGTCGCACAAGACGTTTTACACATCCAAAATCACGGTCGCAGGGTAGAAATGAATGTCCCCTGACTGGGAAATGTGAGTCACTGTATCGAATATTCCTCTATCACAAAGGTTCATCAGAAACAGAACAACACAATGATTTTTATTTTGGCCTGATGGGCCATCACTGAAGAGATCAATATGTTTAACACCAACAGGAACTTCAGTTTTCAAATAATGTGATAACATTGAGCACACCTCGTCCAGAGATTTGTTGGCTTGATCTTCATGGTAAATGTACATACTTGCTTTATTTGTCTTCATTTCGTGGTCAGAAAATACATTAAGCCAGAGCTGATGCATGTAGAATACTACCTGAACTGGAAAATTTGGAAGTGGAAGTTTTGCATGAAGTCAAAACATAGCGCTACTGTATCGTCATCCTTGTTTTCAGTAATTTCTTTCAGTTTTGTACAAAACTTGTTCGCTCTGCGCTTGTGAAATATTTGTTCATCTTTTACGCTGCGCTTTGCGTTGTCACTCAAACATGGGTCTCTTAGCTTTGCCTTGAAGTTTTCACATTGGCTGCAGACGTCAACCTGTGGACGCCCAAAAGATAAACTGAAATTTTCCTTGAAATATTTGTAATAAAAATTATATTTGACTTTGTCTTTAAGTCAGGGTGATCAATTTGGAACATTTCATACATTTTTTTATATTCAAATGTGAACCTAAATATTGTTTCTTAGTTATCCCGTAGTTGTCCCCATTTTGGTTAAGGTTCATAATCAGAACTTACACTATTGATTTCTTACAGGAAACTGTCACAAAAACAACGTGAAACCACACAAAATGTTAAATAATGTATCACTTGAACAATTGACAGCTGCTGTTTGATGTAGTGGAACGATTAGTTAAAACTGCAACATAATAACAAGGAGGAGTGCCACAAGACGAAAACAAAATTCAGTGGAGAAACCCGCCATCTGATGCCGCTTAGCGGGTTTCTGAACCAAATTCAATATTCGATGTTTTGAAAAACCCATACAGAGGCTTGGCCATTAACGGTTTTCTGCTCAAACATGTGTGTTTACACATCATGAGCCATAATATGTATTTATCTAAACGTTGACAAAAATGTCAGTTGATGGGTTTCTGAAATAAACGATTCAATTAAGATCAGGACTACAACATAAAAACATTGTTGCGTGTATCAGTGTGTACAGGCGCAAGAAATTATACTTCTATTTTCATGTATATGTTATTCTGTTTATTTTTTATGTTTTTGATGTTTATTTTGCACTCGAGTGGACGAACGATACTATCTTCGTGTCATTTGTAGAGTAAATAGGAACTTTTTCCAAGTTATCTTCGTTAACAAGTGAAAATTATTAAAAAGTTATGGACACTTAGCTAATGCTCTTATTCGCTAGTGTTATTCTGCTTTTAACATCTTTCCTGCTTCGACCATCAGTCGTAATTTTACTTGCTAAGTAACAGAATTCACCTTATTTCTCCTATTGCATCCGATGGCATTTTTATATTTAATCTAATATTATTGATATCATTTCTACTACATTTCATTCGTTTATAATCAATCCAGAATATATATTGGGCATACCCTTCTGTTATAAACTGAATATCCAAGTTTGATTTCACAATATTCAACAGAAATGGTTTAAACGGTTCATGCCGTTTTTCACTAGGTTCAAGTTTTAAAAATAAATTCTTGGTCTCTTGATTCCTGTTCGAAGTATATGGCGATATTCGTTATCCTATGAAATGTTATTTTCCTGATAAAAACGATCTATCACATGATAGTTATTATTTTTGTAACATTGAGAATAATGTTTAAAATTAGATTCGTCAGATTTTGTAGGTAATGATATTTCAATAGAACGACTAGGTGTGAACGGTCCATCGAAACGACATTGAGATTATTGAAATTTTTGTAATTCGTAAATGTGTGTTTATATGTTTATACTTTAACATGTCCCGATTTTGTAGATGAAACCGACGTGAGATAGTTAATTAATAAAATAGCTTCCATTTTGTAATTTTAAAAGCTTAAAAAACTCATGTAAAGACTGTTGTAAAGACGAATGCCAATATTTCTGCATGAAAATGAAAGCTTTTATAGCTTGCCCATTAATAAATTCACTGTATCACGATATAAATGTGATACCAAATTCCGTTATATATAACAGCGATCAGGGCATATAATGAAACCATTTCTATGTAACAAATATTAAAAATAATCAAAAGATCATTAAAAATACTGTTGCATGTATCATTCATTGTTAACAATTGCGACTCCTTCTGGTGTAAACGTACCGTCTGACGTCTTCATGTCATTTTCAGTGAGTATTAAAGCTATTAGCCTTTAACATTTTTGATATAGTTTAGGCATACTCATGAAACACTTGCCTTCACACTTATTTGTACATGCATAGAAACGAATCGCAAACTAATTCAAAACGATGTAGCGTATACACACTGTTACAGATAAACTTAAATACTTGCATGCACAGAATATCAAGCACGCATGCGCAGAACGTTAAACACATCTGTACAGACGTTCGGTGCGTACGCAGAACTGTAAGTGCGAGTATACAGAACGACGCGGCGCATGCGCACTTAACCTGTAAGGCTTAGCTCATGTCGCTTGTCGCGTGACGCTAGCAAATTCCTTCCTACCACGGCCAAAGAAGTTTCACTTAACATGTAAGGCGCACTTAACCTGTAAGGCTTAGCTCATGTCGCTTGTCGCGTGACGCTAGCAAATTCCTTCCTACCACGGCCAAAGAAGTTTCACTTAACATGTAAGGCGCACTTAACATGTAAGGCTTAGCTCATGTCGCTTGTCGCGTGACGCTAGCAAATTCCTTCCTACCACGGCCAAAGAAGTTTCACTTAACATGTAAGGCGCACTTAACATGTAAGGCTTAGCTCATGTCGCTTGTCGCGTGACGCTAGCAAATTCCTTCCTACCACGGCCAAAGAAGTTTCACTTAACATGTAAGGCGCACTTAACATGTAAGGCTTAGCTCATGTCGCTTGTCGCGTGACGCTAGCAAATTCCTTCCTACCACGGCCAAAGAAGTTTCACTTAACATGTAAGGCTTAGCTCATGTCGCTTGTCGCGTGACGCTAGCAAATTCCTTCCTACCACGGCCAAAGAAGTTTCACTTAACATGGAAGGCGCACTTAACATGTAAGGCTTAGCTCATGTCGCTTGTCGCGTGACGCTAGCAAATTCCTTCCTACCACGGCCAAAGAAGTTTCACTTAACATGTAAGGCGCACTTAACATGTAAGGCTTAGCTCATGTCGCTTGTCGCGTGACGCTAGCAAATTCCTTCCTACCACGGCCAAAGAAGTTTCACTTAACATGTAAGGCGCACTTAACATGTAAGGCTTAGCTCATGTCGCTTGTCGCGTGACGCTAGCAAATTCCTTCCTACCACGGCCAAAGAAGTTTCACTTAACATGTAAGGCGCACTTAACATGTAAGGCTTAGCTCATGTCGCTTGTCGCGTGACGCTAGCAAATTCCTTCCTACCACGGCCAAAGAAGTTTCACTTAACATGGAAGGCGCACTTAACATGTAAGGCTTAGCTCATGTCGCTTGTCGCGTGACGCTAGCAAATTCCTTCCTACCACGGCCAAAGAAGTTTCACTTAAAAAATGATAATCTGAAGCAGTGGGCGAGTAACTATGATTGATGTGAAAAAGAAAATCATGTTTTAGAGTTCACCTTCTATTGCGAGCGAAAAAAATGCAATCAAAGAAAAATATAAAAGAAAAATTGTTCCAATATGAAACTTTTAATATTTCCATTATGTGTTTCATTCTCAAAAGGTCCTTTAGGAGAGTATAGTGATCGTCATGTTCTATTCCTTCTCAAAAAGTTATGAAGTTGAATGCTTCTTTGTGATGATGTTAGCATTCCTCATACTCACTAAACTCTCCTTTCGTCCATAGATACAAGCTTGCGGAAAAATACGTATCCCCTGATTCAACAACCAAGTGCAAACGGCATTAATTTTAATCTATGAATTAGCGTCAGAAATGTCACTTCAAATAACATCTGTGGACTGTGACAACACCACAAGCTATTAAAATGTAATATTCATGGGTTCTCTGTCGGATGGTGTTGTACAAGGTTACATTTCAGCAGCACGCCGGAAAAGCCTTCGTTCACACACCACTAGCCCTTGATTCCTTACAACACTGCCTGAGAAGTCCTCCCAGAAATTACTCTCTTACGTTTAAATCTATGTTTGATGGGAACAGTCTTCTTGGTTAAAGCTATTCTTTACTGTAGTATTCTAGAATCAATATCCTGCTCGTTTCTTTCATCACTGTTATTTTTCGATGTCTGTAATGTAATTGATCAACGTCCTTCAATATTTCTTATCTTAGTCTGATACCCGTTACTCCCCGGACTTTGCCGTCCACAGACTTTAGCTTTCACTACAATTAACTTTACAGTCTTTTTCTAACATACCGCTTACGCTGTCCAATAACTCTTCCAAATCTCTTTTCGGATAAAAGTATAGTGTCTTGTAGTTTTAATACAGTATATTCTACTGGAACTTTAAATCTTTGATTAGAAGATTTAAATCGTTCCAACCTTGTCAAGATCTACTCCTAAGTACTTCCAGATTCTTGTATCCTTCAATTCTTTTCAGTACAATCAAAGTTATGTTCAAATTGCAGTGTTCTACACCCGTTACCTGAATTGAATTTTAAAAGAATTTTAACAATCTTTACTACTGAAATCCATCTATAGAGCTATATTTACAATAAAAATTTAATAGAATTTTCGGAACGTACTGATAATGTGTTCCTCCATCTTTTCTGTAATCCAACTGAACGTCCTCCTAGCAGTAAGAGCCCGTTTCATTTTCCAGTTAACATAACTCACGCAACAGCCTCGGTTATAAGGGAAAACTAAGGAAGTTGTTCTACTACTTATGGCACGAATCTAACTTTTTCTTTTGGAAATGGTTGATCAGTCTCTACGCTCGTATTTTAAGTGATCCTCCGAATTTCTACTGACTAATAATTCTTCCCCATTTTCAAAATACTTTGCACATACATTACAATCCGACATATTATTTTAAGAATGATAGAGATTAATGGCACAAGGGTGTAGGAAGATTCTCTTTTTTAGGTAAGGGTGTCAGGGATTGGAATGAGTTACCAAGAGAAATGATGAATAATTTACCGAAAACTTTGAAAGAATTTAAAGATAAAATTTGTAGAGGGCAAATGTAGGTAGGTGCAGGATAGGGGGAAGATGGGTGTGTAGGGAAATTGTCACCGGAGCCTGTGCTCCATTGCAATTAAATTAAATTAAATTAAATTAAATTAAAATGTGTTCAGTCAATAGAAATCATATGTAACATATTTAATATAGGCTGAACACTAATACCATTTTTATGTCCAGGTTATTCCGAGATACGAGTGGGTTTTATCGCAAACAAATTTTAAACAAAATTTTATTTTTACCTTTTGCTGTCAAATTTGAGATGTTCTTTCGTTTTATTTTTGCAGGTGTTTATCAGTCCTGAGGATACAGCAATAGTAAAAAATTCGAAGGTGAAACATGACCATCCTGACGTCGAAAGGATGAGACAGTGAGTAGAAGAAAACTGTTTGAAATGGTTTTCAAATAGTATAGCTGTGGCTCATTTATTTTGAGACCCAAATTTCTGTTGTCTAATTGCTAACAACTTACCTTCAGTTATGGTTAGTAATCGACTAAGTGTTTTAGGTTTTGATGTTCAGGGAGTTGTTGAAAACACAATTAATTGTTAATGACATAACTAATAGGATATTACTTGAAAATAATTAAAACTGAACAGGGATTCGGCATATTTGAAAACCTGGACTAGTTTTAAGGAAATGAATTAAGGAATATTTTGATAAAGCAGTTCAAAGCAGTTATTTCAGTTCAATAAATAAAAGTTTGAACGTGGATAAGTAATTGGTATTTGTGATGCCATATTTCTGAACAACGGTAATTGTATTAGTTGGCATACAACGGCACAAGTGACGCACATGTGGCAACAGTGAACTGGATCGAAAATAAAAGGATTTCACCATGAAAAGTAATGACTAAAGTGTAGCGATTGGTACAGCAATGTCTGGTTTCAAAGAATCGTTGCAGCCTTATCTTTGACATTTGTTCAATTGACTCCAAAACATTCATGCCTCAGCTAACAATTTTTGGAGCACTAATTAGCAACATTTGCGCTTGTGGACGAGTTTCGCTTTAAAGTGGACAACAGAGATGGCACATACACAACAGGAAGAGCCTCCTTCCAAAATACGCTATTGAGTGGCATGTTAGACCAATCTCATGTACAGCTGTGGCTGGAACTTGTACAGGGCGTTTCATTTATGATGCGTCCGCGTGCACGGCTATAATCGCCCGGCCCAGCGGCGGCTCGCTTGCCATGCAACTCATACCGCGCAGCGCCCGTGCTCAGAAACCCCTTTTGCCTGCGTCGATGTCTTACCTTATAGCACGAGACTAGGTTTGGAGACCCCAATACTGCAGGAAATATGATTTTGTTCTGAATTGTGATTCTGACTGGCACACCAAGGGAACCCAGCATGGTTCTTTGCCGGCCACCACACAGCTGGCAACGTCAAAACAGGACTGCTAACCTCGATGCATTTACAACCATCGAATCGCCTTGACTTGTGTTGTATTTGCCCCCGGAATTCCGCAATTGGTTTTGCAACTGTGTGGTTTGAGACCAGAGTGTATTTAGAAATAACGTCTTATGTTCGAGGTACTGAAGAGAAAATCTTGAATGAAATCTTTTCCCCAGGTTTTGGTGCCTGTTGTTAGACACATGTCCTTAGTGCTTCCGGGATATTCTTAATTGTAAAATAACTGTCCAAATCTCTTAGATTAGTTCTACATCGAACTTTGAATTTCGACAACGCCAATTTCTCTAAGCCGTATGCTAATATGAGCCTTATACTCTTTCATTTCAGCTCCTTTATCAGCACCCCTTCCCGATTGTGTTCTGAGGTACTTTCCAGAGACCAATCTAACAGCCCTTCTTTGCACATCCTCCAACTGAGGCATGGAAAGATATTCGTGGGAGAAGTGGGAGAGGTGCATGGAAGGGAAAAGATGACTATAAATTGGCACTCGGCTTCAGACATAAGGGTGTGAGAAGATTTTCTTTTCTAGGGAAGGGAATAAGGGATTGGAATAACTTACAAAAAGAAATAATGAATAACTTACCAAAAATGCAAACAGAATTTAAATTTGAAATTATTAGAGGGAAAAAGTAGATGGAAAAATGAAAGGTGAAAGATGGGTGTGTATGGAAATTGTTACCGGGGCAACCGCTCCAAGACAGTTAAATTAAATAAATTGTCTGGGAGATGGCCAGGTTCACACGGGCAATAAAGGCATTTAATATCAATGGTTGTAACAGAGTCTAATAAGTTCTTTCATTTTTTGTTAAACTTTGTCGCAAGTAATTTCTCCCCACATTAAAATAAATGTAGTTAGTGTGGTTGCCAGCGTTAAGGCGCCGCCATATTGGATCGGAGAGGCACAACGGGAGTAGGCTCGAGTCCTGGTCCGTGGCCGGCCTATTTTTTGTTTTTATGCGGTTTTTCGTAATCATCATGGCGAAGACTGTGACGCCCTCCAGTCTTCGCCTCGTAACCGACACATTTCGCGAACAAAAAATCTCACACAGAACATAGTTATACGTTTCGCAGACACATGGCAACACAACATCCCTCCTTGGTAAGTTGAAAGTAACCGGATACTACTTATTGATATGTCCCTAGATGTACGTGTTATGATTCATCGTGTGGAAGATAGTATGGAGAGTAGCCAAGGGAAACCTGCCTTAGGGCAGAACACAATTGATGATGACTTTAAAAGTTGGGTCACTTGTTTTTTGTAATACCATGCATTTATACTGAGTGTTATGTAAGCTAGATGTGTCGCCAATAACAATCAACGTTTTTATAAATGACTTGTGAGAATATTTTTCTACTGAAATACAATCAGCATTTAACATTTTTAAAAAAACCGATTTCTTATTAAATATGACACTTTACAACGAACATCATTACAGTGTCATATTTCTTCCATGACGTCACCTGAAGACATCTCCTTGTGAACATACTGAACGAAAGGAAATGTGTGCAAGGTTCTATTTTTCTTTTTTTTTTTAGGTTTAAGATAAATTTCTCGTTTCGTGCTCCGGGACTATTCGTTTTTCAAGAATGAACCGGGAACAATGAAAGAGAATAAGTATACTGGCAGAGTTTGTGAGAAAAATAAAAATTCCATCCGGAAGAACGTTTCTTAAACATTTATGCAATCTTGATCATACAAATTCGCGTGGTATATTTGGTCTGAGTACGAATAAGTATCAAATGTCGTTCATCATATGCTGTTAGAAATTAAAAGGAAAACATCTTAAAACTTTTGTACAAAACTTGTATCATACATAAAGAAAACAAATGTCCTCAACCCACATCACTTTAACTGCTCGTTACATGTTTTCTCAAAAACTAACGTCTTCCTGCAGACGAGTTTGTTATACTTTCTCGTATCTTCCGGTACAGTATACGTATGTAGCGTGTATACGTATGTATCTTTATCATTGTGTCAATAATTAGGATTACTATTATTTGAGAAGTTCCACGACCATTCTTTGATCAAATACATGCACAAACAAACATAATAATTAGAAAAACTGTTATCAGCTATAAGACTTCGAAAATGTAAGTAAAAATAAAAGAGTAAATTCCTCAAAAGTTGAAGTACAGAAAAAGGATAAATGTTTTCGAGATGCATAACATATTTTTGAAAGTTGTGGGCCACAGTAATCAGACTCTTCTTTCATTTAAAAAAAAGTTGTATGCTTCAAAGCAACATCAACCATGTTCTCGACGAGAAAAAGGAGTATCTCAATTATGAATTTTTTTTGGCTTTGTCATATATGTTGCTCGCAATTTAATCAATAAGAATGCTATAAATAAATATCATTTTCTTGTATGTGAAACGGCTACCAAAATTACAAAAGTATGCTGTAATCTTATATATATATAAAAATAGACGGGTTTTTTCCTATATTTCACTTTTCAGCCACCACTACCTAGCACAGATCACTGATGTTTGTGGGTGGAAGTAGCATGGAGTTTCCTGTCGTGCACAACGTTGGCCGAATGAAGATAGCTGTGGGGATGTGGGAGATATAATGATTAAAGTTGGTCAGTGCAGGACGTTTTCATATTTCGACCAAAAATTCGTATCTCCGTATACTTCTCTTTCATGCCACAACTACATAACATAGACCTTTGGTGTTTGTGTGTGGTAGTAGAATCGTCTTTCCTGTCGTGCACTATGGTTGTTAGATGTCGGTAGCTATGGGGGTGTGGGAGAAATGGGGGTTGAAAGTGGTCGACCTGTTGCAGTTTCATACTTCTGCCAAAGACAAAAGTGTCATGGTGTATCACTTTTCAGCGAAAACTATAGATCACAGATAACTGGCGTTTGTGTGTAGTAGTAGCACAGAGGCTCCTTTCGATCACAACAGCGGCCGAATTTCAGAAACTGTGGAACTGTGGTAGATATGGTGGTTGTAAGTGGCCGACCAAGGATATTTTCGTATTTCGACTGTCTCCGCATATGTCACTTTTCTGCCACAACTACATAGCATAGAGCATTGGTATTTGTGTTTGGTAGTAGAATCGTATCTCATGTAGTGCACTATGGTTGTTAGATGTAGGTAGCTATGGAGGTGTGGGAGATATGGGGGTTGAAAGTGATCGACCTGTGGCAATTTCATACTTCTGCCAAAGACAAAAGTGTCATGGTGTATCACTTTTCAGCGAAAACTATAGATCACAGATAACTGGCGTTTGTGTGTAGTAGTAGCACAAAGTCACCTTTCGATCACAACAGCGGCCGAATTTCAGAAACTGTGGTTGTGTGGGAGATATGGTGGTTGTAAGTGGCCGACCAAGGATATTTTCGTATTTCGACTGTCTCCGCATATGTCACTTTTCTGCCACAACTACATAGCATAGAGCATTGGTGTTTGTGTTTGGTAGTAGAATCAGTATCTCATGTAGTGCACTATGGTTGTTAGATGTCGGTAGCTATGGGGGTGTGGGAGAAATGGGGGTTGAAAGTGATCGACCTGTGGCAATTTCATACTTCTGCCAAAGACAAAAGTGTCATGGTGTATCACTTTTCAGCGAAAACTATAGATCACAGATAACTGGCGTTTGTGTGTAGTAGTAGCACAGAGTCACCATTCGATCACAACAGCGGCCGAATTTCAGAAACTGTGGTTGTGTGGGAGATATGGTGGTTGTAAGTGGCCGACCAAGGATATTTTCGTATTTCGACTGTCTCCGCATATGTCACTTTTCTGCCACAACTACATAGCATAGAGCATTGGTGTTTGTGTTTGGTAGTAGAATCATATCTCATGTAGTGCACTATGGTTGTTAGATGTCGGTAGCTATGGGGGTGTGGGAGAAATGGGGGTTGAAAGTGATCGACCTGTGGCAATTTCATACTTCTGCCAAAGACAAAAGTGCCATGGTGTATCACTTTTCAGCGAAAAATATAGATCACAGATAACTGGCGTTTGTGTGTAGTAGTAGCACAAAGTCACCTTTCGATCACAACAGCGGCCGAATTTCAGAAACTGTGGTTGTGTGGGAGATATGGTGGTTGTATGTGGCCGACCAAAGATATTTTCGTATTTCGGCGAAAGGCATGCGTCTCCGCAGATTTCACTTTTCTGCCACGACTACATAGCATAGAGCATTGGTGTTTATGTGTGGTAGTAGAATCGTGTTTGTTGTCGTGCACTATGGTTGTTAGATGTCTGTAGCTATGGGGGTGTGGAAGATATGGGGGATGAAAATGGTCGACCTGCGGTAATTTCATATTTCTGCCAAAGACGCATGTGTCACGGTGTATCACTTTTAAGTGAAAACTATCAATCGCAGATCACTGGCGTTTGTGTGTGGTAGTAACACAGAGTCTCCCATCGAACACAACGTTGGCCGAAATTCGGTAACTGTGGGAGTGTGTGAGATATGGTGTTTGAAATTGGTCGATCATGAATATTTTCGTATTTCATCCAAAGACTTGTGTGTATCCGTAAATTTTACTTTGCTGCCGGAACTACATAGAGCTGAAGACTGGTATTTGTGTGTGGTAATAGTATCGAGTCTCCCATCGTGCACTATGGTGGTTAGATGTCTATAGCTGTCTATATGAATTCTTTACAATCACGAACGAAGTCGTGGGTACCAGCTAGTCATAAATAAAAGCAACAAAATCATTTAGAGGTGTCCACCTATACTAGAAATTGTCTAACTTGGATTTGAACGTTCCAACTGTCACTAATTATTTTGCGTAGATTATATTTTAAACTTAGTTTTATATTTCTTCGGTAGAACTGTCTTACAGCACATGAAAGTTAACACATTTCTAGGTTTACATTTCTGTCACTGAGTTTTGACTTTATATGTTTGATTTTGTTTACAGGGCTCACCTGAATGACTTGGAGAACATACCGATCTTTCTGCTGGTGGCCCTGGCGTACGTGTTGACAAACCCGTCTCCCTCCATAGCCATCAATCTGTTCCGAGTCTTCACCGCAGCCCGCATACTCCACACGATTGTCTACGCCGTCGTGCTGGTACCGCAGCCAGCGCGGGTCTTGGCGTGGAGCGCGGGATTTTCCATCACAATCTATATCGCTATTTCTGTTCTGATTTCCCTGCTCTAAAGTAACAAGTTATAACTGTCGATTTTTTTTATTTTTTTTAGGAAAGTAGTAATACTCATCAAACCTGTATTTTTTGTTACTCTAAACATATCAAATCTTGGACTATGTTTGGATCGTGACTTCGTCAACGTAGACCAGGGAAGCGCTCGGTCGTTTAACTTACTAAAGTTTAGTAATATGTCATCGGGGATAAAAATTAATAAAAATGTAATGTGAATTTTAATCTCTAATTTATTACTATTGAATTGAATTAAGTCCAATCCAGCATTACACTCATGGTGTATTCTGCTTCCATACAGGCATTAGTGGAAAATAATGTGATTGCATGAAGTCAGCTACAGGCAATATTAATTCGATAAGTTACTGATAAATTGTCCAACAAAAATTCTCAGCTTACCAACGTCACATCAAAATAAATAATAAACTTTCACTATATGTAGCTTCGTTGAAATGCGTTCGTTGGTTTCCGTCTGATCCGAACACAGACATACAAAAATTCCAAAATCTACAGTTTTGGCCTCTGTATCATTGGGAGTTATGTTACTAATCTGAATACAAAGTTTCCTATAATTTAAACTGTGACAAAGACTGTCACTAAGTACAGTTTAGTTTAAATCAGTTTATTAATTTTTTGTGATGCGCGAATCGGTAGACAGATAGACAAAAGGCAAGAAATATACGGATTTTACCTCTCTGTCTTCATTAGTGTACATTATAACACTCTCTTTAAAATAAATTTCATTTACAGAAACAATTTTTCTACAGTTCTATTGCATAACAGAAATAAGACGTAGATGGGCCACCAGGAGTTGCCTCGTGAGTAACTCAGTCTCTTCGAGTCGATATATTTTATTTATTTATTCCAACAGAAAAACCATTTTATATTAATATATCTTTTGATAGCTATTTACTAAACACAATTATTACTATTTGTGAACATAGTTGCAGTGAAAACAAGAAGATGACAGAAAGTAGCAAGTATAAGATAATATTACTGAAACTAGAAAAGTAATTACCCAAGAGAAAATTATTAAATATTCAAAAACCAATAATAAGACTCAACATACAACTACAGAAAAATTATTACAGGAAATAAGAGACAGTACTTGCACTAAGTCCATCATTGGTGACTCAACTAACGTATGAGTACTCGCTTGAAAACAGCAACACTGTCAATGAAAAAATCAAGTTCAGGAAGTATTCTGTTACCTAATCTCTGTATGCGTTCTAAGGAGTTGCTAGCCTCATAGTTCGTTCGCAGATGTCGATGACCAAATAGCTCTCTCAACCGTGTACCAGACGTGTCTGAGAATTTCAAAGCAGTCTATAACACCTGAGATTACTTTATGTAGAAATAGGACACCATGAACATTCCGTCTCAACTCCAAAGGATGGAGGCCAAGGTATGTTCCAACAACAACCAACGGAACGTCTTTGTAATGAAATCATCATAACCGAGCGTGATGGATGAGCCGGTGGATGCAGGTTCCTCGAATCCTCGTCTGGCCTTCCAGATTTCGATTTTCTGTTCCTTGCCCCCGGCACTATGCTGGCTTACTGACCTCGATGTCGACGAGGCGCAAAACCTTAAGAAACAAATAAGCCGTCCTTGCTGATGAACATTTTAGACTTAGAGCTGAAAATAGCTCTTTCGTGTCCAGAAGCAGATGTGTTCAACGCAGTTTGGAAACCGATGACACTAGAAAATGACTGCGTTAAATACCCAGAGATCGTAATGAAAAAAACTAACCTTCTTTAATTACGTTATGATGGTTTTATTATGAGTTAAACATGCTGAGTATAAAATAACTTCCATTAAAATCTCTGCGTACTTGCTGTTCAAACAGGAGATATTAATTAAATAAATGCTTCTAGTCGGAGCGGAGATCGTTTAAAATCAGAATTAAGTAGGCAGGTAAGAGAATTTAAAAATACAATTTTATCACAAGAAACAAAAATAACTAAAACAAAGCTCAACGTCATTATCACTAACAATCACTGGTTACATATTCTGACATACATCTGTTAGAAAATTTCTTAAAAGTATAAAACAATTTGTTAATCATAAAGGAGTAAACAGAGAAAAACTGAAAGGTTATTTCGTCGGCAACTGCTTCTACTCCAGTCAAAAAAAAATTACAATCAATTATTAATATTTAACACTTTTTTAATCTTTAGTTTGTTGCTTGTAACAAATACGAAACAATATTCACCATGACTAGTATTCATCATTCATTTCACATCCCAGCATAAATCTATTGAACAAGAATAATAATAAAAATAACGGTTTAATTATACAGATGATCATGGAAACTAGTACTACACCAACCACATTAGTGCATGTATACAAGCTAACATTTCAAGAAAACCCTTAAAAAAAGGGAAATATACAGATGAAATTAAAGCAATTAATTTATTACTGTACGAAAAAATATTAAATAGAATTGTGGTCAAGATTATTCAGATTTTATGAAAAATAATAATAAGGTGAAGTAAAGGTATTTTAATTTTTTTTTTTGTTTCTGTTTCCTGAAAAAAGAATATTAGCTTACGGACGTTATCTGGTTTCAAAAAAATATCAAATATTAGTCTTTAATAGACCTTAAGCGGAAGCGGAGTCCGGATGAAATTTGACACTATGTCGTGCTAACTGAAATTCTAAGCGAAAAGAAGTACACATACTTAAAGCAGAATTTCGCATAAACTGTACAAATAGAACTAAGGGAAGTGTATTTATTTCAACAGGTAGATAATTCCAGTCATTAGCAGAAGGATGCAAGTTAACTGAAAATCTTTTATCATCGAAAAAGGATAAAAATTATTAAATCAGTATAATTTTCGAAATACAGTAGTAATAGTGCCGGTATAGTACATTATAATTAAACGGCTATGCAAAACAGCGTCAAAAAATAATAAAATACAAGCATAAGAAGTAAATAAAAAAAAGCTGTGGTATATTAGAAAATCAGAATTCTGTGAAAACGAAAAAATAACAGTGGGTCCGTGATTAGACAATTTAATTTTAATCTCAGTAGATAGAGCTAACCAATGGAAGGAATACTTACAGAATCTGTATGAAACGGATAATTTGAGCAACCGTGTACTGTAGAAGAAAAAGCGATGTCAATATTAACTTACGAGATCCTGTTATAAGAACAATTTTACGGAGCTTTGAAAGATTTTATTTAGGCGTTTGGAATTGATGAGATTCGTGCAGAATTTCTGAAATCCCTAAAAGAAGAAGAATCCTATGATTATTAAAACAGGTATCAAGCAGTCATAAAACAGGAAATTTTTATAAAATTATCTTCACACTTTCGAAGAAAGCACAAACTGAGAATTGTGAAAATCAAAAATCTAACAGCACATACTTCAAAATTACGGACTGTACTAATAAACGGAAGAAAAAGAATTCCGAAAGGAGAATTGATCGTTGGTCTAGAATTGGAATTACACACATTTAAAAAATGGTTTCTGAAAAAGTGGCCCCGTCCGGGCATCCAGATTTGGGTTTTCCATGGTTTCCCCAAATCACTCCAGGCGAATGCCGGGATGCTTCCTACTAAAGGCCATGGTCAAATTCCTTCCCTTTCCTTGTCCCCAGTCCCATCCCGCTTCTAATGACCTCTACGTCGATGAGGCGTAAAGCCACAAGCAATAAAAAAATAAAAGAACCCTGTAAAACGTGAGACCGGTGGTATTAACTGGGTCCAATATTACCGGGAAAGAAAGGCGTTATTTGAGTTACAGAAGATCATGGAAAATATGTATATATATAATTGACAGTTATTACATAAAAAGAGCTTTTATTAGCAAACAATAGGGACAAAAATTTGAACAAACACGCAACGATAAAAAATTAGGAAGCTTCTAAAACAACTAAATCTGGACTGGACGGTGAAACAAATTTTATTGAGCAGAATTCCGCTTTTTTCTTTTTCATGACATTCCGAAACTACAGAAGAAAGACATACCACTACGTCCTATTGCTAGTGTGATTGTCTACCCGACATATACATTAATAAAGTTTTTAGCGAAAACATTAGAACCACATGTACGTTGTACAGATAGTTACATCACAAACTCGACGCATTTTGCGGACAACATACGAAATATTTCTCTCCCACAGTATGGTCGCGTCCATCCTCGATGTAGTCTCGATTTCACCAACGTCTCAGTGGAGGGTGTCATGAACATAATTAAGCACAATTTATGACGACTGGAGTCAGCTGTTTCAGAATTGTTTGAGGATGACCTATTCCCAAATGAACAGCAATAATTATGAACAACAACATGAAGAAGCTAAGGACAGCCTCCTCTCCCCAGTGGCAACAAACTTGGATATAGAAAAATTTGCACGGGAAGCTATTTCTACTGATAAAATAAACCACCGATCTGATTTAGATATGTAGAGGACACGTTTGTGATATGATCCCACGGAGAGTCTGAGTCAAAAAAGTTTCTGGACTATATCAATAGAATACATCCAAAAATAATGCTCACCGTGAAACTGGAAAGGAACGGGCAACTGGCTTTCTTGGATTACTGGTCAAAATAAAAGAAGGAAAATTAATACACAGGGTCTATACAAAAGTTACACAGTGTAGTAAAGGGCGGTTTAGTAAGGTTATTTTTAATTAACAAATATGGAATTCAATTATTAATTGCGAAGGTTTGATTTTATAATACATAACTGCATAACTGCATAGGTAGTAACCTGACCTTTTATACCATAAAAATCGTATCCAGTAGACAAAGGTGTATCTACAATATAAAAAAAATGGGCCTAAAGCAATGACTTGTCATATAACAGAGGAATTGAATCAATTCTAACATTAAAAATTACAAAACTTAACAAAAATTAATCACCTCCAAATACCAACAAAAGGACATGAAATGTATCTAAAAATTATAATGCAAGTAGATAGGCAGAGTTATTGAGTCAGCCGTACATTAGTTTAATTCAAATGCGTGATCGCTAAAGTTCATTATTGCTAGTAAAAGTTTTGTTTGCTCTCGGCTATATTTAAGCTCAGTTTTACAAGTCACTATAGGTTTAAACTCTTAATACTATATATTTCCATACTGAAGGAGTGACAGGTTGACAAACACGAGTGAGTCCTCGGTGCGAACGTTTACTTGTTCAAAACACTTTGTCTGGCAAACCTATGAAGCACTTTAAGTGTGATTTCAACAGTAGCCTTCGCCAATATAACAACTCAGAAGACGTTAGCTCACACAACCTTATGTCAGTTCAGCAGTTGGCTTCCTCTGACGTCAAGAAAAAACTGCCTGATTATCATTTTTCAGAACTTTAAGTCCGATTGTATGATATACTGTCAACTTACGATCCGATCTAGCGCTGTGATGGCTCGAATCACAAGACCATGATCCCAACCACGAACTACCATACGATGGTTCAGATCGCAAGACCACGATCCCAACCACGCACTATGATGGCTCAGATCGCAAGACCATGATCCCAACCACGCACTATGATGGCTCAGATCGCAAGACCACGATCCCGCGTTTAGCAGATGCGTTCTCATCTCTCTCTCCTTCCAGTGTCCTCTCGACCCACCATTGGCAGCTTTTTCTGGCTCCTCGTTTACAAAAAATCAGAACAGCAAGCCACATTGTAATGTCCAGCCTCTGCTGTTTTAATATTTCGTCGCCTCTCAATATATTTCACTCTGCCGTTTTTGTGAGATGACGGAGTGTGGAATTGCAGCGAGGTGGCAGGTTGTCAACGTGGCTAAATCCTTTGTTTGTTGGACCCAGGTACAGAGGTCGCCCGCGAAGCTGGAGGGGTGAGTGGAGATGAGTAGCGAGAGACACTGCGGGTTGAGATCCAGTTTATTACGCACGTGTGTATTTGTGGATGCGGACTCCAGAAACGTGGAGGCCATGTTTTTGTCACGACATCATTTGTCGTGCTGTTTTTCTTTATGTGCTTCCACGAGTAAAACTCAGTTGGTGGAGGATGTTAAGTGGTTCGTCATCGCGAGGGAAACATCAAGGTCGCCGACAGCCATCTGCGTAAACGATAAGTGACAAAAATTCATCTAACATATGCCCAGTATACGCCCAAACTGATGGAGTTTCGTGCTCTCCCTAGCCGGGAACAATTTTGTTCATTGTCTGATAGCTTATTTTCTTTTTTTTTGCTGGCTGAGTCCAATTTTTGGTGAAAATGTTAAACAAACATATTTTTTTTTCAGTGTTTTATTTTATGAATGTAATTTTTCCCTTTTGTAATTGGAGGGTGTCATTTAAATTTAAGCCTGTTATTTTGCAATTAAAAAAATATTAAAATAATTTTATTAATAATTAAATCTTGCATCTCATGCACTTAAAAAAAATGTTTTTTTTCTCGGCATAACGAACCTAGACATTTCAACATGTTTTACAATAAGATTTTTACTTGGTAACACACTCTCTCACTCATCCACGTCTCCAGATTATCCAGATTTGCTGCATGGAGAATGGAAAATCTTGGTCGGGTTAGACAGAGAGTTGATCGTGGACTATCGGCCATGTCCTGTCTGTCTCGAAAATTCTACCTTCTCTCCTCCTTGATAGCAGAAAGCCCGCGTTATTCTCCTGGGTCAACGAATATGGTTATCATAAAACCTCGTGAATTGACGCCTTCTTTCGAGCATAATAGCCGCAGAGAAAGGATCACTTGAGTGTTCACAGCTACTCGCTTGCTCCATTCACATCTTTTGTGTGCGGGGGGAGGGGGGGAAGGCTGACCGACATTTGGATACTCCTAGTCGCGACGCTCAGCACTTGCTGACGTTCGTGCGTAGTAACAAAACTTATTGCAGTCTAATTAATCCGCTGTTTATTGATTGTATGAGCTCGGTCTCATTACAACATATGGACCGATAACCAGTGACTGCGTCCCATCACCACCGGGATTAGAAAAGAGTTCTGATCACGACATTCATAGAGTGAGGAGGGTTGTGGAGGAAAATCGTAA
Organism: Vandiemenella viatica; assembly: GCA_031002005.1. Taxonomy (NCBI): domain Eukaryota; kingdom Metazoa; phylum Arthropoda; class Insecta; order Orthoptera; family Morabidae; genus Vandiemenella; species Vandiemenella viatica. The sequence continues at coordinate 315,145,047 of JARYHS010013630.1, read as the reverse complement.
TATAAACGAAGAGAAGAAACATCTCATTTGGCCCCTATGGAAGAATGGAGACAACAGCTGAATGATAGCTCGCGTCCGGGCATCCAGATTTGGGTTTTCATGGTTTCCCAAATCACTCCAGTCAAATGCCGGGATGCTTCCTTCAAAAGGCCATGGCCGAATTCCTTCCCATTCCTTGCCCCTCATCCTTTCCCGTCTCTAAAGACCTCGCTGTTGGAGAAACTTTAAGCAGATTAAAAAAAAAAAGAGAGAGCTCGCACTTTGAGCAGTAAGAGGATAAAAAAAAGAGTGATTAATGAAGAGAACAAATGTATAAAGTTTTTCTGAGAGGATACCTAAAGTGCTGCTCAAAGTAAATATTCAATCTATCTTCAGCAGTAAGGACAAACTTAGAAGCATTTTAAGAACTATGAAGTATAGTAGAGCGCCATTACAAGCAAGTGGAATATACAAGTGGTGTGTCATCCCGAGCGGTTACCTTTAGATTAAAAGAATATTATCGTCACCCGAAACTCAAAAAACAAAAATAAAAAGTAAAAATAAAAAAATTAAATTGTCAATGGCAGAGTACCATGTGGAAGGAGGACATAGAACTCAGTTGGAGAAGACTAGAGTCTTAGCACATCCGAAAGAGTTTTTAGAACGCAAAATTATGGATCCCTTAGGAATTTTTAAACAACCCAAAAACTTCAACAAAAACAGGGGCTAAGGATTGAATCAAATGTGGAAATGTGTACTCGCGTTGCAGCAATTGTAGAGCGCAACTCTCATTTCTGAGACAGTGGACACTTTCTGGCTGAGAAGCAACACAATGTCTCACGGAAAATCAAAAGACCAGTCTGCCACAAAATGAGGAAGGAGTGGATACATTAACCTGAAGCAGCCCTGTGGAGGGACTCATTAGAGGGACCTAAACGTTGGAAGCACCGGTAACAATTATGCAGGTCTAAACTCACGATGGAAGGAGTGCAATTTTACCTCAGGAGAAACTATTGAAGATGTTTTGATTGGTTTCTCACAGTTTGAGAAGTTATGATCTTCCTTATAAACTAATCCTAGTGTTTCTCAAACTTTTAGCTCCATGTACCCCTATAAAATTTCCCAGGCGTGGCGAACCTCCTTAACAAAACAGCTGCTATAGTTTGAGTTAGCCAGTCCACCATAACGTAAATCTTATCGCGAACCCCTAGGGGTTCGCTTACCCCACTTTGAAAACACTATTCTAAAGTAAAACTGCCCAACCAATTTTGGAAATGGGCCACAATTTCGATTCTAGGTTAGCCTGCGGGTCACAATTTTAATTCTAAGTTGACCTGTGGGCCATATAATACTTGCCTATACTGTAGTTGTAATAGATGTTTAAATACAGGGCGTTCGCCGGAAAACGCTACCCTCCCAGTCTGTTGCCGTCGGCAACTTGCTCGGTCAGTCGTGCCAGCAACTCCCGCCACACGGCACCGTGAATCACCGCACTGTTTAACACCTCCACTGCCCCAACAGTGCAGTGACGCAGTATAATGGGACCCTTACATTGTTAAGAACGGTTTCTTTGCATTGTAGCTAGTTTGTGACTTCAGTCTCTTATTAATCAGTGTTGTGAATAAACGTTTCTTTGCGGTTTGGCTGGTTTGGGGTTTCATACTCTTATTAATCTGTACCGTGTTTGAGTGTGAGTAAAATTATAGTACGTTACAGTTTGCAACAAAGAATATTTCTCTACGATACATATGTGAAGAAGAAGTCGTTTAAAAAGTGTCGCAGTAAATTTCGTCGCGAATTTCCTGGCGCTTTACTGCCAGCTAAATCAACAATTCTGCGTCTGGTTAAAAAAGTAAGAGAAACGGGTTCATTTTTTAACAAAAAGAGACTGTCGGTCAACCGTATTCTCACAGAGGAGAAAATTGACGATATCGCTTTTCGACTAGAACAGTCACCCAAAAAATCATTAAGTCAGTTAGGGCAGCGTGTGTCTCGAAATATGTTCAGAAGATGTGAAATGTGCATTACACAAGAGGGTCAACACTTCCAGCATCTTTTATAAGGTAAGCTAATGAATTACGTCACATTTAAATGCTTAGCACACAAGTTTATGAAGCGTAATTATTGTGAAATAGTCCGCGGCCGACGGTCGAACAATGCCGGAAACTGAGCGCTCGCTCGCCGGGAGCAGTTTCTTCCTTGTAGCGCTAACAGTGCGTTGCGTTTCCCGGCGAACGCCCTGTATAACAAAGAAGATATAACTAACACGGTTTAGTTACCATCAAAAAGTAAAAACCATTAATAAGAACTTTAAATTATAACCAAAACCTTTGTAGAGGTTTTTGAGCTAACATATTCTAGACCGCTGCTGTTAGCGAGCAAATGCAATTGTGTAGGCCTGGGGGGTTGTGCAGCTTTGATCTAAGGTATATCTCATGACGCTGCATCACCTGATGCTTGAGCAGGAAATTAAAATCTGTTTTGAACTTGCAACTCTTATTATCTATAATTTGGCATAAATAGAAAAATATTGAACCGATTTTGAAGGTGTATTCATAGTTAAAAACCCTTTGATTTATAGGTATGTCTCTGGTGGCTCAGTTTAGGAGTTCGCTGATAGCAGCCGGCAAGTGCGGACGTGTAAACAGATAACTTCCGCGAAGCATCGATTTTGTAGCGTTAAGTAAAAGAGTAAAGTGTTACCGTAAGGAGTTAAAAAAAAGATAGACACCAAGAAGGTCATCGGCCGATAAATAGAAAGAGGTAAGCAATGGGACAGACGACTGTAGGAAGAAAGAACACAGTGAAATTTGCGTTTGACCGATCATATGTAAGATCAACGGCTTTTGAAATTCACGAGTGGGTTACACAACAAGGTCAAACTGAATGACGAAGAGATTGTAGGAATTCAATTGGATTCATTCCAGAATAGCGTTTTTTTAAAAAAAAATTACAAACGAAAAATTTTGTTTGATATTAACTGGATCGAACTCTAGAAACATGAAATTTATTTACTCAGATGGAAACGTCAGCAACGTTAAAGTATTCAATTAGGCACGTGAGAAAACTGAACATACCATTTGAAGTATCCAGTGAATCTATACTACACGCAGTCAAACCGTTCGGAACAGTAATAGAAATAACAGAAGCTAAGTGGAATGGGAAAATCAGATACAGAAAGGCAACGGAGTGAGAATAGCAAAAATCGAATTAAGCAGGCAAATTCCCTCTTGTGCTAATGTGTGTGGTTTCCGTGTTTTGGTGTTGTACAACAGTCAACCAAAAACTTGCGCTCTATGTTATTCCGTGACAGTGAACAACGCTGCCATTAACGTATGTGAAGCGAACAGCTGTTCAGGAAAACAACACCGAAAGCTATCGACTGGAATATGCACAGCAATTTCCTCCACTGCAGGAAGTTGACAGTACAAGGAAAACAACAGATATACGGTCTTCATCGCTGCCACTTACATATGTGAAAATAACAATGAAAACCGTCGACCGGTAAACACACGGCAATTTCACCCACTGCAGGAAGATGATGGTATATGAAAACGATAGAAATAACATTACATGAAAATGACAAGGCACGGAAAGTCGCAGAGGCAAGCCAAAAAGAAGAAGGTAAAATCCAAACGAAGCAGACGAAAAACCCCAGCTGTAAAGAACAGGGAAATCCTGTGACAATACAAACAACAAAACGAAAGGACCTAAAAGAAACACTTAAACATGCAAATGAAAATGATGATAAAATGCAATTAGAACACGAAAGATGTACGTGCATGGTGACGACCGACCTTCAGTCAACGGCTAATGAAATGGAGTGAACGCTACTGGAATTCGATATGGCTGGTAGAAAAATATGAGCAAAGAGGAATCCCGAGACATATGCTATACAAACAACGGAAAAGTCAAAAGCAGTGGAAGTAATGAAAACATCACAACAAAAGGAAATAAAATAAAAACGCAATAAAACGATAAAGCCCAAGCAATTTCAATGGAAGAACTACCTTCAGAGAAAAAGTGAACACCTGTCTAAGCTAGGCATATTACAAGGGTGTCGCGAAAACTGCGGCCAGTGAAATTTGCGGCCAGTGAAATCTGCGGCCAGAATTCTCAAAAAATGCTGTAGCGGCATGTTTATTATAGAATAGGATCAAACTGGTTGTATTGTTAAAAGCCGCCCCACCGGCGCTCTGAGCGGATTGCTGCGTATTACTAGTGCAGGAGGCTTCGCTTTCGGGAGGACGGTGGTTCGAATCCCTGTCCGGGCATCCAGATTTGGGTTTTCCATGGTTTCCCAAATCACTGCAGGCAAATTCCATGATGCTCCCTTCAAAAGGCCATGGCGCCCCCCTCGCGTCCACACTTGACCGTAGCTCGGCCGCGTGACGGACGTGTTCTTATAGTCAGTCTCCTTTAGTGGTTGTTTAAGATTATGTTGAAAAATTTTAATAACAGCGAGTTGGGGATCATAGCACTCGCGCTACAGGAGGAGCATGAGGAGTGGTTCCTAAGCAGAAAGAAAAGAAAGTGGATCCATGACGCCTGGAAGTCAAGACGTGTAGAAGGAGAATTTTTCACTTTGTTACCTCATTTGATGGACGATGATATAAAATTTTATGAGTATTTTAGGATGTCACAGTTAAGTTTTCACACTCTTTTAATGAAACTGGAAGTGAATTTGAGGCAGAAGGACACTTTTTTGAGACCATCAATAACTCCAATACCGGAAAACATAACATTGATTGTATTGGCTGCATGTGTCTTGCACAACTTTATTCGAAAAAATGAAGGCTACATTACTTTTGAACACGTTGAGAAACAAGACACAAGTGCTATCAACAGTGCCAGGTTATCAAATCTCAGTCAGTTGCCCCGCCTACGTGGAAGGTCTTCAGAGGCAGAATTTGATGTGCGAGAACAGATTAAATATTTTCTGAGGGAAGCGTGGACTGGCAAGCTGAAACTGTACTGGCAATTTGAAAATGTTAAGATTAAAAATAATAAATGTATGCAAATTGAGTGTAATAAATTGTACTGTATTATTAAATTCATTTATTTACGAAATCCTCATCACATTTTGAAATAGAACTAACATTGGTTTACTGCTGTTTATAGAAGAAAAAATGTATTTCGTACGATAACAAATTAAAATTTTAAGTAAATCAAGGAGAACACAAAATACTTAATTTTGTGTTCTCTGTATAACTTGAATACTGTTTTTTTAAATATATATTTTCTCATTTGCTTTTTTCTCTAACATGCTCAACGATAATAACTTTTATCTAGAAGTTACAGATAATTTTTTTCAAATTCTATGATTAGTGTATTATCCACAGATTTTTTTACTTACCTTTTGCTTCCAGCGTGGTTGAAATGTTTTCCCAGATTTTATCTTTATAATCCAGATTTCTGTATTTCTCTTTAGTTTGGTCATACAGTACCGGATATTTTCTAACTTCCTCTATAAGTTTTTCCACATCCACCATGCTGAAAACGCACTGTTGCTGTTGTAAAGGATCCAAACTTTCTGAACAACTAACTATTTCCACCAGACCGACACCGGGGCGCAGCGTCAAAAAGTAAACTAAACTAATCGGAGCCGAGTGTCGGCCGTGTGTCGGACGGCATGCGGTGTCGTTTGAACTCACTTCAATCGAGTGACCGACAACAATACGAAAAGTGTCGTTGCGCCCCGGTTGCGCCCCGGTGTTGGTCAAGTGTGGCCCGACCTTAATGGAGTGACATCGCTCCATTTGGACGGATGGAGCGATCGTGTATGGCCGCCTCTAGACGACCTCGGCCACTCCGATCTAGTTAGTACCGCACAGGATTTTCCGAACAGTGTTGCTGATTAGCAAAAAATTCAGCTTTCAGTAACGAGTGCGAAAAAAGTCTTAAGTCTAAGAAACCTGTGAAACATTTGCGTGTCTATTATAAAAAATAGAAATTAACTTGGCTGTTTCGGGTGTGTAATGTAAAATGATTTGTTCACGTAATAACTTCCAGGCCACGATTTAGTGAGACCAGGTCGGGTCGTCTAAAGGGGCGTTTAGAGTGATTAGGACGGCGCGGCATGACACAAAGAGAAGAGGTATTGGCCGCAGATTTCGCAGATTTTAGGTTGGCCGCAAATTTCACTGGTCGCAGTTTTCACATATCCATTACAAGTGGAGCCAACAGAGGGTAAGCAAACAGTTTGACACCTCAGGACACCCCCCATTATTTGAAACAAAAACACAATCATAATGGTAAAAGAAGAAAACTGTATCAAGGAACTGACAGCACGGTAAAAGGGAGGTGAATCAAGTCTTGGTAGAAATGCAAACATTTGAATAGAATAACAAGCAAAACAAAAAACACAGTGTCTAAAAGATTTCCTATATGCTGCTGATGAAGGTATAGTTCTACTTCAAGAAGTTTTGTAATACCAACGTTCTTGACATGCCTGGAAATGAATATGCATATAATCAAAGCAACGAAGCCGGAACTGTGATCAGAATAAAAGAGGGGATTGATTACAAAAATCTTATTACTATAGAAAATGCTAGAGCAATATCGGTCACAATTAAAACAGTTACAATAAGTAATACATACGCTCCCTCCGGAACACACAAAAGAAACGAAAGATCTAGCTTTTTCAAAGAACATATGCTACCTCTGTTACCAACAATTTAATAATAGGAGGTGACTTCAATTACGTGCTACATCCGAAAGATAAATTCCGAAATGTTAACACCTGCAACAATCTAAAGTTAATAGCCCAAGAACTCAAATTAAAAGACACTTGGGAAACAAAAATTGTAACTGACAAATTCTATACAAACGTCACATAGGTTACAGCAAGCAGAATTGATACGATATACGTAAGTGAAAAACTTAGTACTAAGAGGGAAGATTTTTAAGATAAAATATGCTACAGTGACTCTTCCCAGGGTAAAAGTAGGCTTAGGGTTAAGTGATGTGTAGTTGAAATGTTGAAGATCAGCGTACTTGAAAAAGAATTACAACAATGCAGCCAAACACCAACACCTAGGAGGCATCCACTACAATCTGAGTCACATGAAGCAATACCACCTAGAAATCAGCTATCAGAAACAAGATCCTAATATCAAAAGAAAACAGCTTGTAAAAGAGATAAATGGTCAAAACAAAATTAAAAAAATACTCGCTGTTAAGTCCACGTGGTACAAAGTAGATAATGATATGGTAGGCAATAAAGAGAAACCGTACTCAATACCAACAAACCGATACCTCAATCCACAGTATTGAGTATGAAGGAGGTAAGGAAATTTGGGAATGGACTAAAGAAAAAGTGGTAATAATAAATAGAACCGCAACAAATAGGAAAAAAAAGAATTAATAAGACCAGCATATTCCGAAACGAAAACGAAACATAATGCCACATGTGGCTATTAGCACACGCCGTCTACTACAAACAAGAGCAAAGCAAAACAGGAATACTGGTTTTACTTAACAGAAGAATATGACAAAATAATATCAACTAAAAAGAAGAGCTCCTTTGCAAACTTTTTAATTGTTATAGACGAATAATGTCAGGAACCATCAAGACTGAGTAAAAGACAAATGGGAAAGAAGCCAAACTGAAGAAGGTTAAAAATGGAGAAAAGGACGGCTATAAGTTGAAGTCGAATAATAAAAAAAAGTGAAAAAAAAAATAAAAGTGAAAAAAAAATTGGTTAACGCGCGTGACTATGGAATATGAGGCTGCCGGTTCGATCTCAGCTTCGGATGGAATTTTTACGGTCTAAAAAATTACCTTCACCTCTGGAAATGTTTTGTTTTGTTAATATGAAGTTTCCACCCGTACTTTATAATAAAGTATTGTACGTCATTTCAGGTTATTGTAGTCTATACTTTATGAAACCAATAAAGTACGCGAAAATACTTTATTTCACATGATTTGATTTCTCTGTGATTAGAAAAGTTTGACCGTAAGCATTTTTGGGTATAACGGTACGTTATCGACTGGTGCCAAATTGATAGATCGCCAGCGCCACTTGAACGCCACCTAACCTCAAATTTCAACAATGTCATTGTAGTGTCGAAACTTTTCGTTTGTTTGTTTGTTTCGTGTAAAGTCGTTTGAAAGCAATAAGAATACGATTATCGGTTTTATAGATTTATGTTATAGAAAATCATGGACAAGGATAACTTCAATAAACAAAATACTCCATGTACACCTAAAAAACGTAATTTTGATAGTGAAACGGATCAAACAGATAGTGAACATGTTACGCCGAAAAAATGTGTCAAAAAAATGGTACCTCGAAACAGGAAAATAAACGATTGCAGAAGTATAAAAATCAGTGGGAAATGGAACATGGTGATTGCTTAATTAATGATCCACAAATGAATGCAAATTGTGAGGAATTACATTTACCATTGCTTCAGCTGGAATAGGACAAGTAAGTGGCTGTGTATGTGTTTGTGATATGAGTGTCGAAAGTCGAGAGATTCCAACATTCTCAGGTCTGGATATTTTATATCTATAATATGTATTATATGTATGTATTTACAAGGTCTGCTTACCATGCTGTGTGAAAAATATCCAACATTATTCATTTTATATTTATTTTTTAATCTTACAAAATTAATACTTTGAAAAAAATGTCTGAAAAATGGGACTAGTGGGTGATTGATGGGTATGGTGAAGGGATTATTCTTATTATTTTCAGGTTAAACAACACCTGCAAACAAAACAACGCAAATCAAAATTAGAAATGAAGAGAACATCTGGAATACTTGATAAATTTCTTGACTTTTCTTCTGTTTCCACATTGTCTAAAAGTTCATTTTGCAGTGATAAAGAAAATGTTGTTGCAGGTAAGCTAGCCCTAACATATCACACCGTAAAACATAATTTGTCCTACAATAGCATGGATTGTACTATAAAATTGAATAAAATTATTTATGCCAATTCAAGTACAGCTACAGGAATTAATCTAGCTACAACAGAAATGGAAGCACTAGTTATATTGAGCCCATATGCTATACAAAATGTAAGAGATGATATTAATGCAGATAGTTTATTTTACTGGTTACAAACAGATGCTGCTAAGTGCTGACAATACAAACGCTAATTTTGGTGTCAACCATTCTTTATTTACAAATATGAGAGATATGGTGCCAGATTTGACTAAAGGAAATTGTCGTGCACACATAGTGCCTAATTGCGTGAGACATGCCATAAGCTTTTTGTCATATGACATATAAAATGTAATTTGGAAAATTTATGATCATTTTTCACATTCTGCTGTAAGAAGAGAAGATCAGAAAAGATTTCTAACTTCAGTAGATGCAGACTTCCATAAGTAAAACGTCATGTGGGAACAAGATGGCTATCTCTTTCGCCATGCATTGATACATTATTATTAAATTGGTCACATGTTAGAAGTTATTTTGTAAGTTTAGACAACTGTCCAATGATTTTTCAAAATTTATTGATGCTCAACAACACTAAAAATTACATGATTGAAATTTATTTTAATTTTTGTAGCTACATTTAAAATTTATTTAACAAAGCCGTAAAATGTCTAGAGGCAACTGCATTATAATTTTAGATATGTATGGAATTATGGTTATTCTTAGAGATGGATTAGCACAAAGGAAACAAGATCTCTTCTTTGGATATAAAACAGGCAAAAAATAAATAAATAAAAACTGTTATATTCATCGGAACTGACTAGGGGAACTCACACGATTTTTTAAATTATTTATAGACAAAGCCTTAGAGTATCTAAATGAATGGTTTCATTTTAATGACACAAACTCGTTACAAGTGACAGTAAATAAGTTTTTAAACAAAATAATAACGAAAAATAAATTGTATTTTATTTTGACACTATGAACTTCTTATCCTTATCTTCAATAACCAATGTACTTTAATTTCAATAAAAAAAAGGTGCCAACCCTAGCTAGGTCGCTCCGTGGTTCGGATTCCACGTAAAACTGCAGGTCCCCTTTACCCGGTAAACCTACCGTGTAAAGGCAACACCACCTAGGGAGAAGGCCTGGCCTCTCAGTTTGTGACGTCACATGTTATGCATAAGCTCCCGTCAGACGTGAGAGAACAGTACGAGCAAAATATTACAGTAATTGTTCTTCTGTTGTGCTACAAAGACTTCTTTTGGTAGGCATTATTTCACATTTTTCTAAGTAGAAGCAAAACTATTTGAATAATATCATAGTAACATCTGATAAACTTTGAAATGTTTCAACGTTCTTATTCATCTCAAAATAAATTGGCGAACAATTAACAGCCATTTTAGCCAAAAAAAACGAATCTCTTACATTTTCCGATAAAGACAATGTCAGTGATTTTTCATTTCCGATTAGTAAAAAAAAATGTTCGATTATTTATTGATAAAGACAATTTCAGTGATATTTCTTTTCCATTAGAAAAACTTATCGTGAGTTTGTTTTCCCCTTCCACATTCTGTCGAAAAATCAGTATCTTGTTTTTTCATCAGCTTTCACTTAAAAAGGCAGACCGTTTAATTTGATGAGAACACAAATATTTTACCAAATTCAACAGTTAAAATTGGTTTTTTAAAATAATGATAATAATATTTAATAAGTGGATTTTTTTCTTCACACAAAAAAGTAAACAAATAAGTTTGGAAGAGCAGCATTAATTAACAAGAATTACAATTAGTCACAAATCCATTATTTCACATAAGCAGAATGCAGAGTAAAAATAACTGATAAACAGCAAATAAATTGTAGTAATTGAAGTAAAATAAATTAAAATTGATCATATTAGTTATTTATAAGATTTGTTTTCTGAATTTTTCAAAGACTGATTTTCTTATGTTAGTGAAGAATAATTTTTTATTTCAGCCATTGAACAGAGTACTGATACTGACAAAAAGGAACAGCAGAACACTGTCCTTTGAATAGCCTCTTTCAGATCCAGAATCATTGAGAGTAAAATCTTATGAGTTTCCCAGGCTGTTGTTACCTCTCTCAAATGAAAACTTTTAAAACTTATTTTTATTATCACAGTAAATAAGAGTACAGTGTAAACTTTAATGTTAATAAAATTTCTTATATTTATTGAATATACGTGGAAGTATTAGTGCCTATTAGTGTTCTGTCACTCTAAACGGGTATAGCTTCTCATAACTAATAGACATTTTATACAGAATTCACATTTTAGTCATTTTTGCACTGCATGGTCACAATATTTAACAAAGTAAGCCAAAGTCTGCTTGAAATTTGAATCATTATACACTGGAAATGTCAGAGACTACAAAAAAGATTATCTTCCAGTACATTACTGGCATCATGTATCTAATACGTTTCTTATTGAAATTCTTCTCTTGAAAGTTTAATAGTCAAAGTGTATGTGAGCAGTTTGTAAGTAGTGATAAATTTAATTGATTTGTCTAGTTTTGTCTGGATGCTGATATCCATCCTATCACTGCAAATTGACATTCTTTTGCAAAATGTAGTAGAAAAGCTGCCACGAAGAGATAATTGTATGATTTGTAAACATTCTAAAGAAAAAGAAAATTAAATCATTGTAACAGAGAATATAACTGTTCCTATGTATTAACTGAAATGGTTCTTGCGTATCAAGAGCAGGCACTTAATACTGGAAATCTCAACATGAATCTAAACCCCTCACAAGTAACTACGAAGTATAACTGTTTATAATTCTTTAAGAAAATAAAACATTTCCCAGAATATACTGCACTAACATATTAGTGTACTAACAATCACAATCGTAATATTAAACTGCCCTTTACTGAACTTGAATTGTGATAAGTATGCTTTCATTTCTCAATCATAATTACTGCATCTCAAAAGTTGAAATGAATTTTAATTCGCCAGCAAATTCTTAGAAGATCTATGCTAATTTACTCACAAGATCTAACTGATTAATTTCTTATATAAGCGTGCTACTGCAAATATTGGGATAAAGTTTACATGGCGATACAGTGAATGTTTTATTGCGCATGCTTAGTCCTATTGCATTTCACACTAAAAGTGTATAATGAAATTGTGATAACTAATGTTATGCAATCAAGAAATCCACTTGCAGAAAATGTTGCTACCATTTGAAATGTAGTCCTGATGAATTTAAGGTGTATGAGTATTGTTCGATTTGTAGAGGCAATAATAGCGCAGTTAGAGGTTAAATTGAAATGCAGCCTAGACACGAATGACCTCCTTACAGCATAAGATACGAGGAATTTGGTTATTCCTACTAGAAGTCCACGGCTCCAATCCCTGTCTAAGCTGTAATTTTTATGGGCCTTAAAACTGACAGTCACCTCTAGAAAAGCTTTGATTTGTTAATGCGAAGATGCTAGGAAGCTGCGTGGTTCGAATTTCACGTTAATCTTTAGGTCTTCTTATCAAATCAGGTGACAACGATAAAGTTGTACTGCGCGGCTATATCCTGAAGAAGCCAGACACTGCAGAAATGGTTGGGAAAAATAGGTTTGACTTGTTACCAGAGTCATGAGGGGTTGAGCCTCTTGTAGATGTATGAGTAGATAAGGTACAGCAAACCTTTAGGAATAGGGCCCTCCAAGGAAAAAATAGGAAGAAAAGGGTTCAGCTGCTAGGTAGTAGGCACGGGAGAGGTTTAGGCTCTCTTTTGCAGGATCAGCTGGTCACAGGTTACCAGGTCATAAGTTTTTTCAATCCGAGTGCAACTTTAGGTCAGGTAATAGAGGATATAGGATCACTTTGTAGGGGTTTCACCAAGGAGGATAGGGTAGTGATAGTGGAAGGTGCGGGTAAAATTATTAATAGAAATGCTAGTTATCGTACAATAGTGAGTGATCTGAAGAAAGTGTTGAAGGAGGCACAACACACTAGGGTGACACTAAGTCGCCAAGACCAGCCGTCATTGAAACATCTGGTGAGGAGGGTAAATGTGAAACGGAGGTGCTGCTTGGCAACAGCATTAGTTCTGTCGTTATGGTTGTGCCTGTGGAGACCATTAGTAGGTGGGGCTTCACTAGGCATCGCCTACACCTAAATAGGAGTGGCAAGGAAATACTTTCTCAGTAGTGTAGTGAGTGCCTTGGTGGGCAAACTACGTTACAATTATCTTTCATACCTTTATGATTAATAATTGTGGGTTTCTAATTTTAATTTTTATGAAGGAGTGAAAATTTATTAATTTTGCTAGAATCTCGACGTTAGTTGGAATTTAGGAAAAATTGTCACAATATGACATTTATTTTCTTATCACTGGCGATTACAAGTCTGAGCGAATTTACCGTTAACATTAACACAAATTGGCAAAATCATAAAAGCAACGCTCAGAGTTACAATTAGCCGTCATGAGCAAGCAAACAATTGTATATTTACTTTTAAATATATCTCAGAATCAAAATGCAAGAAATAATGACAATTGGAAACACTGAAAAATACAAGTTATGACGACCACAGACAAAGGTATTATAATACTGTGACTTTACAGTTAAAAAAGGAAAATCATGGGCGCCAGAATGAACAATATATCATTCGAAAATAACTAGTTCTGGCAAATTATGCCGCTAGCTCAGGGGTTTTTACAATTACAAAGTGAGAACATGGACCTATCCTCTCAAAGTCGCTTACGGGTTCTGTTTCACGGAATGCACAATCAGATGGCTTGGTCGTAATCAGTTACCATTGTAGTCCTGCGTCTAATGTCTGCGGTGACTGTAGCGGACCCACGATATGTGAGATTATCTCACAAGTCGGCTATAGGCATCTCTGGTCTGACAATGCGCATCATCGCATTACCGGCTGTGTTGCTGTGATAAGCTTGCTCCAGCAAGGCAAGCTGGTAGCCAGAAATCGTACAACGGCAGTTGGCGAGAGAAGCCAACTTTCCAAGTCAACCTCAGACTAGACTCGCATAGCTTGGACTCGAAGATCGAAGTCAGAATGTCCAGCTCCTCGCTCTTCGGTCCACGAGGAAACTTCTCGCTCCGCCCATTTGTAGTCTCGAAGCTCACATATAACAAAAATTCCCAGGATTTTAAGTTATACGCTCATTTGGATTGGATCTTCAGGTCGGCACCTAATATCACGTGATATCCTCGATATGTGATTTGGCCAGAGTATCTAACAGAGGTCGGACATATTCGGCTAAGTTCGCCGGGGTGAGAGACCATTCGGGTGTCGCGCGGCAGGCTTTTCCGCCGGGTGAGTGACCCATCCCCAGGGACCAGAGTGTGTGGTCCGGCAAAACCCCAAATCCGCGACATCCAGTCGCCATGATTCGGGAAGACCAAGATTAGCTTCAAGCCTACATAGCTCAATAATTCTTTAATATTCGCTTTACCAAGATACACTGTATGTTCACCATTTCACAACAGTCCTCACTTGGAATCTTGCGTACTTTATAAAATTACAACAAAAATCTACTTATTTAGGTGGTCGCCCAAGATTTATGTAAATTACTCTTATATTATTACATATATAATATAAATGCACCTTGTAACGTGGCGACAGCGCGTCATGTTACAATATGGCCGCCCGTTGGTGAAAATAAAATTATGATAGAATAATTTTATTTTTAACTACCTAATTCTACCTCCATTGTGACTCAACAAAAACTGAAGCTTTTTTTTTTCAATCACATAAATTTTTAAATGTGATTCCAATAACCATCGGTATTCCTGCCTTGTAAAGTGAATTTATAAATGGAGCATATGTCCTTTTTGGCCGTCTTACAATTCTTTACAAACAGAAGCACGTGAATTCAGGTAGCCTTCCCAAACGCAAAGTTATATTAAACACAATACTAAAATATACATGAAAAGAAATTATTTACATACATGTTTAAATAATAATAAACTTGAAAATAACTTGTATCAAATCTTATCATTAAATTAATAAAATGAAACACATTAATAAAACAAAACATTGTCAGATCACTTATGCAGAAAGTGGTTAAACTATACATTGTATTTACAATTTAGCGTGATGTTTTACTCATGTACATAAAATTAATTCTGCCTTCAGCAAACATCCATAAAGATGCTAGAGGTGAGCGTAAAATATCTCATTACATTGCGCGGTTTTAATCTCAAAAAAATGGAATAGTTTAGTCGGATTCGGTGACGTGATTTGCGTCATGACAGACGGTTAATTCAGCAAGCATTTCAGAGAGAACACGTGTTCGTGTTTGAAGTGGACTACACTTAATGGTTCCTTGAGGTTTATTACTATGTACACAAAACACTGATAAACAATAACAAATGTGGTACAGTTAGCGGATGACCGTCGAGAAATTTAGCCTGGTCCTGATCCGGGGTAGAGAGAGAGACGGCTTCTACTTCTCGCGAACTTCCGGTGGTCTTCTGTAGTTGAAGCTGGTTCCGCGGTCAGGCCGGAACTGGCGGTGGAGCGGCCGGCTACGCTTATATAGGCGGCCTGGCGCAGGAATTCCGTTGTGTGGTAGTACGGCGACCTCTGTAAGAAATAGTCCCACTTAGCTTCTAGATGATTCTATTTGTTTTCCTGGTTTGTTTTGATGTCTCTGCGCCTGTTTGGAGTCGTATATGTATCCCGGCGTGCAGGCGCGTTGTGTGTGAGGTCTGCCTGGCAGGGGCCTTTACTGGCAGACTGAACATACCTCCCTCCCGGGGGGGGGGGAAGCGATGTCTGCGACGTCTGCGAGGTCATCTGCCGCGGCGCCCTGGAGCAGACTATGAAGGCTACCTCCAGGGGAGTACGGAGCTGTTCCCCTGGCGATGCGTGCCGACCTGCGTCGTGGTGCAGGTTGTGGTGGAGGTACTTGTGGAGCTAACGGCATCGGTTCGTCGGCGTCGATGGCCGGGGGCTGTACGGGGGGCGCTGAAGATGGTCCCCGCAGGTGGTCGAGAGGCTGCGGCTGAAGGGTGTCGGAGCGACCGACAGGTTGTGGCGTCGTTGGTGGCGCTGTAACTGTCCCTGAGCAACGGTTAGACGGCAGGAGTGGTGGAGGTGGCAGGGAAGGAGAGGAAGAAGTGGATGGCCGTGCCGTGGTGGAAGAGGACGGTGCCGTGGGGTAGCGGGGACGTAGTTGGTTTCGATGGCGTCGCACTATCCGGCCATCCAGGCTGACGTCGAACAGTTGGCGGCCCCAGGGCCGCTGGATGACCCCCGGAAGCCAACCGGCCCGGGAGCCAAACCCGCGGGCCCAGACTAGGGAGCCCGGGGTGAAACGGAATGGGCCCGAAGGTACCTGTACTTTGGGCGGGGGTAAGAGGAGATGGAGGAGAGTGCGAGGTTGGCGGCCATGCAGCAATTCCGCCGGGCTTTTGGCCCCCACTGGAGTGGTTCGATAGGAACTGAGGAAGAGTGTCAATGCCTCTTCGAGTTTGTGACTTGTGGTGTATTTGGTCATTTGGGTTTTGAATGTTCTGACTAGCCGTTCCGCCTCCCCGTTAGATTGGGGGTGGAAGGGCGGGGTGAGGAGGTGTTGGATATTGTTGGCGGTACAGAAGGATAGGAATTCCCGACTTCGAAATTGCGGTCCGTTATCTGTGACGATAGCGTATGGTAATCCTTCGATGGAAAAGATCTTCGTGAGGGCTGAAATGGTGACCTCTGTGGTGATTGTGGAGCAACGGACGACATATGGGAAGTGGGAAAAGGCATCCGTCACTAGGAGCCACTGGTGGCCTAGGAATGGGCCAGCGAAGTCGAGGTGAATGCGTTCCCAGGGTCCGGACGGTGCCGGCCAGGAAAGGAACTTTTGAGGGGGGCGGGGACAGTTGTTGGACACAGATGGTACAGCGCCGCACCATCTTCGTGACATCCGTGGTAAGGCCGATCCAGAATACATGGCGTCTGGCAAGGGATTTGGTGCGGGCAATTCCCCAGTGTCCTTGGTGGAGAGTTTGGAGGATTGTCGGTTGTAGGGATCTCGGAACGACGACCCTCGGGGTGGAATTTGGTTCTGTGCGGAGGAGCACTCCCTCTACTACTGAGAGCTGGTGGCGGATGGAGTAGTAGAACTTGAGGTCTTGATGATGGCGTGGAGGGGAACGTGTTTGCCACCCGTGTTGGATGTGTGTCGGATGACACGGAGGAGGGGGTCCTCCCCTGTGGCTGCCGCGACTTTTGAGGCCGTGACTGGAAATGTCTTCAGTGCTTCTTGTATGTCATCGTCGATCTGGAACACCAGAAGTTCCGACTTGTCGAAGGCAAGGTCTGGTCCCTGCGGTAGTCTGGATAAGGCGTCTGCATTGGCATGCCTGGAGGTGGTACGGAAATGCATGGTATATCTGAACTGGGACAGGAATAGTGCCCAACGCTTGGATGCGGTGGGATGTTTTGGTAGGCAGACGTGTGGACGGATCAAATAGTGATAGGAGTGGCTTGTGGTTGGTAATGAGATGAAAAGAAATCCCATATAAAAGGGAATAGAATTTGGAGCAGGCAAAAACAATAGCTAGCGCCTCTTTCTCGATTTGAGAATATTTAAGCTGAGCAGCCGATAGGGCTTTGGAGATGTAAGCTACGGGGCGTTCCGTGCCATCTGGTAATTTATGAGACAGAACTGCCCCCACACCGTAATCGGATGCATCTGTGGCAAGTATCAAGGGGAGGTTTGGAGTGTATGGCATGAGGCATGCTGCGGACTTGAGCTGCTGTTTCAGGGTGTGGAATGCGGTCTCGCAAGCTGGGGTCCAACGGAACGGGACATTCTTGCGACAGAGGTGGTACAGGGGTGCTGCCACTTGTGCTGCTGAGGGTATAAATTTTCTGTAGTATGAAATCTTGCCTAAAAAAGATTTCAACTGATGTAGATCCTGAGGCCGAGGTAAGTTGGAAATAGCGTCCACATAGGAAAATGCTGGGGAAATGCCTTCCTGAGCGATGATGTGACCCAGGTAGGAAATGGATTGTTGAAAAAATTGACACTTGGAAAGGTTGCATTTCAATCCTGCTGCCCGGAGGCGGAGGAAGAGTAGGCGGAGGTTGGTCATGTGTTCGGCAGCGGAGGGTCCCGTGACGACTATGTCGTCGAGATAGTTGATGCATCCCGGAATATCCTGGAGAAGTTGTTCGAGATACCGTTGAAAAATTCGCTGGAGCACTGGCCAAGCCGAACATGAGCCGGTTGAGTTGGAAGAGGCCAGAGGGAGTGTTGATGACTGTGTATTGTCGGGACTGGATATCCAAAGGGATTTGAAGGTATGCTTCTGCCAGGTCAATTTTTGTAAAGTAGGTACCTCCTGCTAGTTTACGGAAGAGGTCGTCCGGTCTCGGAAGTGGATAGTAGTCTACCAGCAGATGCGGGTTGACGGTGGTCTTAAAGTCACCACAGAGACGTAAGCGGCGTCCTGGCTTCTGAACTATGACCAACGGCGTGGCCCAGGGGCTGAACCGCACCGGCTGGAGGATCCCTTCGTCTTGGAGACGTTGAAGTTCTTCCTGAAGTGGTTGTTGAAGCGCTACGGGTACCTGGCGTGCCCGGAAGTATCGAGGCCGTACGTCCGGCCGGAGTTGGAGTGATGCTTCGAAGTCCTTTGCACAGCCGACGCCTGGTGAGAACAGGTCCTGAAACTCGGTGCAAAGGGCGTCCACTTCAGGAAAAGGAACATGCTGAGATACGAGGTGTATGTTATCCTCAATTGAAAATCCGAATAAGCGGAAAGCGTCCAGTCCAAATAAGTCTGCTGTGAGAGAACTGTTAACTACTAAAAAGGGGACTGAACGATGTACAGAGTTATACATGACGTTTGCTGTGAATTGTCCCAGGAGTGCTATTTCCTGTTTGTTGTATGTCAGGAGGCGCTTGGGGGCCGGCGAGAGGGGGGGCGAGCCAATTTGCACATAAGTAGTATAATTAAGCAATGAGACTGCTGCTCCTGTGTCGACTTGTAGGCGCAGGGGCTTGCCATTGACCGTAACGTCAATAAAAAGTTTGGATGCTGTGGAAGTGTCTACCTGATTGATATCCATAGGTGAGCCGCTCAACCTGTCTTGGTAAGACCCTGGGCGGCGAGAGCCGGGATTGGCATTGGTGGTGTTGGTGCGGCAGACGGACGCCAGGTGTCCTTCCTTGCCGCAACGTGAGCATTCAGCCCAACGATCCGGACAATTTTCCCTCTCATGTGCTGAATAACAGC